>VDFB02047230.1:149567729-149593742 GCA_007258455.2 Sequoia sempervirens | reverse complement strand
CTATAACATTGATACCGACATCGCCATTACCAATTTATGTACACTTACTCAAGAAGAAATCAGTGAGAAATTTATTCCATTCTTCCAAATATGGAGGAATTTAGCAAGTCGATGCCATGTCAAGATACCAGAAAAAAGAAAAGGTAGTCATGTTTATCCAAAACCTTCTAGGCCCATTGAAATACAATTTACAAGTTCATTGTTGTACCACTTTCATAGACCTCATCGAAAAAGGAGTTCAACTTGAAAAGTCCCTTATTGCTAAAGGAGAACTCAAATATGGCAACAAGAACATGAACACAAACTTACTTGCTAACAAGAACAAACACTAGGTCAAAAATAAACAAATCACTAATGATGGCATTGTTGACATTAAGACAGTAAGCACAAGTCTTGTACTCACTCTCAAAGGACTTCAACCACAAAATGCACCATTGACCACAATGACACCTACTACAAATTCCATCCAAAATAATCAAAACCAAGGATAGCCACACCAAACTAGACAATTTCTAAAAAGACACACATACACTACCTTGGGTGAACCAATTGAAGAGGTCCTTAAGAAGCTCCTACAAAATAGTATCATCACATTAAAAGACCCTAATCCATATGACCCAGGACAATTCAAGCCATCTTGGTTGGATGACAACACATTCTATGATTACCACTATGCAAAAGGGCATAAAACTTCCTCTTGTCGACAATTAAGAAATCTTGTATAGGATCTCATTGAAAATCACACCATTGAATTAGGGAGACAATAATTTTCTTCAAACTTAGACCATACTATCCATAAAAACCCACTATAGGACCATGGTACAAATAATCCCTCCATGTCAAGTCAAAAGACTAATAATAATTGAGCCAATTACACTTTCACTGCCTTTTACTATTCTGGTGGATCCATTATAAATCACCTCTAAGTTACCGATGAATATTTCAATACCATTACCATCAAGAAAACACTTGAGTGTAATGTCACTACCCATGGGGGAAAAGTCACCATAGCTAGTCCTCCTCCTCCTAGTCAACCAAAGATCATGATACTTGGTCCATCTGCTAGATAGTCACAACCTAAGGGACAATTCAATCTCATTAACCAATTAGGAAAAAAACCTACCCAAATCTCTATACTTGAGCTGCTACGCATCTCTCCTACCCACAAGGCCATACTTGACAAAAATTTACAGGAGTCTTCCATCCCCCATGACATTGGTGTCAACCAATTTGAGGCCATGGTGAGATATCTAACCACTCCCCATCACATAACATTTTTCAGACCAAGACTATTTGTCACCAAAACCCTCTCACAATGACACATTGCATATTAAAATCTTTATCCATAAACATAAGGTTAGATGAGTCTTAGTAGATGGTGAAGCAAGACTAAACATATGCTCCCTAAAATTGGTTAAAGCTCTAGGATTCTCTAATGCTCGTGTATATGCTACCAAGAGTATTGTTATAAAGGCTTATGATGATGAGGAATTCCCCTCTTAGGGAATTGTCACACTTCCTATTTGAGTTGGGACGGTTATTGTAGATACAACATGTCAAGTCCTGGATCTTGAGCTACCATATAACATCTTGCTTGGTCAACCTTGGATCCATGCCTTAAAATTTATACCATCCACTTACCATCAATGGTTGAAGTTCCCTTTTGATGACACCAAAATCATTATACATGGAAAACTTGATCCCTTCCAATATTGCACCAATTAGAGTGGTATTTTAGAACATCAAGTGCCAATTAACTGTGAAGCCTCAACATCCTCTTCATCCAAATACATCGATCTGTCCACACTTGCCAAACCATCCACATCCACTCCTTTGACCTCCACTATACCATCTCCCTCTATCACAAAACTTGATCCAAGTGTCAAGATCCAGGACCAAGGTTGTGAAGAATACAAATTGAGTATGGCCTATTGCATCACTAAAATACCCAAGTCTCCAAAGGTTTATGGCCGATCTTGTTTCAAAATCGAACCCAAAGATATTTTTAAGGTTCCTCCAACAATAATTTTCACAAAATGGGGTGACATGAACAAAGATGACATTGAAGACATATCAACTTGGATTTACAAAGACCCAAAAGATCCATCCCCATTACCAATCTAGATATATGGAAAAGGCTATGATGGAACTAGTGGCCTTGGTAAAAACAAAATTGGAATACGAGAACCTATAATGCCTCCTTTAAGACCAAAGTATCTTGGGTTAGGGTTTGGGCTACCCAAAACTGGCGATCAACATACCAATGCACTTTCAAGTGAGAGAGTGAATGTTTCTAAAAGTGTCAAGACTATCAAAGATTCCTTTACCAAAACTAACTCACATGAGTGGGAATTTGGTTCCCAAAGATACCTAAGTGACTGTTGCCTTGATGAAATGTTTCTAGAACTTGGTGAACCTTCTTTTGATGAACAATTCAAGTAGATGTTTAAAGTTGACCTTCCTAATGACCCTCCTAAAGTCCCATTGAAAAGATAAGAATGGGTAGGACTCTTTTAGCCTCTCAATGATGATAAACCTGCACCGTCATCTAATCATATTAACCATCATTACAACACGCTTGTCTGGAAATTTGATCCTAGTGACCATCATTTGGATTCATCTAACTCACCACATGACACTACTGATCGTGATTCCAATCCATTTGTCCCCTATTTTTCCAATGAGTCCAACTTGTCTGAATCAAGTGAAGAAGAATACTAGATAGAATCTGAATGGGAGTTGGAAGACAACAATTTCATCTTTACCCTTTCTAAATTAGTCTACATGCTTTCCACATCATCCCCACCATTTTCCAACATTGATGATGGTATCTCCCTTGTCTACCCATAGCTAATTGACTGGGATCAACAAGGCCCGCCAACTATGGACATATTTCAGAATGATGAAGTCATTACAAAATTCATGCGACTCCATGAGGGCATACCAATTGGGGACCGCAAGGCTGGATTTTCCATAGAACTAGATTGTGCAGCATACTTCGAGGAGACTGTGCAATCCTCTAGTCACAAAAATAAAAAATAATAAAAATAAAACAAAAAAGACATGTCTTTGGGTGAAAACTGTAAGGCACCTTCTGACGATATAAAATTAAAATTAAAGGATGTATCCGAGGGTGAAAACCTCTTTGAGGCACCTAAGGATGTAGGATTGGAATTTCTACCCATGACACAAGAAAAATTGGAAATGCTCATTGAGGACACCATGGAAGTTAACATAGCCACAATAGAAGATCCCAAAATTGTTCTCTTTGTAGCATCTTTGACAGAGGAAGAAAAACCTAAATTTCAAAAATTCTTCTCAAAAAATAAGATTAACTTTGCATTTTCCTATGCCAATATGCCTGGGTTGGACCTAGAATTAGTCTTACACCATCTTCCCTTACTTCCAAATGTCAAGCTAGTAAAACAAAAGTTGTGAAAGATGCATCCACAAATCACCTTGTTAGTCAAAGTAGAGCTCAAGAAGTTGCTAGATGGAGGATTCATAAGATCAATAGACTATGTTGAATGGATTTCAAATCTTGTACCTATCACTAAGCTGAATGGTCAAATAAGCATCTGTATAGAATTTCGTGACTTGATCAAAGCATGTCCAAAGGATGAATTTCCATTGCCCAACATAGACATCATAGTTGACCTTACAGTAGCATATGAGATGTCCCTTATGGATGGTTTCTCAGGCTACAATCAGATTCAGATTTCCCTAGAAGATTAGCACAAAATGATGTTCACCTATCCTTGGGGTACATACTATTGGAATGCCATGGCTTTTGGTCTCAAGAATGCAGGTGCCACATATCAACAAGCTATGACAACAATCTTTCATGAACTCATGCATACTTTAATAGAAGACTATGTGGATGACCTCTTGGAAAAGTCTTTGACACACAAGGATCACCTTAATGTACTAGAATTTTTTTTCAAAAGATTGGAAGATTACAAGGTCCACCTATATCTGAAGAAGTGTGTCTTCAGTGTGACATCGGGAAAACTTTTGGGATATATAGTTTCTCATAGAGGCATTGAAGTTGATCCTATCAAAGTGAAGGCCATATTAGACATGCCTCCGCCAAAAGGAATCAGCGAGTTAAGGACATTACAAGGAAAACTATAGTCTATCTGGTGCTTCATCACACAACTAGTAGACAAGTGTGAACCATTTCAATATCTCTTGCAAAAAGTTATCCCCTTTGTGTGGATTGATAAATGTCAAACGACATTCCAATAGATCAAAGACTACTTATTTTCACCACCTATCCTAATGCCACCTATTGAAGGAAAACCTTTGATCCTATATATTTCTGCAACAAATTCAACACCGGGCGCATTGCTAGCACAAAATGATCATGATGAGAAGGAAAGGGAAATATACTACATCAGTCGCACATTGATCAAATATGAACTCAACTACACACCTATTGAACACACTTTTCTTGCAGCTATCTTTGATGCCCAAAAGTTAAGACATTACATGTTGAATCAAAACACATATAGTTTAAAATATTGATCCCTTGAAGTATCTACTAAGTCGCGCATCATTGACAGGTCGCTTGGAAAAATGGGTTATGATATTGAGTGAGTATGACATATAATATGTGGAACAAAAGGCCATAAAGGACAAGTAATTGCATATCAACTGACAGATGCACCCATACAAAGTGATCATCCACTAGTAGCAAACTTCCCTGATGAGTCTATATTTTATACAGAGCCTAAATCACCTTCAAAATTATACTTTGATGGGTCTCATACTAGTCATGGCTTGGGAGAAGGTATATTATTTATCACACCACAAGGAGACTCCATCCCTAAGTCATTCTACATTGATTTTCCATGTACAAAAAATGTTGTAGAATATGAGGCACTTTTCATAGGACTCTGAATGGCCATCAAATGGAAAATCAAAACACTTCTAGTCTTCAGAGATTCTCAGTTGGTCATCAACTAGGTTAATGAAAAATATGACACAAAGGATGAAAATTTAATTCCCTACAAACGCATGGTTGACAACTTTCAATCATATTTTCACATTATTTCTTTTGAGAAAATTCTGAGGGCACAAAACAAGGAAACAGATGCAATGGAAACAATTGGATCTCTCCTAGACATTCCCAACAATGTGCCACAATTTGAGTTCTCGGTGGAACAATTTTTGGTTCCTGCATATGATATTCTAGAGTCAAAAATGGTTTTTGAGCTTTCTAGTCCCAATTCTCCATGATATCAAGACATCTATGATTATCTCTAGTCCTAGACCCTTCCCCTGAACCTTTCCAACAACCAATGAAAATCCTTTATCCACAAATCCGCCTAATACACCATCATTAGTGACGCCTTATATTGTCGTAGCTTTGAAAATACCCTTCTTCAATTTCTCGACACTGACAAAGCACGAATGACCTTACGTGAGGTACATGAGAGTATATGCAGATCTCATTCAAGTGGCCATACCTTAGCAAAGAAGATCACAAGACTTGGGTATTACTGGATGATAATGGAAAAAGATGGACTTGAGTTTGTTAGAACATGTCGCCAATTCCAAATACATAGTGATTTGATTCATGCAGCAACACAAGAACTCCCACTGATTACTTCTCCTTGGCCCTTCACATAAATGGGACTCGGCCTCATGGGAAAAATCCATCCCACCTCTTCCAATGGCCATAAATTCATTATCACTGCCACTAAGTATTTCACAAAATGGATTGAAGCTATCCCCCTCACACACATAACTAGAATTTTTTTTCCAAATTCATCCTCAACTACATCATCTGCCGATATGGTGTCCCACAGTCCATCATCACAGATAATAGTCATCCCTTCAAAAATCAAGACATTTGTGAGTTGTGTGAATGCTTCCACATCCAAGAAAATTTCTCCACACCATATTACCTACAAGGAAACAATCAAGTTGACATGTCTAATAAAACAATTATCAAAATTCTTAAGACTGTCAATGGCATTGGCCGTGACTGGCATTTACAACTCAACCCTACTCTATGGGCTTACTGCACCAGCATCTGAATGCCTATAGAAGCCACTCCATTCGCCTTGGTCTTTGGATCCAAATCTATCCTACCCATCGAGGTCAAAATTCCCTCTTTAAGAATCTCCCTGAAGGGCTTGATTGATGATGAAGAGTATAGATAGTCACAACTACATGAGCTAGAAATGTTAGAGGAATGGAGACAAAATTCCTTGAATCATTTGCAGTCATGCCAAAATCACCTTTGCCAAAGTTATAACAAGAGATTCATGGTCTGAAAGTTTGACATTGGTGACCTAGTCCTAATGCAAAATTTTAAGAATCAGTCTGATAGAGAGAAACTGGGAAAGTTCATGCCCAATTGGCTAATTCCTTATATCATCACTACCTCATTCAGTTCTAGAGCTTACTAGCTAGCCACTTAGGATGGTGAACAATTGATAGAACCCATCAATATTCTACATCTCTGAAAATTCTACACATAGCATCAAAGAGCTAGGTTGAAAACCTTAAAAATACAAAAAAAAAGAAAAATACAAAAAATCATCACCCTGATGAAAACTTGGCAAACAGGTGTCTTGGTGACACCAAAAAAATAAAAAAATAAAAAAATAGTAAAGAGAAATAATTCATTCAATAGTGAAAACCTGGTAAATAGGTGCTTTAGATAAGTACCATGGTGAAAACTTGACAAACAGGTGTCATGTGTAGTCAGTCTTTGCTTCACCATCTATTGTCACTCTATTTTCCTTAGTCCATAATAAACACCAAATTTTTGACACCATCAAGAAACTTGTCATGACATTATACCTTTCCTTTACATGGCTGATAATGGTTGACTTTAGGTCTGGCATATAGTCCATCTATCACCCCAAGCATGTCCTTTTGCATACCCTTCGAACTTGGCTAGTCCTTGACCTAACTAGGGGCAATCCTTTATCACCTAACAATAGTGGTTATCACACATGGTCCTTTCAATCATAAAAGTCCTAAAAAAATCCTATAAAACATAAAATGTCTTGAAAAAAAGACAAAAAATCATAAAATTTTCTAAAAAAAGACAAAAAAATCTAAAAATTGAAAAATGTCTTCAAGAAACACAAGAAAATAAAAATATGTCAAAAACACAAAAACATCCAAATAACACTTAAAAATCCCAAAAATAGATTCGTAACTTGTCAAGTCAGTCATGTCAATCAGTCTTTGTCACCGTTGAACTATGTTGTCTATGCACATTTTCTATGTAGGCAAGGCTCATCTTTGAGCCCCCAAGACACTAAGTCAGTCCTTTTAGGTGTGTCCAAATAAAATCATGACTCAATCTTTGGTCATTAATACAAAGTCTTTGGTCATGTCGAACTACAAGGTCTCTGAGTGTATGACGTAGGCAAGGCCATCAATCGATGAGCCCCCGAGGCCACACTAGGTTAGTCCATTAGGGTTCATGACACTACAATGGCAACACATCAAATTTATTCAAATCATACAAATTATTCTAAAATAGAAAAATCCTTAAACAAACTTTGGAAATCATTTAATCAACATGTTAATTACATTAGCATGTCGACATGAACATGCAATCAATTCTGTCATTTAGTCAACACCAGTCAAACTTAGTCAAAACAAGTCAAACTATAAACTCTTGGTTATTCTTCAGATGTTTCCTTTTGAAGAACAACCCTTGTCATTTATTTATGCCTTAGGATGTGTCCTTCTTAGGCATTTCCACTGTCACCTAGCATTTTGAGGGATCCTCACAACATTTAAGGATCAATCCTCTTGACATCGACATCATTCAGGATGTGTCCTTCCTAAATTTGGCATCACTTTTCATTCTTCATTTAAACATCATCAAACCTAGCATCTTGACATCAAAACACTTGAAAATCATACCCCCTTTCCAAACACTTGGAAAACATTGTCTTTTATCTTGACATTTTTGTCCTTTGGTTTTTAATCATGTTACTAGTTCCTCGAGGATGTCCTAATAATAGGATTTAGAGGAGCAACGACATATCATAATGATTTTCTTGTATTTTATTTTTGAAACAATCATGTTGCTAGTTCCTTGAGGATGTTCTGGCACCAAGATTTAGAGGAGCAATGACGTTTCATGGATTTTCTTTCTTGTTTGTGGTTGGTTGTGACAAAAAGACTAGGGCAATTGCACTCTTAGTATGAGTCATGATCATCCTTGTTTGCAGCTGCTTGTCTCATGTGATGGTACGACCTTGCACACCATTGTTCTATGTCATATCATGGTGTTTGTTGGCCATTATGATAATCCACCCATTGATGATTAGAGAAAAAACTATTAGTTCTTTGGAAATATATTGAAGGATTCTTTCTCTACACTAACATCCATCTCCTTTTATCTTGTCACTTCTCTTCTTCCGTCTCTTTATGATATCCTATGACATACAAAAATATAATTGCATACATGATCATATAGACATTGCATTAGTTCATTACACATTTGCATACATTCATTCACATATAGGCCTATGCATAATATATCAGTACATTGAAAGTTCATTAAGGCATACATTTTTTAAGCATCCATTTACATATTCATATTCACATCATTGTCATACAAATATCATTTGCATTCATCCATTTTCATTCACATAACATAAAAATTTCATTAAAAATTTTCATACATCATCCATATTATTAATGCATACACATCATAACATAAGGCACCACATGTCACATTATCCATACATATATATTCATACATAAATGCATCCATAATCATAAAAATGGCATTCACTAGAATCAAAACATTATGCATACATCATCATATAATCATCATACATAACATAGTATCATCATGGAATCTCATCATAAATAACCATCATAAATGCATACATCACATAACATATAAAATGCATCATCATAGAAAATGCAAATATCACATAAACATAATCACATCATAATGCACCATCATATAACACTAGCATATAGTCCACACCAAAACTACATCATATATATAATCTCAAAAATCATGTCATAGGATAGATTCATGAGGTATCCCAAAAATATAGCTCACGGGCTCGATGGTCAAAATATAAATGTCATAACATAATGTCTCAAACATAATAACAAGATAACAATAGCAATGCCCTAGGTTGTGCTCTCCTCATCCCCTCAAGGAGAAGAATGCGGTGACTGATGGTATCTGGGAAGACATGACAGGTTGATTCTATGAAGTTGAAAGATCAATGACTGGTGGCTAGCTATGCTCTAACCTATGCCCCAAAGTAGATGATCCATGGTTGTGACTGGATCTATGGCCTAAAGAGTGCATGTGACTGTGATGATGATATCTATTCCATGAGGAATACCTTGAGGAGGTACACCCACTCACACTACTCTGACTCTAGCTACTATGGCTCCTATGACTACTACCTGAACCACTCCCTATCCTGCTCCAAGTCTGACTCAATTTGAGATTCCACTGATATGCAGAAAATTCTCTCTCATAAAGCATCTAATATTGTCCCCAGCTCTCACTCATCCTAGCTAGCTCCCTAGCAATCTCTCCAACTGGACATCTGCATAGTTGTGCGAACTTAAATCACCAGCTCTATGCCTCCTATTGTCTAATCACAACCTAATCTCACTCCAACGGTGTCACCTCTAGCTCTTCCTAAAGATTCTTGACCTATGCCAAGACCTCATCTAATTTCCTCTACATATCCGCTAGTTTCCGGTCCACTATGGCATCCCACGGCAAAGGTGGCCCCCTTGGCTATGTCCTCCTCTCCATCCACCATGTGCTCTCATAGTTTCCTCTCAGCCTCATCCATCTCATCATCCCCACCAATATCAATCTCTTCATCATTTCCACCAACTATCTCCTCATCACCACCAACTGCCTCCTCCCCTCCACTGACATCCAGTCCCTCCTCTCCTATATGCACCTTGGTTTCCATCTCTCCCTCTAGCCTAAGCTATGCCTATGGCTGCTCGCCTTCTATCCTAATCTTTTCCTCATCCTTCCCCTCCTCTTGTCTAACCTCTCCCTCCTCTCTCTCCTCCTCCTCTGCCACCTCTAGGAGCACATCTAATGGTACCCTCTCAACACGTTGTCACACCATCTTGCCCAACTTCCTGTTGTCTCCTCCTCTCCTCCTCCTACTACCCCCACCATCTCTGTCATCTCCTCCATCATCTCCTCCACCATCTCCTCCACCCATCCCCCCATCTCCTCTCCCCCCATATCCTTGGCCTCCATCTCACCCGCTCCCCCTACTGCCATATCTACCTCCTTGGCCTCCTTGGTGCACCTGCAATATAACCGATCACCGATCCACTAGTATTGGCCCATCTAGATCTATTAAAGGTTGTGGCCTATGTGTCTGCCACCATGTATTGAGCCCTGCAGTAGTACCAGGATCTACCAGACCCCCACTCCAAGCCCATTTTTGTGCCAAGTTAAACTATTTATCTTCTACTCTACCAGTGGCACTGATATGGCTAGCCCCCACATGGTCTCTTGAGACAATCTGACGTACTATGCTATCCCCACCAATACATCCTATTGCTCACCAAACTGACACAATACATTTTGGGTTAGGTATATCTCAATAATCAACTGAGATTGAATAGTGCAACCAATTAGATATTTGAACTGCCAACAAAATTCCAAATGATCACCCTCTCCTGCCCATTGTGCATAATCTCTATAGGGCCTTCAGAAAAATGCCATCAAAGTATCAATACGATGTTTCTAGAATCTTGTCTCCCCAACTCTGGTATGTTTTAGGGAACCCGCATACAATTAAACATATGGCATTCCCTCAACAAGTTGTGGTCTTTAAATTAGAGGATGAAAGACAGGAATATGCTCCCAAGCCCAAATCATCAACAATGTAGTGCCATAGCTAATAATGTGTGCCTCTATATATGCCACCTCATGTAATTGATGGTAAAGTATACCCAATAAACATGGTCCCACACAAAAATAGTCCTATCATGTCTCATGCGAACAAGCACATCTCCCCATCCAATAGGGAACCCGTGGTTGCAACAATCTGGAATGAGTACACCAGCAATCAAAGTGCATAGCATAGCATCCCATCAAGGATAGTCCTTGGCCATGAACTCCCATCGAATATCATATCCATCGATGCCCAACCCCATGCCATGATCAGCCTCATAGTACTTTGTAATAGTCTGGTGTCCCCAATGTGGATCATAAACCACTTGCTCTCCTCTTATCAGAATGTGCAAAATCCTGTACACATCCTCAAGCATGATAGTGGCCTCTCCCATCGACAAGTGAAATGAATAGGTCTTTGAATGCCACCTCTCTATCAACATTGTTAATAGACCCCTATTTTCCTAGATAATGAGCATATAGGTCACATAGTATAATCCTAGCTACATCAATTGCCTCTGCTCCTTGTCTCGTAGTTGATCTCTAAATGCATATGTGGATGGCTTGAACTCACACGTGTAAATAGGTGGTAATTGTTTCTACACATGTAGAAATGAGAGTTAGAACATTATTGAAAATCATCGTTACCATCTTTCTAATCAAAAGTGCACATAGAAACTGAGCCTAGGGTATGTGCAGGATCATCATGGAAAAAACAAGCCCTTAAGTGGAAAAAAATTTAGAAAAATTATAGTTAGGAAACCTGATTCAAAAATTTGAATAATTTATCTATATTATTTCAAAAATATGTAAGAATAGAATCTATAGCAAATTGAATGTAGTTTCTAAACTACTAGGTTTATTTTTATTTTTTAAATCTATTTGGTGAAAATTTGAAATTTAAATGCAGAGCATTTAAACTTTAGGGAAAAAATAAGTAGGTGTCTGTCTAACCACACTAACCACAAGAAAATGATAATATTTTTTTATAATATTTTATATATAAGTAGAGGACTCATGTCTCAATGTGATGCATTTTTTTTATAATTTTTTCCAAGTAAATAATTAATTATGAATTTTTATTACAACTTTTAAAAATTATAAAACTAGTATGTCGACCACCTTAACTTGGTCAAAACTTCATGAAATTCATTTTTTTAATCCTATAGTATGCAAAGAATAGAATGTGACACATGTTTCATATTCAAAAATGTGATCTTGTTTGAAAGCTATAAAAAAATTCAATCAGCTTATCAATTAGGACTTTAGTCATAATTGAAATAGAAAAATTAAATAATTACTTATTTATATATAAGTAGAGGACTCATGTCTCAATGTGATGCATTTTTTATAATTTTTTTCCAAGTAAATAATTAATTATGAATTTTTATTACAACTTTTAAAATTATAAAACTAGTATGTCGACCACCTTAACTTGGTCAAAACTTCATGAAATTCATTTTTTTTAATCCTATAGTATGCAAAGAATAGAATGTGACACATGTTTTAGATTCAAAAAATGTGATACTGTTTGAAAGCTATAAAAAAAATTCAATCAGCTTATCAATTACGACTTTAGTCATAATTGAAATAGAAAATAAATAATAATAATTAATTAAATTCAAAGTAAAGCATAATTTATATTGGTGGAAAGTTGAGAATCTCCTTTAAAAACCCTTTTCATTTCATCAATTTTGGGTAAAAAAAACAACATCAACCACATAACCATCATATTGCCACTTTTTGGCCCATCATGATCTTGCACATACCCCCTAAACTAAAGTCAACCCTGCTCAAAGTCAAATGTGTTGTGCCAAGTCAATTGCATCATTTGGAACTTCATTTGTGTCGCAATAGAGCACATGCATCATTTCATTTGAAAGTTGCATCCCATTATGGCGATTGCATTGCAAAAACTCAAAAATGTGTCATCCTATAGTACTTGCATCACTTCCTCCATCATATGTGTCATTGTAAAAAAAATGTGTCACACGGCCCCACGTTTGCACTTCAACTTGGAAATTGCATCACTAGACCTGACATTTGTGTTGCGACTTGGAACTTGTGTCTCACCAACTTGTAGATGTGTCATTTTAAGCCTAGACTACCCTCATCCCTTGGCATTTGCATCTCGACACATCAAATGCATGCAATTTGAATGTGAATGTGGCTTACATGAACACAGATGTGTTGTGACACATCTATTGACTTACCCTTAAACCCTAAAAATGCATGTAAAACCATAAAATCACAAAGTGGGTATGAGGTACTTACTAGTGGCATTGCTCCCTCTAGTCGTCTAAAGGTCTACACAATGTAGCAGTGATGCTCAGTCATTGGAATCACCATTGTTGCGAAGTCTCCTCTCTCTCAGAACTCTCAAATTTCAAAAGGTAAAAGTGAAAATGAAATAACTTTTCACCCAATTTAAACCTATTTATAGGGTAAAAGTGGGATTTTCTTGAAAATTTTATCACTGGAGGCTCATTTGACCAAATTTAACTGCCCTTTTGACCACCTTAAACATGTCAAAATCCAAAACCATTGCGCTGCTATTTTTCTAATCATCAAATTGACTTATCAGGACATTTTCCAAATTTTTCTGGCACCAAGCCAAAATTTGAAACTTTTCCCAAGGGGGCATAGATACTTCATACCTTCTCTAGGGAATTTTTTGACTAAATTTTCTTTGTCAAAATGCAATAGGCTGCATTATGACAAAGAGGGGAAAAATGTAGACACATAAAATTGACCTAGGCCTGCAAGTTCTATATTTCTTCCTAATATAATTAAAATAATTAATTATGTCCTATGACCTGATTTCAATTATTAATTAAATAATTCTTAATTATTTAATTAATTCATGTCTTTTATTCCTCTTGACTGTTTGAATAAATAAATTATATTTATTTATTTTATATACGTCACTAATGACCTATGTCTCTCCATAATTAAAATAAATTCTTAAATTTGTTTTTTGTCCATTATTTACTCCTAATTATTTAAATAAATAAATTTTATTTATTTATTTAAATATGTCATTAATTCCTAAATATCTTCCTATAATTAAATAAATTCTTTAATTTATTTAATTATAGTCCACCTTGGCCTCTCCTAATTTTAAATAAAATTATTTATTTAAAATTTTCCACTTTCTAATTTTTTTCTCCAAATAAATAATTCAAAATAATTATTTACTATCACATGGTCCCACCTTTTGAATTAAATTAATTTTAAATTCAAAATGTCAACTTTCCTTCATAAATCAAATAATTTATATTATTACTTGATTTTTCCATCTTTTTCTTTTTCTGTTCCATTCTTATCTCCTTCTCACATGAAACCTTGTCCATTGATTTGATTTTTCTAAAATCAAATCTCAATGCTTCATTTTCAAATTTCACCCTAATATTTCCCTAACCCTAATTATGGGTTGTCACATTTAATTTCAACCATTAAACTTAGGGCATCTCTCAAATTTCAATCTTTGCCATCCATCCAAAATTGACTTTTCTATAAAATGGCAATTTTGGCCTCATTTGACACACTTCATACATCTTGGCATTTCTTGAATTCATAATTTAGATATTTTCATGCTTTAGGCTTGCTTCATTGTTGCATTATGTAGCATTTTGATAGAATCCTTCAAATTTTGCTTAAGAAATTGGCATAGTCATATGTTGCTCATCACAAATCTGAGGGAAATTATCTACTTGCAACAAATAGAGAAGGTGAAATGAAGGTTAATCATGGTGGTTGAAGACATTTGGTGATATCTTTCTTTGTTTTCATTTTTTTACTCATTTGTTCCTCATTTCTTTGCTTTGGGTTATTTTTTGTATTCTTTAATCTGCTAACTTGAATTTTTCCCTAAGCTACAGTTATATCTAATGGTTTAAAAGGAGGTAAAGAAATCATTTGTTGCTATATAAGTTGAGTGATTATGTTATGAAGAGTGTATGGTAATGGTGTAAAATTTCATTTTGGATCTCCATAACTATAAGGTATCACGACTTTAATAGCTACTACTTGGTTGTTGACATGTTGAGATGGTTGTTCAGGATGGGGGTTGAATTGTAAAAACCTTTTGTTTGGTTTGTGAAATGGTTGTGAATTGTTTGAAGTGCTAGGTTTAGATTTCTCAGTTCGATTGGAAGTGGACTTTGCATCATGACTACTAACTAAATGGTGATAATCACAAAGGGTTGTTCATAAGTCCATGAAAGAAGGAAATTTCATCATGGTCAATTTATCCTAAATTTGAGATTGCAAGTTTTCGATAAACATCTTTTGGAGATGTGAATTAGGAACCTTGACATCTACTTGAGCATATAATGACTGATAGCGTGCAATGAAATCAGTGACTTTTTCATCCGCATTTTTTTTTCATCTCATTAAATCAGCCATTTTTGGGAGTCATATGGACTTGAAAATGTCTTATAAAATCATCAAGTTCATTACATGACCGAATTGAATGAGTGGGTAAATTTGAAAACCACTCCAAAGAAATGTCCTTTAAGGTCCTAGGAAATAGTTTAGCTAACAATTTATCATCAAGCAAAAAATCACTACATAAGGTTGTATAAGCATTGACATGATTAGTAGGGTCTCCTTTACCTCCTTACTTCTCAAACCTAGGCATCTCAATTCCTTGTGCCATCGGTGTTCTTAAAATTTCCAAAGATAACAGGCTACTACAAACATAGTAGGTGGGTGGTGAGGTTTGGTTTTGGTTTATGGTAGAGGTTTGTTGTTGCATGGAAGAAACAGTTTGGAATAGTTGTGTAATGAGAGGGTCAGTGTAAATGGTATGAGGTGGAATAGAGAATGGTGATGGAGTGTATGTAATGTTGGGACATGTGAAGGGGACTCTAATAGGGGTGAAGATGGTGGAGGATGGAATATTCGATGCCACAAAATAACTAGGAATGCTAGTTAAAAGAGCAAAAGGAGTCACATGACTAACTTGTTGTATGGTTGTTTTAACTTGGGGAGTGGTATAAGTAGGTATGGTTGATACAATTGAAGGAGGAGGAATGTGAGATCCTCCTTGGATAACCATAGTGTTTGATGGTTGAAATGTGTTAGAGGCATGTTTTTGATATATGTCAACAATTTTCTTCATAACATGATATAATCCCTCATCACTTTCAAGCATTTGATGGATGTTGTCTATAGTAGGAATTGCAGTGGTTGAAATGTTTTCAAGACACAATTTTTGTTGCAAATGTGCTAAATCCTCATGAATGTTAATTACTTTATCTTGTAGAATGAGGGAATTTGATGTGTTAACATGCATTGTATGTGAGGGTAAAGGTGTACTAGTGGTAGTATCCATGCCTAATGCACCATTGTCCATACCAAGAGTAGGAGCTCGATACGACCCAAGGTCCACAATGAGTGTGTTATCACGGGATTCCATGAGTCGGGAACTTCTTCTCCCTAAAGTATTATCAATAGGGCACTGCACACTCATACAAATACCACAAGAGGTGGGGTGGATGCAAATGAAACACAATCTAGGACTAATAAAATGCAAATAACAATTTTTTTGTAAATTGAAACAAAAATGCAATTGATACCAGAAAACAAAAGTATAGAAAATACCCAGAAATTACTAGAAAATTTAGTGCAAAATGAGCTAGAGGACTAAGTCACTCAGTGTGGTGATTTAGTTCTAGTGATGATTTTTTTTATATTTTTTAGAATTTTTGAATGCAATTTTATGTCTTTCAGATGCACAGATGCAACTACAGTATGAAAATGCAATTTTTTTGTGATTTTCAGTGCAAAAATGATGCAAAAATGTAAGCTATTTGAGCTTTTTCACTAATGCAATTTTGAAAACCCTAGGATGCAATTTAATCAATGCAATATCTAATGCAATGTAAATGAAACTTAGGATGCACTTGAAATCGGAAATGAATATGTTCAAAAGCCAGGTTCACCAAAATGTGGACAATGATTTTGGATTACCCAACTACTTTAGCTCCTTCTAGGGTTTTTCACCTAAAAGGAGAAAGGAATGGCATCCAAAATGAAATTTTCCACACTCAAAGTTAATGTAAATGAGATGTAATATGTCCAATTAAGATATACTAATGCACTAATATGAAAATAAAATGATTTAATAATACAAAACCTAAGAAATGCAAATTGTTGGAAAACATAGTGTGATATGTAGAAATGCCTAAAAATGCAAGTAAATGATGAAATAATGGAATAGAATTGGAGAGTGGAATATAGATTTTTGGGACCCACTTGCTTTCTAATGCTTCTAGGGTTTTTCACCTAAAAGGAGAAAGAGGGGTCAAAAATGCTTATGTTCACATTCAAAGTTAATGCACTATTGATGTAATATGGATGTAATATGCCTAGATACAATGTTTAAGTGCAAGAAACTAATAGGATTAACTAATTAATGAACATAAATTAAAGGAAAACAATTTTTTTGAAAACACATTGTGTTATGCAAAAATGAACTAGAAATGCATGCAAACTAAACATAACTGAACCAAACTGAAAGTGTGCACCTAGAATGTAGTTGAAGACTAGAAATGGATTATAGAACACTATTGATGCTATTTTTTAGGTCTGGTGGGACTCATTCACCATTTTGGGTGAATCAGTCCCAGTTCTACAAAACTGAGCCGGGACTTGTTTCTGACAAAATGTTATCAGAAAATGCATAAAACACAAAACTGACCTTGGATTGAGACTCATTTTCCACCCATGTTGAATGAGTCCACTTTTGAATTTTTGAATTTTCAAAAGTGGAATCTAGAGATTCCAATTTGCACTTTAACTTCCTACAGGTGTCCACTTCCAAAACTCTGATTTACGGGTCTGAAAATGAGTTTTTGTTGATATTTTGACTTTTTTAATGAGGAGAAGACTTTAAAAACCTTGAAACTTGATCTCCAATGATTTCCAAGCTTCCAAGAGTCCTAACTTTTCAAACACACAAGACAAGAAGAAGATATGTTGAATTTTAGGGCATGGGGGTTTGCCTTGGTCAAACCCCTTTTAGGTAATTAAACCAAAATGATGAAAGAATGGAATGAAACATGTAATAATGGAATTGATTACCTTGCCATGATGTTTGATCTTGAAATTCTATAGCAAAACATGAAGGATCTACCCTTGAAATTTTGAAAATTGATATCTTGGTGACTTGAAATGATAAAACCCTAAGTTGCCTGACTTGAGTTGAAAGATTGGTGGGTGTATGATGAAGAATGCATTAGGAAATGCAAAATGAGAAGAAAAAAACTTATAATTTATCAACACTTGTGCCTTCTAAGTAACCCATTGATACCTCGTCACAGGTTGACATCAAGTGATTTTGAATAAAAAATTGAAAGAAAATTTGAAATATTTTAAATTTGGAGCCAAGGGAGACTCATTCACCACCTATGGTGAATGGGTCTCACCTAGGACTTGAAAATGGGTGTCAGAAATTAAGTCACATTTAATGTTATTTGTTAGGTTTACATTCAAAAATACACTTAATTAAGCTTATAAGGGAATAAAGGGGTCAAATAAAACATAAGAAAGGTGCAAATAGTGAAATTATGCCTAGAAAAGTGTGAAATCTTGTTACAAGACTTTACAAAACTTCAAAATAGGACTTGTTTAGTGATGAAAAGGTGATTTTTAGGTGAGTTGTAATGAATAGAGTTTAGAAGAGTGTGAAAATGTTTTACAACACTTCACAACACCTTAACAAGATGTTAATAAATGCATTTTATTTAGTTTGCAAAGGTCCAATACCTAGTGTGGACATGTAAAATACCTCACAACACTAAATAAAAGCCTCATTAAGTCCAATTTATCATGAATTAATCCATGTCAAGCAAAGGGTACTTTTTCTACGACACATTTACCCCCACTTTAGTGAGAAGATGAACTTGCTTCAAACTCAAACTAAAGTAGACATTCAAGAGAGATGCAAGTGTACGAATGCATATGACAAAGAATGAAAAAGATCAAGAAGGAAATCAAGCCCCCAGGATCCAAGATCCTAAGTCAAACTATCAAGATACAAAATCATGCAATGGTAAGAACTAGGAAGATGAAAATGAGAGGGGTGGATCAAGCTTCAATCATTTGTCCAACTAGTTGTGGATCAAATCTAGGGTGTTTATCCAAAAGAAAATGCATACTCACTCTAGGGTGATGGAACTCTTGGCTACCCACTGGGTGAGAAAGCCCAAAAGGTGAAATACATATGCTAGTTGGTATGCACTCACAAACACATAGGTGGCTATGGGGAAATTCGCACCTCAGAATGGGCTTCCCTCTCAACCATATTAAAGTTATACCTCCTGATAACTTTAATAAGGTACCACAAAGGAAAATGATTTTCGAGCTCTATGAGGTAAGAAAAACTTCATATGCTTGACACTCATAGACATTGTAAATATAGAATAGTGTAAGGATTGTTCAAAGGGATTTTTCTTAGTTTGTGCAATGTAATGATGTTGTTTTTCAGGCCTGGTGGGACTCATTTTCCATTCTCAGTGAATCAGTCCTAGTTCTACAAAACTGAGACGAGACCTGTTTCTGACAAAAGGGTATCAAAAAATGCTGAAAACATAAAAATGACCTTGGAGTGGGAATCATTTGCCACACATGGAAAATGAGTCCACTTTTGAATTTCTAAATTTTCAAAAGTGGAATCCAGAGCTTCTGATCTACACTTTGACTTCCTATAGGTGTCCACTTCTGAAACTCTGATTTACGAGTTTGAAAATGAGTTTTTGTTGATATTTTGACTTTTTGAATGAGGAGAAGACTTTAGCAACCTTGCAACTTGATCTCCAATGATTTCCAAGCTTCCAAGAGTCCTAAATCTTCATACACACAAGACAAGAAGAAGAGATGTTGAATGTTAGGGCATGGGGGTTTGCCTTGGTCAAACCCCTTTTAGGTAATTAAACCAAAATGATGAAAGAATGGAATGAAACATGTAATAATGGAATTGATTACCTTTCCATGATGTTTTATCTTGAAATTATATAGAAAAACATGAAGGATCTTCCCTTGAAAGTCTGAAAATTAATATCTTGGTGACTTGAAATGATAAAACCCTAAGTTGCTTGAGTTGAGATGGAAGATTGGTGGGTGTATGATGAAGAATGGATTGGGAGATGCAAAATGAGAAGAAAAACACTTATTTATACAAACTTGTACCTTAGTAACCCATTGATACCTCATCACAGGCCAACATCAAGTGATTTTGAATAAAAACCCGAAAGAAAATTTGAAATATTTTAAATTTGGAGCCAAGGGGGACTCATTCGCCACCCATGGTGAATGGGTCCCACCTAGGACCTAAAAATGGGTGTTGGGAATTAAGTCACATTTAATGTTATTTAGCAGGTTTACATTCAAAAATACACTTAATTAAGCTTATAAGGGCATAAAGGGGTCAAATTAAACATAAGAAAGGTGCAAATAGTGAAGTTATGCCTAGAAAAGTGTGAAATCTTGTTACAATACTTTACAACACTTCAAAATAGGACTTTTTTAGTTGAAAAGGTGATTTTTAGGTGAATTGCAATAAATAGAGTTTAGAAGAGTGTAGAAATGTTTTACAACACTTCACAATGCCTTCACAAGATGTTAATAAATGCATTTTATTTAGTTTGCAAGGGTCTAAGACATAGTGTGGACATGTAAAACGCCTCACAACACTAGATTAAAGCCTCATTAAGTCTAATTTATCATGAATTAATCCCATGTCAAGCAAAGGGTACTATTTTCTATGACACAGACAGGTGCACTTGGAATTTGAAATTTGATGTGGGGAGATTCTGGAATCCTGAAAAACTAACTGAAAATGTTGAGTGAGACACTTACGCCAAACTGAGCGACTTGGTCCCAATTGCGGGAAAATTTTCCAAAATAGGAATTTTCCAAATGGGTATCCAAAAATGTAGAAACCACTTTTCAGGCCCAGAAGTGAGACTAATCCACTAGTAGTGGCGACTTAGTCCACTTGCAAATTTTTGGAATTTTGAGACAAGATCATGTAGCTTCAGGTATGCACTTGATTATGTAGAAAATAGGATAAAAAGTGTCTGCAAGCTTGAATTACGGTTGTGTTGACTTGAATGACTTTGATGACTTCTTGACCACTTTTCAACACCTATTTCTTTGACAAATCTTCCTATAAATTCTGCAAACACACATGCAAAGGGGTAAAAATGGTTAACGGTTAGAGTATAGAGGTTTTCCTTGGTCAAACCCCACTTTGGTAATCAAACCCTAGATATTGAAATCAAATATGAAGAGAATGATAAATAAACAACATGCAATGTCATAAACTTACCAAACCCTTGATTTGTAAATCTGAAGATATGCAATGAAGTGCTCCAATGGATGACTTGATTGTGCTTAGAGTGCTTGAATACTTGATAATGATTAAGCGAATGAATGATTGAATGCTTGATGAATTAGGAGATGAAAATTAGGGGAAAAACTATTATTTATACTTGTTCTTACTAAATCTCCCAAAAATAACACATCACAGGTTGCCCTTAAGGGTTAGAAGACAAAACCCCGACATAAATTTAAAATAATTTTTAGTTTTGTGCCGAAAAGGACTAAGTCACCCCTATTGGAGACTTAGTCCCACTTAAGAAAATTAAGTGGATGTCAAAAATTATAGGGCATTAAATGTTGTCCAATAGGAATATCCTCAAAAACACACTTAAGGTGGGTTAGAAAGTGTATTAAGGGGTTATTTAAACATGAAAAATGATTGAATTAGTGAAGACAAGTCTAGAAAAGCATGAAGGTGGGTTACAACACTTTAGAACACCTCAAAAAATAAGACTTAGTAAGTGATCAAAAGGAGTTATTCAAGTGAATTATAATGAAAAGGTCCTAAAAAAGTGTGAAAGTGGGTTACAACACTTCACAACACCTTTACAAGACAACCTAGAAGTCTTAATGATTCACAAGGTCCAAGACCTAATGTGAACGTGTTGGCCACATTACAACATTAAGTGTAGGAAAAATCAAGCCAAAGTCCATAAGAGAGACTTAAGTGAGCATAAAAATGTCAACTATACATTTTTTAGCAACACAAGTGAATCAACTCAATGTGAGAATCTTCATATTTCCTTATGCTTGGAGAAGGGGGTTAGGTTCAAACAACAATTTTGGGGGAGAAACTAAAAATAGAAAATAAACTCCAAAATTCCAATTCAAACTTGGAAAAACAATATTAAAGTCGATATTAGCAAAACAAGAAAACTAATTGCAGATCTGAGAAGGGAAGAAAGGTGTTTTCTAGTCACCAAAAGTCAGTTTTTGAAGGTTGACTGGGACTCATTCACTCATGGGAAAATGAGTCTTTTGTCAAGGTTTTCAAAAATATTTTGGGAGCCTCTAATTTTGATCTATAGCTTCTGATTTGTCTAGGTTTTAGTGTCAGAAAATCAAAAATCAGATTTGTAGGTTAGATTCTATGATTTGATGAAAACTTTTACAACTTTTGCAACTTTGACAACATTTCCAATGTTGCATTTTAAAAGGTCTTGAATCCTTCTTCAACCTAAATCTGTAACACACATACAAGAGGGAAAAATTGTTTGTTTTGGGTGAATGGGTGTTTTCCTTGGTTAAAACCTATTTTGGTAATTAAACCTTGAATTGGAATAATGCATGAAAGATGGAATGAAGAATGAAAAAAGATATGTTACCACTCAACAAACCCTTGAATAAACCTTGTTAATGGATATCTTGG
Organism: Sequoia sempervirens; assembly: GCA_007258455.2. Classification (NCBI taxonomy): domain Eukaryota; kingdom Viridiplantae; phylum Streptophyta; class Pinopsida; order Cupressales; family Cupressaceae; genus Sequoia; species Sequoia sempervirens. Next base: position 149,571,093 of record VDFB02047230.1, on the reverse strand, counting down.
AAGGTTTGAAACTTACATAAAATTGTTTCAATGAATGTGGATCTAGATTATTTGAGTAATGCTTTGAATACTTGAATTTGATCTTGAAACCTACATCACAATGTTAGCTCCAAAAACATGCATGATGCAAGAAGACTTTGACATGATGATTGGATCTTGAATTATGAAATAAATATATGATATATCTACTCTTGAATGCTCTTGATCATCAACTTTTATCTTGTGAAATTTCTCTTGAAAATATCCTTGAAAATCTAGGTGAAACAAAGTGAAACAACCTTGCATTTATAAGTACATGTATCCTTAATTTCTTGAAATTCAAATATTACAAGACAACATTGAAATATGGATTTGGGGACCTTAAAATACCATAAAAAACACATTTTAAATTTAGGCCCAAAGGTCTAGGGAGGACCCACTTTCCCATGGGTGAATGGATCCTAGGTCCCTATTCTTGGAACACACATTACTCAAGGTAAAGTTTATATATTAGCATTAATTATTGTTGGTTTTACCCTTTGGAAAATGTAATTTTTTAGGCTTGTAAATGAATAAAAGGGATTATTGAGGCCTAATTAAGTTCAATTTAATTAAGAGGTCCCAAAAAAAGTGTGAAAATGTAAAGGGATACATTTTTCTACACAACAACACTAAGGTTTAGACTGTTATGCAACAGGTAACTGGAAAATAGGAAACAATTGGAAAAAGAGTTCTGAGAGGTCTTTCCTCATAAAAATTTGAGGCAAAAAAGGTAGGACTAGGGCTCCCAGGGAACTGATGTCCTAAATAGGGTTTTGCAAAATTTAAAGGGTATGTGCAGGATCATGATGGGCCAAAAAGTGGCGATATGATGGGTATGTGTAGGGTATGTGGCAGACAACTTTTTTTTACCCAAAATTGATGAAACGAAAAGGGTTTTTAAAGGAGATTCTTAGCTTTTCACCAATATAAATTATACTTTACTTTGAATTTAATAAGTAATTATTATTCATTTTCTATTTGAATTATGACTTAAGTCTTGATTGATAGGCTAATTGAAAAGCATCTATATCTTTCAAACGGTATCACATTTTTTGAATCTTAAACATTTGTCACATTCTATGCTTTGCACACTATAGGATTAAAGAAAGAAAAATTGAATTTCATGAAGTTTTGACCAAGGTAAGGTGGTTAGACATACGAGTTTTTATATTTTTTGAAAGTTATAATAAAGAATTCATAATTAATTATTTACTTAGAAAAAAATTACAAAAAAATATGCATCACATCCAGACCTTGATTCCTCTACTTATATCTAAAAATATTATAAAATATTATCATTTTATTGTGGTTAGGGTGATCGGACAAACACCTGCTTCTTATTTTTTCCTTGAAATTTAAAGTACTATTGCATTAAAATTTTAGAAATTTTTCTAGAAATAGTTTTTTGTTTTTTTAATAAACCTAGTAGTTTAGAAACTACTTTCCAATTTTCTACAAATTATATTCTTACATATTTTGAAATAATATAGATAACTTATTCAAATTTTTATGTCAAGTTGCCTAACTCTGATTTTTTTGAATTTTTTTGCCACTTAAGGGCCTGTTTTTTCTATGATGATCTTGCACATACCCTAAAGTTTGACTATATATAATACTATTTAAGGTTTTTGTGTATGTGTGCAAATAGGTCTAAGACTAAATATTTTCCATAATTTTTTCAAAAAGTAATTCAAAATGCAAGTATGCAAGAATGTTAAAAATTCTTGAACAATAAATGACAATTGTAAATGCAATTTCTAGATCCAAGATGCTAAAATTGATTGATTGTAATATGCTAAACCTGAAAATGATGATTTTGATGCCAATTTGAAACCAAAAAATGCACTCTTTTACTTTTTAGAGCTATATGCAAGATGTGTAAATACATGCAATGACACTTTCAATTTTTGTTTTTAGATTTTAAATGATCTAATGCAGATTTTCAAGTGCAATTGAAATGTAGATCTGAGCTATAATGATTGCAATAAATCATATTACAACCTATTATGTGCAATATGATATGTATTTATTTGAATTTTATGCTTTTTATGATGTAAAAATATATTCCTAAATGAAAATTATAAAACAATGCAATGTTAAACCTAGATTTAAGATGCAATGCTTCAAATTTTAGAACGCATATAATGTTAACATGTTAGGTTCACCAAAATGAAACATAAGGAAAGGGAAACATTAGTGATTTCACTTTAGGGTTTGGACACATTTCCCCAATTTCATTGAAATGTATGGAAGGGATGTGTAGTAGCTTTGATTGGATTTGGGCAAGGTATATGATTGAATTACAACATGAAAGGTGAGTCAACCTGTCCAAGTGACCAAATCTAAGAGTGATCTAAGGATGAAATGTAATGATTCAATTGACCTAATGATGTAAATTAATGTTTTGATGTAAATATAAGGGATATGAGAAATCATAGATAAAAATACTACATGAAAGGACTCAATAGTACACTATGCACCTATATTGATGTAAAATCGGAGCTGAAAAATGCTAGACATAGGCACCCCAGGTGCCATTTTCTTTGTAGGGATAAGTCAGATCTATTTTCTCAGTCCTCTGGTGTCAAGTCAGAGCTTCCATTTCCTCCTTGTCGCATTGTTGGATAACAATCATAGAATTTTGTAAGTGATTTTCTATGAGTTGTCAAGGTGCAATGTTTTGATTGCAATAATGAATAATTGATCTTTAGATTTACTTCAATCTTCTTCAAACTTGAAACCTACACATTTAAAGAGAGAAGAAAGGTTGTGCCATTTAAGGGCTTTCCTTTGTCAAACCCCATGTTAGTGTTTTTACTTCCATAATGGCAATGTCAATGATAAATGGATAAATGATAGGAAGGAATGACGAATCCATAAAGTACTACAACTCACCACCCTCCAATGGCTTCCTTGAAGGACTAAAGTCATACACATCTTCTCAAGTTTTGGATCTTTCTTACTTGAATTTATTGGAGACCTACAAAGGATTAGCCTTCACAAACAATATGAAAACATAAACATGAACACACTCACATACATTTTGACATGATGTTTGGATCTTGAATTGTTGCAATAAATATTTTGAAATTTTACTCTTGACTTGCTTGATAATGCACTTGATCACAAAAAATTTCATAAGTTTCTAGATTCTTCTTGTTCTTGCTAGGGGTATGTGCAGGACCATCATGGAAAAAATAGGCCCTTAAGTGGGAAAAAAATTAGAAAAATTAGAGTTAGACAACTTGACGTAAAAATTTGAATAAGTTATCTATATTATTTCAAAAATATGTAAGAATAGAATCTGTAGAAAATTGAATGTAGTTTCTAAACTACTAGGTTT
>VDFB02047230.1:149457894-149567629 GCA_007258455.2 Sequoia sempervirens | reverse complement strand
AAATTTTAAATAAATAATTTTTTTTAAAATTAGGAGAGGCCAAGGTGGACTATAATTAAATAAATTAAAGAATTTATTTAATTATAGGAAGATATTTAGGAATTAATGACATATTTAAATAAATAAATAAAATTTATTTATTTAAATAATCAGGAGTAAATAATGGACAAAAAATAAATTTAAGAATTTATTTTAATTATGGAGAGACATAGGTCATTAGTGACGTATATAAAATAAATAAATATAATTTATTTATTTAAATAGTTAGGAGGAATAAAAGACATGAATTAATTAAATAATTAAGAATTATTTAATTAATAATTGAAATCAGGTCATAGGACATAATTAATTATTTTAATTATATTAGGAAGAAATATAGAACTTGCAGGCCTAGGTCAATTTTATGTGTCTACATTTTTCCCCTCTTTGTCATAATGCAGCCTATTGCATTTTGACAAAGAAAATTTAGTCAAAAAATTCCCCAAAGAAGGTACAAAGTATCTATGCCCCCTTGGGAAAATTTTCAAATTTTGGCTTGGTGCCAAAAAAATTTGGAAAATGTCCCGATAAGTCAATTTGATGATCAAAAAAATAGCAGCACAATGGTTTTGGATTTCGACATGTTTAAGGCGGTCAAAAGGGCGGTCAAATTTGGTCAAATGAGCCTCCAGTAATAAAATTTTCAAGAAAATCCCACTTTTACCCTATAAATAGGTTCAAATTGGGTGAAAATTTATTTCATTTTCATTTTTACCTTTTGAAATTTGAGAGTTCTGAGAGAGAGGAGACTTCACAACAATGGTGATTCCAGTGACTGAGAGTCACAGCTACATTGTGCAGACCTTTAGACGACTAGAGGGAGCAAAGCCACTAGTAAGTACCTCATACCCACTTCGTGATTTTATCATTTTACATGCATTTTTAGGGTTTAAAGGTAAGTCAATGGATGTGTCAGAACACATCTGTGTTTGTGTAAGCCACATTCGCATTCACATTGCATGCATTTGATGTGTCACGATGCAAATGCCAAGGGATGAGGGTAGTCTAGGCTTAAAATGACACATCTACGAGTTGGTGAGACACAAGTTCCAAGTCACAACATAAATGTCAGGTCTAGTGATGCAATTTCCAAGTTGAAGTGCAAACGTGGGGTCGTGCGACACATTTGTTTTACAATGACACATATGATGGAGGAAGTGATGCAAGTGCTACAGGATGACACATTTTTGAATTTTTGCAATGCAATCACCATAATGGGACACAACTTTCAAATGAAATGATGCATGTGCTCTATTGTGACACAAATGAAGTTCCAAATGATGCAATTGACTTGGCACAACACATTTGACTTTGAGCAGGGTTGACTTTAGTTTAGGGGGTATGTGCAGGATCATGATGGGCCAAAAAGTGGCAATATGATGGGTATGTGGCTGATGATTTTTTTTTACCCAAAATTGATGAAACAAAAAGGGTTTTTAAAGGAGATTCTCAACTTTCCACCCAATATAATTATGCTTTACTTTGAATTTAATAGAATTATTATTATTCATTTTCTATTTGAATTATGACTAAAAGTCCTAATTGATAAGCTGAAGGATTGAATTTTTTATAGCTTTCAAATAGTATCACATTTTGAATCACGAAACATGTGTCACATTCTATTCTTTGCATACTATAGGATTAAAAAATTGAATTTCATGAAGTTTTGACCAGAAGTTAAAGGTGAATTAGGACATACTAGTTTTATAATTTTTAAAGTTGTAATAAAAATTCCATAATTAATTATTTACTTGGAAAAATTATAAAAAATGCATCACATTGAGACATGAGTCTCTATATATATATAAAATATTATAGAAACAACATCATTTTTCTTGTGGTTAGTGGTCCGGTTGGACACCTACTTATTTTTTCCACGAAGAGTTTAAGTGCTTTCTCTTGCATTGAAATTTCAAATTTTCACCAAATAGATTTTTTTTTTAAATAAACCTAGTAGTTTAGAAACTACATTCAATTTGCTACAGATTATATTCTTACATATTTTTAAAATAATATAAATAACTTATTCAAATTTTTGAATCAGGTTTCCTAACTCTGATTTTTCTAAATTTTTTGCCACTTAAGGGCTTGTTTTTTCCATGATGATCCTGCACATACCCTAGGCTCAGTTTCTATGTGCACTTTTGATTAGATAGATGGTAACGATGATTCTCAATAATGTGCTCTCATTTCTGCATGTGTAGAAATAATTACCACCTATTTACACATGTGAGTTCAAGCCATCCACATATGCATTTAGAGACCAACTGTGAGACAAGGAGCAGAGGAAATTGATGTAGCTAGGATTATACTATGTGACCTATATGCTCATTATCTAGGAAAATAGGGGTCTACTAACAATGTTGGTAGAGAGGTGGCATTTAGAAACCTATTCATTTCACTTGTCGATGGGAGAGGCCACTATCATGCTCAAGGATGTGTACAGGATTTTGTACATTCTGATAAGAGGAGAGAAAGTGGTTTATGATCCGCATCAGGGACACCAAACTATTACAAAAAACTATGAGGCTGATCATAGTGTGGGGTTGGGCATTGATGGATATGATATTCAATGGGAGTTCATGGCCAAGGACTATCCTTGATGGGATGCTATGCTATGCACTTTGATTGTTGGTGTACTCATTCCAAATCGCTATGGCCATGGGTTCCCTATTGGATGGGGAGATGTGCTTGTCGCATGAGACATGATAGGACTATTTTTGTGTGGGGGCCATGTTTACTGGGTATACTTTACCATCAGTTACATGAGGTGGCATATATAGAGGCACACATTATTAGCTATGGCACTACATTGTTGATGATCTGGGCTTGGGAGCATATTCCTATCTTTCATCCTCTGATTTAAAGACCACAACTTGTTGAGGGAATGCCATATGTTTAATTGTATGTGGATTCCCTACAACATACCAGAGTTGGGGAGACAAGATTTTGGAAACATTGTATTGATACTTTGATGGTATTTGTCTAGAGGCCCTATAGAGATTGTGCATAGTGGGCAGGAGAGGGTGATCATTTGGAATTTTGTTGGCAGTTCAAATATCTAATTGGTTGCACTATTCAGTCTCAGTTTATTATTGAGATATACCTAACCCAACATGTATTGTGTTAGTTTGGTGAGCAACATGATGTATTGGTGGGGATAGCAGAGTACATTAGATTATCTTGGGAGACCATGTGGGGGCTAGCCATATCAGTGCCACTGGTAGAGTAGAAGATAAATAGTTTAACTTGGCACAAAAATGGGCTTGGAGTGGGGGTCTGGTAGATCCTGGTACTACTGTAGGGTTCGATACATGGTGGCAGACAATAGGCCACAACCTTTAATAGATCCAGATGGGCCAATGCTAGTGGATCGGTGATCGGTTATATTGCAGGTGCACCAAGGAGGCCAAGGAGGTAGACATGGCAGCAGGGGGAGGGGGTGAGATGGAGGCCAAGGAGATGGGGGGAGAGGAGATGGGGGAATGGGTGGAGGAGATGGTGGAGGAGATGATGGAGGAGACGACGGAGATGGTGGGGGTGGTAGGAGGAGGAGAGGAGGAGACAACATGAAGTTGGGCAAGAGGGTGTGACAACGTGTTGAGAGGGTGCCATTAGATGCACTCCTAGAGGTGGCAGAAGAGGAGAGAGAGGAGGGAGAGTTTAGACAAGAGGAGGGGAGGGCTGAGGAAAAGATTAGGATGGAAGGCGAGTAGCCAGAGGCATAGCTTAGGCTAGAGGGAGAGATGGAAACCAAGGTGCATATAGGAGAGGAGGGACTGGATGTTAGTGGAGGGGAGGAGGCAGTTGGTGGTGATGAGGAGATAGTTGGTGGAAATGATGAATAGATTGATATTGGTGGGGATGATGAGATGGATGAGGCTGAGAGGAAACTATGAGAGCACATGGTGGATGGAGAGGAGGACATAGCCAAGGGGGCCACCTTTGCCATGAGATGCCATAGTGGACCGGAAACTAGTAGATATGTAGAGGAGATTAGATGAGGTCTTGGCATAGGTCAAGACTCTTCAAGAAGAGCTAGAGGTGACACAGGTGGAGTGAGATCAGGTTGTGATTAGACAATAGGAGGCATAGAGCTAGTTCTTTAAGTTTACACAACTATGCACATGTCCAGTTGGAGAGATTTCCAAGGAGATAGCTAGGATGAGTGAGAGCCGGGGACAATATCAGATGCTTTATGAGAGAATTTTCTGCATATCAGTGGAATCTCATATTGAGTCAGACTCACAGCAGGATAGGAAGTGGTTCAGGTAGTAGTCGCAGGAGCCATAGTAGCCAGAGTCATAGCAGTGTGAGTGGGTCTACCTCCTCAGGGTATTCCTTAGGGAATAGATATCATCATCATAGTCACATGCACTCTTCAGGCCATAGATCCAGTCACAACCATGGATCATCTACTTCAAAGCATAGGTTAGAGAATAGCTAGCCACTAGTCACTAATCTTTCAACTTCATAGAATCAACTTGTCATGTCTTCCTAGATACCATCAGTTCCTACCATAGGTCATCAGTCACCCCATTCTTCTCCTTGAGGGGATGAGGAGAGCACAACCTAGGGCATTTCTATTGTTATCTTGTTATTATGTTTGAGACATTATGTTATGACATTTATATTTTGACCATCGATCCCGTGAGCTATATTTTTGGGATACCTCATGAATCTATCCTATGACATGATTTTTGAGATTATATATATGATGTAGTTTTGGTGTGGACTATATGCTAGTGTTATATGATGATGCATTATGATGTGATTATGTTTATGTGATATTTGCATTTTTTGTGATGATGCATTTTATATGTTATGTGATGTATGCATTTATGATGGTTATTTATGATGAGATTCCATGATGATACTATGTTATGTATGATGATTATATGATGATGTATGCATAATGTTTTGATTCTAGTGAATGCCATGTTTATGATTATGGATGCATTTATGTATGACTATATATGTATGGATAATGTGACATGTGGTGCCTTATGTTATGATGTGTATGCATTAATAATATGGATGATGTATGAAATTTTTTAACGAACTTTTTATGTTATGTGAATGAAAATGGATGAATGCAAATGATATTTGTATGACAATGATGTGAATATGAATATGCAAATGGATGCTTAATGAATGTATACCTTAATGAACTTTCAATGTACTGATATATTATGCATAGGCCTATATGTGAATGAATGTATTCAAATGTGTAATGAACTAATACAATGTCTATATGATCATGTATGCAATTATATTTTTGTATGTCACAGGATATCATCAAGAGACGGAAGAAGAGAAGTGACAAGACAAAAGGAGATGGATGTTAGTGTAGAGAAAGAATCCTTCAATATATTTCCAAAGAACTAATAGTTTTTTCTCTAATCATCATTGGGTGAATTATCATAATGGCCAACAAACACCATGATATGACATAGAACAATGGTGTGCAAGGTTGTACCATCACATGAGACAAGCAGTCACAGACAAGGATGATCATGACTCATACTAAGAGTGCAATTGCCCTGGTCTTTTTGTCACAACCAACCACAAATAAGAAAGAAAATCCATGAAACATTGTTGCTCCTCTAAATCTTAGTGCCAGGACATCCTCAAGGAACTAGCAACATGATTGTTTCAAAAATACAATACAAGAAAATCATTATGATATGTCATTGCTCCTCTAAATCCTATTATTAGGACATCCTCGAGGAACTAGTAGCATGATGAAAAACCAAAGGACAAAAATGTAAAGATAAAAGACAATGTTTTCCAAGTGTTTGGCAAGGGGGTCTAATTTTCAAGTGTTTTGATGTCGAGATGATAGGTTTGATGATGTTTAAATGAAGAATGCAAAGTGATGCCAAATTCAGGAAGGACACATCCTGAATGATGTCGATGTCAAGAGGATTGATCCTTAAATGTTGCAAGGATCTCTCAAAATGCTAGATGACAGTGAAAATTCCTAAGAAGGACACATCCTAAGGCATAAATAAATGACAAGGGTTGTTCTTCAAAAGGAAACATTTGAAGAATAACCAAGAGTTGATAGTTTAACTTGTTTTGATTGAGTTTGACTAGTGTTGACTAAATGAAAAAATTGACTGCATGTTCATGTCAACATGCTAATGTAATTGACATGTTGATTAAATGATTTCCAAAGTTTGTTTAAAGATTTTTCTATTTTAGAATAATTTGTATGATTTGAAGAAATTTGATGTGTTGACATTGTAGTGTCATGAACCCTAATGGACTAACCTAGTGCAGCCTCGGGGGCTCATCGATTGATGGCCTTGCCTATGTCATACACTCAGAGACCTTGTAGTTCAACACGACAAAATACTTTGTATTAATGACCAAAGATTGAGTCATGATTTTATTTGGACACACTTAAAAGGACTGACTTAATGTATCGGGGGCTCAAAGATGAGCCTTGCCTACATAGAAAATGCACAGAGACAACATAGTTCAACGGTGACAAAGATTGATTGACATGACTGACTTGAAAAGTTACGAATCTATTTTAGGGATTTTTAAGTGTTATTTGGATGTTTTTGTGTTTTTGACATATTTTTATTTTCTTGTGTTTCTTGAAGACATTTTTCAATTTTTAGGATTTTTTGTCTTTTTCAAGAAATTTTATGATTTTTGTCTTTTTTTCAAGAAAGTTTATGTTTTATAGGATTTTTTTAGGACTTTTACGATTGAAAGGACCATGTGTGATAACCACTATTCTTAAGTGATAAAGGATTTCCCCAGTTAGGTCAAGGACTAGCCAAGTTCGAAGGGTATGCAAAAGGACATGCTTGGGGTGATAGATGGACTATATGCCAGACCTAAAGTCAACCATTGTCAGCCATGGAAAGGAAAGGTATAATTTCATGACAAGTTTCTTGATGGTGTCAGAAATTTGGTGTTTATTATGGACTAAGGAAAATAGAATGACAATAGATGGCAAAGCAAAGAATGACTACACATGACACCTGTTTGTCAGGTTTTCACCATGGTACTTATCTAAAGCACCTATTTAGTAGGTTTTCACTATTGAACGAATTATTTCTCTTTACTCTTTTCATTTTTTTTATTTTTTGGTGTCACCAAGACACCTGTTTTCCAAGTTTTCATCAGGGTGATGATTTTTTGTATTTTTCTTTTTTTTTTGTATTTTTAAGGTTTTCAACCTAGCTCTTTGATGCTATGTGTAGAATTTTTAGAGATGTAGAATATTGATGGGTTCTATCAATTGTTCACCATTCAGAGTGGCTAGCTAGTAAGCTCTAGAACTGAATGAGGTAGTGATGATATAAGGACTTAGCCAATTGGGCGCGAACTTTCCCAGTTTCTCTCTGTCAGACTGATTCTTAAAATTTTGCATTAGGACTAGGTCACCAATGTCAAACTTTTGAACCATGAATCTCTTGTTATAACTTCGGAAAAGGTGATTTTGGCATGCCTGCAAATGATTCAAGGAATTTTGTCTCCATTCCTTTAACATTTCTAGCTCATGTAGTTGTGACTGTCTATACTCTTCATCAATCAAGCCCTTCAGGGAGACTCTTAAAGAGGGAATTTTGACCTCGATAGGCAGGATAGCTTTGGATCCAAAGACCAAGGCGAATGGAGTGGCTTCTATAGGCATTCAGATGCTGGTGTAGTAAGCCCACAGAGTAGGGTTGAGTTGTAAATGCCAGTCACGACCAATTCCATTGACAATCTTAAGAATTTTGATAATTGTTTTATTAGACGCCTCAACTTGATTGTTTCCTTGTAGGTAATATGGTGTGGAGAAATTGTGTTGGATGTGGAAGCATTCACACAACTCACAAACGTCTTGATTTTTGAAGGGATGACTATTGTCTATGATGATGGACTGTGGGACACCATATTGACAGATGATGGAGTTGAGGATGAATTTGGAAAATTTTTTTCTAGTTATGTGTGTGAGGGTGATAGCTTCAATCCATTTTGTGAAATACTCAGTGGCGGTGATAATGAATTTATGGCCATTGGAAGAGGTGGGATGGATTTTTCCCATGAGGTCAAGTCCCATTTATGTGAAGGGCCAAGGAGAAGTAATCAGTGGGAGTTCTTGTGTTGGTGCATGAATCAAATCACTATGTATTTGGCATTGGCGACATGTTCTAACAAACTCACGTCCATCTTTTTCCATTATCATCCAGTAATACCCAAGTCTTGTGATCTTCTTTGCTAAGGTATGGCCACTTGAATGAGATCCACATATACTCTCATGTACCACGTAAGGTCATTTGTGCTTTGTCAGTGTCGAGAAATTGAAGAAGGGTATTATCAAAGCTACAACAATATAAGGTGTCACTGATGATGGTGTATCGAGTGAATTTGTGGATAAATGATTTTCATTGGTTGTTGGAAAGGTTCAAGGGAAGGGCCTAGGACTAGAGATAATCATAGATGTCTTGATATCATGGAGAATTGGGACTAGAAAGCTCAAAAACCATTTTTGACTCTAGAATATCATATGCAAAAACCAAAAATTGTTCCATCAAGAACTCAAATTGCGGCACATTGTTGGGAATGTCTAGGAGAGATCCAATTGTTTCCATTGCATCCATTTCCTTGTTTTGTGCCCTCAGATTTTTCTCAAAAGAAATAGTGTGAAAATATGATTGAAAGTTGTCAACCATGCATTTGTAGGGCATTAAATTTCATCCTTTGTGTCATATTTTTCATTAACCTAGTTGATGACCAACTGAGAATCTCTGAAGACTAGAAGTGTTTTGATTTTCCATTTGATGACCATTCAGAGTCCTATGACAAGTGCCTCATATTCTACAACATTGTTTGTACATGGAAAATAAATGTAGAATGACTTAGGGATGGAGTCTCCTTGTGGTGTGATAAATAATATACCTTCTCCCAAGCCATGACTAGTATGAAACCCATCAAAGTATAATTTCCAAGGTGATTTAGGCTCTGTATAAAATATAGACTCATCAGGGAAGTTTGCTACTAGTGGATGATCACTTTGTATGGGTGCATCTATCAGTTGATCTACAATTACTTGTCCTTTATGGCCTTTTGTTCCACATATTATTTGTCATACTCACTCAATATCATAACCCATTTTTCCAAGCGACCTGTCAATGATGCGTGACTTAGTAGATACTTCAAGGGATCAATCTTTTAAACTATATGTGTTGTGATTTAGCATGTAATGTTTTAACTTTTGGGCATCAAAGATAGCTGCAAGAAAAGTGTGTTCAATAGGTGTGTAGTTGAGTTCATGTCTGATCAATGTGCGACTGATGTAGTATATTTCCCTTTCCTTCTCATCATGATCATTTTGTGCTAGCAATGCCCCCAGTGTTGAATTTGTTGTAGAAATATATAGGATCAAAGGTTTTCCTTCAATAGGTGGCATTAGGATAGGTGGTGAAAATAAGTAGTCTTTGATCTATTGGAATTTCATTTGACATTTATCAATCTACACAAAGGGGATAACTTTGTGTAGGAGATATTGAAATGGTTGGCACTTGTCTACTAGTTGTGTGATGAAGCACTAGATAGACTATAGTTTTCCTTGTAATTTCCTTAACTCACTGATTCCTTTTGGCAGAGGCATGTCTAATATGGCCTTCACTTTGACAGGATCAACTTCAATGCCTCTACGAGAAACTATGTATCCCAAAAGTTTTCCCGATGTCACACTGAAGACACACTGCTTAGGATATAGGTGGACCTTGTAATCTTCCAATCTTTTGAAAAAAAATATAGTACATTAAGGTGATCCTTGTGTGTCAAAGACTTTTCCAAGAGGTCATCCACATAGTCTTCTATTAAACTATGCATGGGTTCATGAAAGATTGTTGTCATAGCTTGTTGATATGTGGCACCTACATTCTTGAGACCAAAATCCATGGCATTCCAATAGTATGTACCCCAAGGATAGGTGAATGTCATTTTGTGTTGATCTTCTAGGGAAATCTGAATCTGGTTGTAGCCTGAGAAACCATCCATAAGGGACAACATCTCATATGCTACTGTAAGGTCAACTATGATGTCTATGTTGGGTAATGGAAATTCATCCTTTGGACATGCTTTGATCAAGTCACGAAATTATGTACAGATTCTTATTTGACCATTCAGCTTAGTGATAGGTACAAGATTTGAAATCCATTGAACATAGTCTATTGATCTTATGAATCCTCCATCTAGCAACTTCTTGAGCTCTACTTTGACTAACAAGGTGATTTGTGGATGCATCTTTCACAACTTCTGTTTTACTAGCTTGACATCTGGAAGTAAGGGAAGATGGTGTAAGACTAATTCTAGGTCCAACCCAGGCATATTGGCATAGGAAAATTCAAAGTTAATCTTACATTTTGAGAAGAATTTTTGAAATTCAGGTTTGTCTTCCTTTGTCAAAGATGCTGCAAAGAGAACAATTTTGGGATCTTCTATTGTGGCTATGTTAACTTCCATGGTGTCCTCAATGAGCATTGCCAAATTTTCTTATGTCATGGGGAAAAATTCCAATCCTCCATCCTTAGGTGCCTCGAAGAGGTTTTCACCCTTGGATATGTCCTTTAATTTTAATTTTATATCGTCAGAAGGTGCCTTATAGTTTTCACCCAAATACGTGTCTTTTTTGTTTTATTTTTATTATTTTTTATTTTTGTGACTAGAGGATTGCACAATCTCCTCAAAGTATGCTGCACAATCTAGGTCTATGGAAAATCTAGCCTTATGGTACCCAATTGGTATGCCCTCATGGAGTCCCATGAATTTTGCAATGACTTCATCATTCTGAAATATGTCCATAGTTGGCGGGCCTTGTTGATCCCAGTCAATTAGCTATGGGTAGACAAGGGAGATACCATCATCAGTGTTGAAAAATGGTGGGGATGATGTGGAAAGCATGTAGAATAATTTAGAAAGGGTAAAGATGCAATTGTTGTCTTCCAACTCCCATTCAAATTCTATCCAGTATTCTTCTTCACTTGATTCAAACAAGTTGGACTCATTGGAAAAATAGGGGACAAATGGATTGGAATCACGATCAGTAGTGTCATGTGGTGATTTAGATGAATCCAAATGATGGTCATTAGGATCAGATTTCCAAACAAGCGTGTCATAATGATGGTCAATATGATGGTGCAGGTTTATCATCATTGAGAGGCTAAAAGAGTCCTACCCATTCTTATCTTTTCAATGGGACTTTAGGAGGGTCATTAGGAAGGTCAACTTTAAACATCTGCTTGAATTGTTCATCAAAAGAAGGTTCACCAGGTTCTAGAAACATTTCATCAAGGAAATAGTCACTTAGGGATCTTTGGGAACCAAATTCCCACTCATGTGAGTTAGTTTTGGTAAAGGAATCTTTTATAGTCTCAACACTTTCAGAAACATTCATGCTCTCACTTGAAAGTGCATTGGTATGTTGATCATCAGTTTCAGGTAGCCCAAACCCTAACCCAAGATACTTTGGTCTTAAAGGAGGCATTATAGGTTCTCATATTCCAATTTTGTTTTTACCAAGGCCACTAGTTCTATCATAGCCTTTTCCATATATCTAGATTGGTAATGGGGATGGATCTTTAGCGTCTTTGTAAATCCAAGTTGATATGTCTTCAATGTCTTCTTTGTTCATGTCACCCCATTTTGTGAAAATTATTGTTGGAGGAACCTCAAAAATATCTTTGGGTTCAATTTTGAAACAAGATCGACCATAAACCTTTGGAGACTTGGGTATTTTAGTGATGCAATAGGCCATACTCAATTTTTATTCTTCGCTACCTTGGTATTGGATCTTGACACTTGGATCAAGTTTTGTGACAGAGGGAGATGGTATGGTGGAAGTCAAAGGAGTGGATGTGGATGGTTTGGCAAGTTTGGATGGATCGATGTATTTGGATGAAGAGGATGTTGAAGCTTCACAGTTAATTGGCACTTGATGTTTTGAAATACCCCTCAAATTGGTGCAATACTGGAAGGGATCAAGGTTGTTGTGTATAGTGATTTCAGTGTCATCAAAAGGGAACTTCAATCATTGATGGTAAGTGGATGGTATAACTTTTAAGGCATGGATCCAAGGTCGACCAACCAAGATGTTATATGGTAGCTCAAGATCTAGGACTTGACATGTTGTATCTACAATAACCATCCCAACTCAGATAGGAAGTGTGATAATTCCCTAAGAGGGGAATTCCTCATGATCATAAGCCTTTATAACAATACTCTTGGTAGCATATACACAAGCATCAGAGAATCCTAGAGCTTTAACCAATTTTAGGGAGCATATGTTTAGTCTTGCTTCACCATCTACTAAGACTCATCTAACCTTATGTTTATGGATAAAGATTTTAATATGCAATGTGTCATTGTGAGAGGGTTTTGGTGACAAATAGTCTTGGTTTGAAAAATGTTATGTGATGGGGAGTGGTTAGATATCCCACCATGGCCTCAAATTGGTTGACATCAATGTCATGGGGGATGGAAGACTCCTGTAAATTTTTGTCAAGTATGGACTTGTGGGTAGGAGAGATGCGTAGCAGCTCAAGTATAGATATTTGGGTAGGCTTTTTTCCTAATTGGTCAATGAGATTGAACTATCCCTTAGGTTGTGACTATCTAGCAGATGGACTAGGTATCATGATCTTTGGTTGTCTAGGAGGAGGAGGACTAGCTATGGTGACTTTTCCCCCATGGGTAGTGACATTACACTCAAGTGTTTTCTTGATGGTAATGGTATTGACATATTTGTTGGTAACTTAGAGGTGATTTATAATGGATCCACCAGAATAGTCAAAGGCGGTGAAAGTGTAATTGGCTAAATTATTATTAGTGTTTTGACCTGACATGGAGGGATTATTTGAACCATGGTCCTATAGTGGGTTTTTATGGATAGTATGGTCTGAGTTTGAAGAAAATTATTGTTTTCCTAATTCAATGGTGTGATTTTCAATGAGATCCTAGACAAGATTTCTTAATTGTCGACAAGAGGAAGTTTTATGCCCTTTTGCACAGTGGTAATCATAGAATGTGTTGTCATCCCACCAAGATGGCTTGAATTGTCTTGGGTCATATGGATTAGGGTCGTGTAATGTGATGATGCTATTTTGTAGGAGCTTCTTCAGGACCTCTTCAATTGGTTCACCCAAGGTAGTGTATGTGTGTCTTTTTAGAAATTGTCTAGTTTGGCGTGGCTATCCTTGGTTTTAATTATTTTAGATGGAATTTGTAGTAGGTGTCAGTGTGGTCAATGGTGCATTTTGTGGTTGAAGTCCTTTGAGAGTGAGTACAAGACTTGTTGTGCTTACTGCCTTAGTGTAAACAACACCATCATTAGTGATTTGTTTATTTTTGACCCAGTATTTGTTCTTGTTAGCAAGTAGGTTTGTGTTCATGTTCTTGTTGCCATATTTGAGTTCTCCTTTAGCAATAAGGGCCTTTTCGAGTTGAACTCCTTTTTCGATGAGGTCTATGAAAGTGGTACAACAATGAACTTGTAAATTGTATTTCAATGGGCCTAGAATGTTTTGGATAAACATGTCTACCTTTTCTTTTTTCTGGTATCTTGACATGGCATCAACTTGCTAAACTCCTCCATATTTGGAAGAATGGAATAAAGGTCTCACTAATTTCTTCTTGAGTAAGTGTACATAAATTGGTGATGGCGATGTCGGTGTCAATGTGACAGGCACAATTTTGCACAATTTTGTTAGCAAGTTCCTCCCATGATTTTATTCCTCTAGGAAAGGTAGAAAACCATTCCAATATGGGACCTGGGAGACTCCAAGGGAAGAGTCTCATTAGATAAGTATGTTCATAGGAAACATCCACACAATTGGTTGTAAATTCTTGAATGCGTTCAAGGGGATTTTTCTTTCCTTTTTATTTAGTGAAGTTTGGCACCACATATCTAGGAGGGAACTGTGGCATGTGTAGACTCATGCCAAAAGGGTATGGACATAGGTCATATGATGTGTGAGTCCTTTTGTGTTGCAATTGCATGTTTTCCATCTATTTTTGCAAGGTTTTAATTTGATTTGTGAGTGCATCAATTATGGGGTTGTTCGTAGTGTCACACATGCTAGTGATAGGTATTCCATGAGTTCCCACTTTTTGTGAGGATGTGTTCATATTTGGCATGTATTGTTGTGGAATGTGTGACGTATTTTGATTTGGGACTTGTTGGTATTGAGAATTTTGATTCAAAATGTATTGTTGTGTATGGATGTGTGACGCATATGTGGGAATGTGCACTCCAATGGTGTTGGTCTGTATTTGTAGAATATGTTGAATTTGAGTGTTTTGGTGTCCAAATGTAGTCATGTGTTGTGTGACTTGATTTCCTTGTCCAAATTGGTAAGTGTGGCCATGGGGAATGTTCTTTTTTTTCCTTTGGGGGATATTGGTATTAAGTTGTGATGAATTATTGACATTTGGTTGAGGTCCTGGAATGGTAATTCATTCTTTTGTTTCTCCCAAAGGGGTTGAATGAATTTGTTCCCATGGAATTATTTGAAGACCCAATTAAAGGATTTGATGATGTCGTTCCCATGGCACTAGATGAAGCTCCAAATAAAAGGTTTGAATAATGTTTCCCCATTTTTGAGGATCCAAAGGTAGCTCCAATTCCTTGTGATGAAGTTGTTGACATTAGAGGCCTTGATTGTGATGTGGCTTTTAACATGGTTGACGTTCCTCCAATGGATGTTGTGTTGACCGTGTTAGAAGTATTTTGAGAGGAGGTGCCATTAGAAGTAGCATTGATGGTGTTTTTTGCATTTTTTTTGGTGGAACCAATGGAGGTATTGTTTGCATTGTGTTGGGGTTGACTGGTGTTGGAAGTATTGTTTGCATTATTGTTGGCATTGTGATTGGGAGATGTTTCTCTTAAAGTGTTAATGTCAAACCCACGTGGCAATTTCCCCCCTTGGTCTAAAAGCATGGCTAAATATCTATGTGATTCTTGTAAGATAAGCTCTTCCACAAAGGATGCCACATCTAGATTTTGAGTGGAAGCTTCTAAGTCTTCCATGAATACATGTCCATTTTCATCTCTACATATGAATGGTTCAAAGGGGTTGCATGAGGAAGATGACATGTTCATTTCATTGAAAGGATTGATAAAAGATGCCCCCATGTTTGTGTTTTGGTTTGCGTCATTGGAAAATTTATAGGGGTTGGTGTCTTGTCTAAAAGGGTCCATTTGTCTTCTTTTCCTTTGGAGCCTAGTCTCAACCATATAAGGATTTTCTCAAATGAGGAAGATGAAAATGACAACTAAGTCTATGAATGGGAATGATATGACACTATGTTTTTGGATCTTTTCAAATAAGGGATGCAAATGCAACTATATTTTTGGAGGTTTTGGCAATAAGTGATGAAATAATTACAATGTTGTCTAAAAGGAATTTCAAATACAAAAGGACAATGAAGACTAAGATGAAAGGTATGACACTATTTTTTGGACTTTTAGGATAAGGGATACAAAAGGAGGACTAAAATGACTAAAATATGCCAAGGTATAAGCAATTTTCATGGACTTTTGGAAGAGGTTTATGTTACCTAATTTTCACCCTTAGGCCCAATCAAGTAAGGGGCCTATGTTGCAGGTGTTCATAAGGGCCAAATGGGATATTTCAGTTGAGGGTTAGTTCATGCATTTGGTAGCATTTCATAGAGAGCTCAGTTGGGAGGCATGCTTTGTTGGAAACATGTCTCAATTGTCACAGGCTCAAGCTTCCATCAGACCAAGTCGGTATGACATCTTCACTCTCTGGCCGACTTGTAGCTTTGATACCTTCCATTTTGAATAGGTCGCTATGACCCAGTCTCTATCTTTCCGAACGCATTCACTATGGATCCTATCGCTGTGACAAGAGGGCTTCGGTATGACCTCTTATCACATGGTTTTCTTTGGCCAATAGGCCATTCAATCATTGTTCATTGATACTCATGGTGACAAGAATGGGTCTTGGAAAAGGATATTGCCTTCGGCAAAGTGTCTTGCCGAGGGATGAAGGTCACACCGACTGGACACTTCGGGGTAGGTAAAGGAGCTCGCTGAGAGGTCTTAGCGAGAATGGAATGTCTTGGTGACAACAAGAAGGGTTTAGCAGGAGTCTTCCCAATAACAGGTGTCTCGCCTAAGGTGGGTTTCTATCATCGACATAAGATATGCCTTCGGCATATCGTCTCAGCGAAAACAAGAGGTCTCGCTAACAATCGTTAGGGTGAAGCAGTGTCAGAAAAGGACGCAAGTATCGGCGGGAGGTCTTGTCAAGTTGGTAATGTCTCCCCAACCAAAAAAAATGAACTCTTGCCAAAATTCACCCTGATTGGAAGCAGTTTGCCAAAAGGAAGAAGTCACCAAGAGTCTTGGCAACTAGCCAGGGCCTCACCGAGAGTAGTGATATCGCCCCAATGTTTTGTTGAGGACCTAAGGTCTCCCTGACTTGCTCGTAGTCTCAGCAAAAGTTGATGCCTTCACCATAATGTCTTGGCAAAGACATTTAGTCTCATCGACTGAATGGGGGGCCTCGATATGATTGCCTTCAACAGGAGTCTTGCCGATACTAGGATGGGCTCGCCAAAAAGTTTAAAAGATTGACATAAGGTCCTGCCAAAGTAGTGCAGTCTTGCCGAAGGATGCGAAGAGCTTAGAAAGAATGCGGGAGTTCGGCATGGGTCTCAGCAAAATAGAAAGAAGCTCGCTGAGAGAAAAGTGACCTCGCCAATATGTTTCACCGACGAGGTGAACTCTTGCTGATGAAAAGGGTCTCGGCCAAGGAAACAGTTTCACCATGATGTCTTGGCAAAGGCAAGATGTCTCCCCGACCGAAGAGAAAGTGGCTCATCGCCAAGAGGTAGGGAGCCTAGTGAGAGGCCTGGCTGACAGGCCAATGTCTTGCCAATGACAGGAAGCCTTGGTATAACATTCTAAGTTAGAGAAAGGTCTCCTTGACTCGGTGTTGTTTGGCCGATAGATGAAGAGGGCTCAGGGGATATCGAAGGAAATCAATGAAGAAAAAGACCTCGGTGTGAGGTCTGGGCAAAGTCAGAATGTCTCGCCAAAAGTATGAAGAGCTCGGGAGTGGTGTACATTCGGGGTGACATCAATCAACTCCTGCAAAAGATGAAGGGCCTCAGGGTAACATTTTTCCTTTGGTAAAATGTCTCACCAACACACGGATGTCTTGCTAACTGAAAAGGAGCTCGAGCCTGGAGGAGAAGAGTGAGCTCGAGGTGAATGAAATGGGCTCGCCATGAGGTCCTGCCAACTTAGTAATGTCTTGCTGACTTGGATGTGCTCAGTGAGGGCGTGGGGGCTCGATAGAAGGTTTCACAAACTAGCAGATGGTCTCCCCGACCATGAAATGGGCTCATCGATAGTATATTTCCTGTGGCATGAGCTCTCATCGACTGTTCTATGATATGTCGATAGCTACTAAGACACATAATTGCATCAGTGAGACACTTCCAGTTTCTCACCGAGATGTGATTCTGGTTGAAGGAGTTTTTGACCGCCCACAAAATCCATGTGGAATACACTCGACCAATCGAGGAGAGCTATGAGTGAATCGTTGGCAACTTGACCAGTGTCAAGAGAACCAACAAAATGTGAAGCAACGTGTATCTGTTCTAAGCTTGGGGACATTCAATGCAGCTCTTTGGCAGAGGATTCAAGATGGACACGATGCTAGGAAGTGAATGCGGTAGCTGCGAAATATCTAAAGAATTTCTCTAGGGGATGGCTCTTCACCAGCATGGACATGCAAAGTGCAACATTTAATTCAATCAAAAAATCTAAAGGCTAATCTTTCTGAGCCTGATATTTTGTAAGCCCAGAGGGGCTGACACATTTTTGTATTTAAGGCATTCTTACCTTCTTGAAAAGGAGTTCTAGAGTATGCTCTTCTGAAGTCTATGACCCTTTTGCAGTCCTATCTCAGACTAGCAGGATTCTGTAACTCAATTTGGAACATAATATACAAAATCTATCTTGGTTACTATTGATGGTCCGTCATCCTTCCTTCTAATTATTGTGAAGTATTGTGCATTCTTTTTTGATTCATTGAGCTACTTAGTGAAATTTTCTCTTTCCTTATAGCTTTTGTTTCATGTCGTGCCTTTCTTTGTAGAAGTAGTATCATGTAGGTTTCAAACTGTGTTTACTTAATGTTGCACATGATCTTCTAGTTTGTGAAAATATGCCTTTCCTTCTTAAAGGCATGTGCATGTCAAACCTGTTTGAATGTGTGATCTACAGGATATTGTTGTGCAGTCTCATGGTTGTCACTAGTATTCAAGTGTAGCTCGAGTATCTCATTGTTCCTATCATTTCGGTGCATCACCTTAGGGTTTATTTTTCATTTTTATGCATTTTCTCTCTCCCTTTTCCTTCAAAAAACCAATAGTTTTAGGTGACACCAAAGGAATCCGGCCTTCTCTGGAGGTTCATTTCAACTATAGGTGACCCACAACCTTGAAAGTATCCCATGTTTCACTAGAAAGCTTAGTTATTACAACTTCGCATAGGGTGCATTTCTAGGTGACAACAGTTTACTCAACCACTCAAAGCTTGGTCTATGTTTCAATTTGGATCATCAAAGGACTCTTTGGTAGGACCAAATGACAAGATGACAAAGTGAGGTTTCCTAACTAGAATTATGAGTTGGAAAGGTCTCAAAAAAGGACAATGACTAAAGGAAATGATTTTTGACTAAGTCCAATGATAACCTGCTTTTGAAGGAAAATATTTTGGAAGGAAAGTTTTCCTATTCCAAAGTTTGCAAAAAATGAGGACCTAAAGACTAGTTTATTGCTGGAAAATGATGATGATGGACCCTATGGATACAACTAAAAATTTGCAAAGGTGGACCTATGGGAGAATGCAAGCTAAAATATGCAAGAAAGGATGATTTGAGAAATTCCTTGTTTGGTTTTGAACAAAGGCCATTGGAAAAAGATGTCTAAAAGCAGTTTAAAAATGTTTGGACCCAGGTTTTGGACAATAACAATGTTTTTCTTAATGACAATAAATTTCATTGTTTCAAGTCACATATGCATTTTAGGATGTTGAATCTGTCGTAGATTCGAAAAATGTGTCGTTACAGGACATAGATGTGGTTCAAGAAGTCAATTGCAGTGTTCTAAAAATCAAATGTGTTATGATACAGACAAATATGTTCTTTCAATGAGAAAATGTGGCTTAGCAAAGTGATTGCAGCATGGAAAGTCTCATATGCAATGCAGTATGTTGAATGCATTGCATAGAATAGAAAATGCATTGCAGGCTGAATAAAGGTCTGGTTTCTTTGCAATTTTGGCAAATTTTCAGAATTTGTTTAGTTTGAGTGAGTGTTTCTAGGTCTGTAAAAGGTGTTTATGTGTTCAATGTCTTAGAAAAAACTTGGAAAACACAATGTTTCATCTTTGAATGTTTGAAAACATGCACAATGATGACAAGCACAATCCTCAGTTAGGCAAGGACTATATCCACTAGATTCCACGTGGGTTCCCCCAACCACACTTATTCTTAGCGGGTGATCTAGAAGCTTGGCCACACATGATCCCCCTTACATTGCACTCACTTCTCGGGTCAACCAAGCTTTAAGCCCCCATAAATCTCCCATGGCATTATTTTCACCTCTACTAAGAACTACAAGAATGTGGATGCCTTGGCAATGACCATTGTTGCACCAGTGAATAGACGAGTTTTTGGAAACTACACAAGAGGGTTCTAGTAGATACTCGGGGACATGGCACCTCATGAGCATATAGAAAGGCACTTAAGGATTCAATCACTCTACGAGGGGCTCTTATACCTTTAAAAGAAAAGGTAGGTACCTATTTTCAAATGACACTTCACGACTAAGGCCTACATACCATGAGGACTTGACAATTTAGTCTTATCCTTTTATATACCGGCCTAAGCGAAAAACCAGTTGGAGTCATTCCCTCTTTCCAGGTAGGCCCCTCTACGGTTAAATAACAAAAGAAAAATTGAAAGCTTTGTTTTTTTTCACCCAAGACCGCACTAAGGCGAAAGGGGATTGCATACACAAAATTTTCAACTCACACACACAAGCTTGTTTATTTTAATTAACCAAAATAAAATGTGTGGGAAAACACCTAAAACACTTTGTTCATTTTAAACTTTTAACATGATGTGAAACAAACAAAGTTCAGTTTAAAACCATGACATGAAAATGCATGTAAATTTTAGCCTTATGAGTTTCAATGCAAGATTGTGTTCATTTTAAGCCCATGAGTGAGCATGCATGTTCGTTTTAGCCAATGAAATGTGAATGCAAGTTGTTTGTTGTTTGTTTACTTGATTAAGCAATTAAAAAAAAAGTGATATGAAACCAACAAACAAAGGTTAGACACCTCACCACATGTTGCAAATAGAATATTAGTAACCCAAAAAACCCCTAAGCTACTAACAAAAAAAGAAATCTAGAAAATTTTAGAAAAACCTGAAAGTAAAATTTTTTACCAGGTGAATGCATCATTCTATAAAGAAAATGTGTCATAGAGCTAAAGGCTAGAGTTTACCAAGTAGATGCGTCAGTATGCAAAAAAAATGCATTGTGGCTTGCGTATCATCGTTGAGACCCACAAATGCATCACAACAGTGCAAATGTGGCATTCTAGTTAGCAACTACATCTGAACAAAGTGAAAGCATTGTTCTACAAGTTGAATGTGTCATGACACAACAAATACAACTTAGAAATCTAAAAATGTGGCGTTCCATACCTGTACCTGCAAAAACAAAAAAATGAGTGTTTTGGCATTGGGTTCAACAATGTAGCTTAGGGAAAAATTCAGGTTAGCAAATTAAAGCATATGCAAAATAACCCAAAGCAAAGCAATGAAGAACAAAGGAGTAAAAAACTGAAAACAAAGAAAGATATCACCAAATGTCTTCAACCTCCATGATTAACCTTCATTGCACCTACTCTATTTGTTGCAAGTAGATAATTACCCTTAGATTTGTGATGAGGAAACTATGACTATGCCAATGTCCTAAGCAAACTTGGAAGGATTCTATCAAAATACTACACAATGCAACTATGAAGCAAGCCTAAAGCATGAAAATGTCTAAAGTATGAATTGAAGAAATGCCAAGATGTATGAAGTGTGTCAAATGAGGCCAAAATTTCCATTTTATAGAAAAGTCAATTTTGGATGGATGGCCAAGATTGAAAGTTGAGAGATGCCCTAAGATTAATGGCTGAAATTGAATGTGACAACCCACAATTAGGGTTAGGGCAATATTAGGGTGAAATTTGAAAATGAAGGGCTGAGATTTGATTTTAGAAAAATCAAATGAATGGACAAGGTTGCATGTGAGAAGGAGATAAGAATGGCACAAAAAAAGAAAAAGCTAGAAAAATCAAGTAATAATATAAATTATTTGATTTATGGAGGAAAGTTGACATTTTGAATTAAAAATTAATTTAATTCAAAAGGTGGGGCCATGTGATAGTAAATAATTAATTTCAATTATTTACTTGGAGAAAGAAAATTAGAAAGTGGAAAATTTTAAATAAATAATTTTATTTGAAATTAGGAGAGACCAAGGTGGACTATAATTAAACAAATTAAAGAATTTGTTTAATTATCGGAAGATATTTAGGAATTAATGACATATTTAAATAAATAAATAAAATGTATTTATTTAAATAATTAGGTGGAAATAATGGAAAAAAAATAAATTTAAGAATTTGTTTTAATTATGGAGAGACATAGGTCATTAGTGATGTATTTAAAATAAATAAATATAATTTATTTATTTAAATAGTCAGGAGGAATAAAAGTCATGAATAAATTAAATAATTAAGAATTGTTTAATTAATAGTTGAAATCGGGCTATAGGACATAATTAAATATTTTAATTATGTTAGGAAAAAATATAAAACTTGTAGGCCTAGGTCAGTTTTATGTGTCTACAACAACTAAACCTTTACGTCCAACCTTCCAACCTAATGCCTATTTCCATTATCATTGACAAAATTAACATGCCATAAAACAATGTAAGCATCTTAAACACATAGTGCAAGACCTCATTAATTCTGGTTGTCTATCCATTTCAAATGTTAATGCAAAAGGAAATATGTCCATTGCCCCACCTAACAAAAATTTGCAAATTTTTACCAATCCCATTCCTAAACATAATGTGTCATTTGTCAAAGCCAGTGAAACTCAAAACAATGATGTGATAATTATTCATAAAGAGACTGAACATCTTGATCCTATTACACCCTCTATTAATCCTATGGATGAAATGGTATGAGTGATTGATGTTATCCCTCGTAAGGGCCAAACTAAGAAGAATCTTGATATTACTTTCTCTTCTAAAGATATTCTTCCAAATCTTCCTACTGGTCCTCTTTGCATAGCCAAACATCTTTATTGTAAGCCCACTAATGGGATACTCATAGATCCCGCCTATGGAGAGAATGTTATCACTGAGGAATTTTTGGTCTTACATGATCTTTATCAAGATACATATGAAAAACCAAGAGCATGGATCAAAACACATAATGGTTTTGCATGCCCTACAATTGGATCAATCATTCTGCGAGTACAAATAGGACCTAAAATAGTGGATGTTACATTCTCTATCATTCCACAATCAGATCAGTTTCATCTACAACTAGGCTATCCATGGCTTCACTTGATGAAAGTTGTTCCTTTAGTCATACACAAATGTTTAAAGTTTCTGCATGAAAATGAAATATTCACTATCCACCATTGTGTCTTTAACCCTTTTTCTTCTAGGGGAAAGTTCACCTTAGAATCCTTTTGGCCAGAGCCCATGGAGCCCATCACCCCTCGCAAAGAATTATTTTTCATTGCTTATCAAAAGTTTAAGGCAAAGAAAATTGATGAATTGTCCCTCAGTAATCAATCTTCCTTTTCCTCTGTTATCCCAATCCTTGACAAGACAATGCTTGAACCAAAACCTGAACAATAAAACATAGATCAACCACCCCTAAACACTTCCCCTCCTTCCCTCAAACATCCACAAGATAATGAAACCAATCTCTTCATGCCCCCTTGCATAAAATAGGTTTATAAAGCAAAAGAGAAAGTGATTGACCCATCTCCTTTGGTTCCTTCAGTTCTTCCCCCTTAGGACAAAAAGGAGCCTATGGTGGATCAACCCGCTCTTACACCCACACAACTTCAAAATAAAATCAAAACAAACTGTGGTGCTAGGGAGTGTAGGCATCGACATTGTGTTCTTGCTCATCAATTACAAACATAAGCCAACAAAGAAAATAAACCTCCACCTTTCACAAAAGTGATACTTGATCACCCTCCTCCTCCTGACTCACCATAAGATAATATGTTACAACCATCACAACAAAACAATTTGATACAACAACCCCAACTCCTGATACATCCTTCATTGGAAATTACTATACATCCCCCTGTCATGATTAATCTAGATGATGACGATGATAAGATCTCTAAGATAGATGAAGAGGTGCATAATTATCTGAATTCTTTATTTTCCTCTTCCATGAACTTAAATGAAAAAAATATTACACTAAGTGAAGAACCTAGTACTTCCCCTAGTTTGGCACTTGCAATTCTCCCTTAGGATATTTAACTGCCCTCATAATACACTGAACATGATTGGGAGGAAGATGACTTGTTATATGGTTTGCTTACATTTTTCTTGCTAGCCTTTTTCATTTTCATTTTATTTACTTTTTCTTATTTTGTATGTGTGTATCATGTGTTTTATGTTCTCCCTCTCTTTGTGCACTTCCTCTATTTGTACCTTCTCTTCCTCTATATGTCATACATTTCCTTTTCTTTTTCACTTTTCTTTTGTGTTTCTTCGTTTGGGGATGACCCAAAGCATAGAGACGACCTATATCTCTTCCATATTGACCCAAAAGCTCCCTTTTTCTTTTACTTTGTCTTTTCTTGCGTTTTTCCTTTTGGGGATGACACAAGGCATTGAGACAAAAATTTCTTCTTCATGTTGACCCAAAAGCTTTTCCTTTTCTTTTGAATTTTCATTTTCTTTTCACTTGTGTTCTCCTTTTGGGGACAATGCAAAGCGTTGAGACTACAATGTCTCTTCCATGTTGACCCAAAATGGATTTTATTTTTCTTTTGTTTTTGCTCTCTTTGTTCCATTCTTCCAGTTCTATGTATTTTGGGAATGATGAAAGTTCCAAATTCTTTAATCAAAACATTGCAGCGATGAACATACTGACCCCAAATTCATAGATCCCTTATGTGTTTGGTGTGTTCCTTTTGGTTGGAAATACAAGCTCATACAATTGAGAGGGGGGGTGAATTAGTTTCATAGAAATTGAAAACTTATTCAGCTTATTAACCTTATTCTAAAATTTGATAAATAACCATGAAAGCATAAATTATCAACACATCAAAAACACACATAACACCAATATTTTTTTTACATGGAAACCCTGTTAGGGGAAAAACCACGATGGAGGTCAGTCCACAAGATTATACCCTATTAAAATTATAATGAAAATGAAATATGGGGAATGCACATGCATCTAGGAACACTACCTAGAGCTCACTACTTAATTACAAAGGAAGACACACTATCTTACAAAGAGATTCAAATTACAACCATCAAACTTTTGAATTGAGAAAATAGCATTTGCAAATTCCTGATTATAGTTCCAGTTAAGACACGAACACTTCTCCACTCTTCTTCACTCTTCTTAACACTCTTCTATTCCTTCAAATTATTTAGAAAATTATTCACACAAAAACACATTCAGCATACTTCAAATGAAATGAACAATCACTTATATATATCCACAACAAGAAATTTCATCCCTTCAAGTCGGCCACAAAGAAATAATAAAATGAATATAAATTGTCAGCCCAAAACATTAAATATTATCAATGTGAATCAACCAAGGTGAGCCACAACTTAGTAGGACCCAAAACAACGTCTTCAACATGAAAACACTTCAATTAATTTCTCCTTGAAGATCCACAACATGCTACAAACACTATGTCGTCCAAGAACAAGAAAAACAAGAACACACAAGAGAAAATCACCAACCACAAGCACAACAATCAATGCTGACATGTAACAAAGATAAACCATAATCTAGAAACATCCAAAAGAATCATGAATTAGAAGAGAAGCATCTACAACAATTAAACTAATTTAAATAGGATCATCTTCGATCAGGAACACCAACTGAAGAAACAAAAAATTGTCAGAATGAAAATCTTCATAACTCGATCAAATCTTCATGCGAATCTTTGAAACTCGACATGGATAAACTAGATACACTCAGCAACAAAACCTTTATTCCAAAACCTTTGATCAACAATGTATAGAAATAATTGACATACTGAACTTCACTTCACCACTAACAACCTGCAACTCATTTATTACAATTTTCTCAATATCTTTGACATATATAGCTTCAAATGAATTTATGCTAATAGTTTTGACATTAATGAAAACCACATATAAGCAACACAACCACAACATCCAACAATCTCCCCCTTTGGAATTGATGGTAACACATGATGTAAAAAACACCATCAACATAACTAACTCTTGACACTTACTCCCCATCAGATTTTGACTCATCTTCTCCTTAATACTTTCACATAATCTTTCTCCCAACAAGGCTCTTCTCCCTAGATGATCACCAGTTTTTCACATGACTCTTCTCCCCCTTTGACATCAATGAAAAATTCTCTAAGATATGAACCACATATCTAAACCACCTGACTACTCCCCCTGAGTACCAACCACCACAACATCAATCCAAAGCAAGATATGATTATGAAATGCACAGAATGATGCAATGCATTGCTTTGCATCTTAGTTCTGATTAGGAAGGGTAATCACTCCTAACTTTCCTCTAAGATACTCAAAAGTATCCTTAGGAAATGACTTGGTAAAGATGTCTACAATCTACTCCTTAGTAGGAACATACTCTAGTCTGACTTCCTTTTCACTTACCTTCTCCCTCAAAAAGTGAAACTTGATAGATATATGCTTTGTTTTATAATGCAGCACCGGATTCTTGTAAATGTTAATAGCACTTGATTTATCTTAGAATATAGAAATAGGCCCATCATATACAACTCTGATATCCTTCAACATCTATTTCATCCACAATAATTGAGTACAATTATTAGTAGCAACAATGTATTCGATCTCTGTAGTAGACAAGGAAATTGCATTCTGCTTCTTGCTTAACCATAAAATTAGCTTCTTACCCAAGAAAAATGCTCCACCACTAGTACTTTTTATATCATTCACATCTCCTACCTAGTCAGCATCAGTAAAGGCACTCAAAGTAAGATCATCATCTTTAGGATACTATAGGCCAAGATTAATAGTTCCCTTCAATTATCTAAAAATTCTCTTCATAATAGTCACATGAGATTCCTTCAGATTAGCTTGAAGTCTTGCAAAAATACATACAACATTCATGATATTAGGCCTAGTTTTAGTTAAGTACAACAATCCACCAATCATTGATTTGTATCTTGTCTGATTTTCTTTCGAAGAATCATCTTCTGTTGTCAACTTGCATCCAGTCACCATGGGTGTACCAACTAGATTTGAATCTTCCATACCAGACTTCTTCAACAATTTCTTCACATACTTGGACTGAGATATAAAAATCCCTTTCTCTAACTAAGTAATTTTCAAACCCAAAAATAATTTCATCTCACCAATCATAGACATCTCAAATTCATTATTCATCTCATTAGCAAACTTCATGCATAAACCATCATCTCCACAAAAAATTATACCATCAACAAAGACATCAACAATCAAATCTTTATTATGGTGAATCTTGAAATACAAATTACTATCAGCAACACCTTTGTTAAATCCAAGCTTCAGAAAATACTTATTCAATCTTGCATACCATGCTCTAGGGGATTGCTTGAGTCCATACAATGCTTTCTTTAACCAACACACCATATCTTCCTTATCAATCAATAGAATCCATCGGGTTTCTCAACATATACTTCTTCCAATTCACCATTTATTAAAGCTAATTTTACATCCATATGGTAGAATTTGTAGTTCTTGTGAGCAACATAGCAAAGAAATAATCTTACAACTTCAATTCTAGCAATAGGGGGAAAATTCTCCTTAAAATCAATTCCTTCCATCTATGAATATCCTTTACATACCAGTCTTGCTTTATTTCTAACCTCTTCACCTTGCTCATAGAGTTTGTTTCTAAAGACCCATTTGGTTCCAATGACATTCTTATCCATAGGTCTGGGAACAAGAATCCATGTATCATTCTTTTCAATCTATTTCAACTCTTCTTTCATTGCTTCAACCTAATGCTCATCTTTACATGCTTCATTCACACTAGTAGGCTTAGTCTTTGAAATCAAGTAATACTCTTCTGCAATCTTTCTCCTAGTCTAGACACCTTTGTTCTTATCACCTATAATATGATCTTCTGAATGATTCAATCTTACCTTAGAGTCTTCTTAGGATGTTCTTCAACTTCAAGATCTTTTGATCTCTCTTCTACTCTTTCACTAGTTTCTCCTTCTTCATTTTCTTGATTTACCATATTGATTTGCACTTGATTTGTAGTCTGAACTAGCCTTCCTTGGTTTGTATTGTCATCCTGATCATCAGAGTCATATCCACAGGTTCTGGATATTGTACCAAAGTCTTCATCAACCTTAAAATTTGCACTTTCAACCATTTTCTTCAATATTTTATCATAACAAAGGTAGGCCTTACTTTTAGTAGAATAACCCAGAAAGATACCTTCATCACTCCTAGCATCAAACTTTCCTATTTCTTCATCTCTCTTAATATAACATCTGCTTCCAAATATCTTGAAGTATTTAACAACAGGATTTTGACCAGTCCATAGCTCAAAAGGGGTCTTACTAGTATCACCTTTGATTTTTACCCAGTTGAGTGTGTACATAGTAGTACTAACAGTTTTTCTCCCATAGATATGAGGAACATTTCCTTCTAGCATCATAGTTCTAGCAACATCTTCAATTGTTATGTTCTTCCTTTCCACAAATCCATTTTGCTGAGGGGTCTACGGTGTAGATAATTTTCTCTTTATTCCATGTTCTTCACAAAAAGTATTAAATTCACCGGAAGTGAATTCGCCACCTCTATCTGATCTCAAACATTTAATCTTCAAACCTGTCTCTGTCTCAACCATGGCTTTAAAGATCTTGAACTTTTCCAGTGCTTCATATTTCTCCCTTAAGAAAGTAACCCATACCATTCTAGAATAATCATCAATGAGTAACATGAAATACCTGTAACCTTGTAAACTTCTGAACTTAGAGGGACCACACAGATCAATATGCACAAGTTCTAACAATTCATTTGAACAATTCTTTTTACTCTAAAATGAAATCCTATTTTTCTTTCCCAATTAACATTCCTTGTATATTGCATGAGTAGGTTTCACCAACTTAGTTAGATCTCTCATAGACTTAGTGGAACTTATCTTGACAATATTATCAAAGTTAACATGACACAACCTCCTATGCCATAACCAAATTTCATCAACTTGAGCAATAAAACAACTTTTACTAGTAGCATTCAAGTGAAAGATATTACCTTTTGTTTTTGTACCTGATGCAATTTCATTTCCAGAACTCAATATTCTGCACTTTCCATCCTTGAGCTAAAGATTGTATCCTTATCAACCATTTGACCAACACTCAAAATATTATGCTTCAAGCCTTCCACATATAGAACATCATCAGTATTATGCTTACCATCAAGAGAAATGCAACCTCTTCCATAGATCACACCAGTTGTATTATCACCAAATCTCACAACACCACCATCATACTTTTCCAACCTTACAAAATTACGTTTGTCTCCTATCATATGATATGAACATCCACTATCAATTACCCATTCATCTTTCTCTTCAACTTGAGCAGCTAGGGCTTTCTCCACATTTGTACAACCGATATATTCAGT
Organism: Sequoia sempervirens; assembly: GCA_007258455.2. Taxonomy (NCBI): domain Eukaryota; kingdom Viridiplantae; phylum Streptophyta; class Pinopsida; order Cupressales; family Cupressaceae; genus Sequoia; species Sequoia sempervirens. The sequence continues at coordinate 149,538,599 of VDFB02047230.1, read as the reverse complement.
AGATATAGGATTATTTTCTTTGATAGCAATAAATACCCATTCATCGTCACTTCTATTTCCTTTATCAAATTCATCATTTGTCACGCCTTCATTAGTAGCATAGTAACACTTCTTCTGAAATCTAGAATTGTTATGTCTTGGTTTAGTAGCTCTTTCTGGACACCTTGAAGCAAAATGACCTATCTTATTTCAAGAAAAACATTTAAGAGGAAATTTTCCTTCATACTTACCTTTTCCTCTCAGTACTCTTTTGACAATAATTGCTTCTAGCTCTTCTAGCTCTCTTTCTTCTTCTTCAATCTATTTGATTTCATCCTCATACTTGAATGTCTTCATAGATGAGCTTTCACCTAGATCATATCTATGTCTATCTCTTCCAGAAGTAGTAGCCTTAAATGCAGATTCAACCTTAGGAAGGTCATCACCAAATTCAATCAACTCAAAAGCAATTAGATTACTATCAAACATATCTCTGGTTATGTTTGTTACAGTCTGGAGCTCTTCAATAGCACTAGATTTTACTTTGTAAGAATTAGGCAGCGATCTAAGCATTTTAGCAATAATCTCATATTCATCTATCTTTCCACCTGTACATCTAATACCACACACAAGTTCATTCACTCTTTGCATGAAAGTATTAATGTTCTCATTATCACCCATTATCAACCTTTCATATTTTCCTTTCAAACTCTGCAACTTAGCAATCTTCACATTAGCATCACCTTCATACAAGGTTTCTAAATTTTTCTAGATTTCATGAGCAGTCTTCAGATCCATAACATTTATCATCTCAGAATCAGTCAAAGAACTCAACAAAGCTTCCTTAGCCTAGATATTATACTCAACATATGTACTATTTGGTGTAATAACATACCTATTACTTGTGATGCTCTATAAGGGTTCACTAATGCATCTCATATGGAACTCCATTTGAGTCTTCCACAAAGAATAATTTGTTCCATCAAATCTCAAACTATCCTTCTTGTAACATGTCATCCTAGATCACCTTAAGTTGTTAAACTTCTTCCAAGGAACCTTCTCTAATACCAATTGTTGGAAATACAAGGGTAGACAACTGAGAGGGGGGGTGAATCAGTTGTCAAAAAAATTCAAAAATTATTCAACTTAATAACCTTATTCTCAGATATGATAAATAACCATGAAAGAATAAATCATCAACACATCAGAAACACACATAACACCTAGATTTTTTTTACGTGGAAACCCTGTTAGGGGAAAACCCACAGTGGAGGTTAGTCCACAAGATTATACCTTGTTAAAAGTATAATGAAAATGAAATATGGGGAATGTACATGCATTCAGGAACACTACCCAGAGCTCACTACTCAACTACAAAGGAAGACACACTGTCTTACAAAGAGATTCGGATTACAACCATTTGGATTTTGAACTGAGAAAATAGCATTTGAAAATCCCTGATTACAATTCTAGTTAAGCACATGAAGACTTCTCTACTCTTCTTTACTCTTCTTCACACTCTGCTCTACCTTTGAATGATTTAGAACATTATTCACACACACACATTTGACATACTTCAAATGAAATGAAAAATTGCTTATATATATCTACAATAAGAAATTTCATCTCTTCAAGTCGGCCACAAAGAAATAATAAAATGAATATAAACTGTCAGCCCAAAGCATTAAAGATTATCGATGTGAATCAACCAAGGTCAGCCAAAAATTAGGGAGGACATAAAAAAACGTCTTAAAAATGAAAAAAATTCAATTAATTTCTCCTCGAAGATCCACAACATGCTACAAACACTATGTTGGCCAAGAACAAGAAAAACATGAACACGCAAGAGAAAATCGCCAACCATGAGCACAACGATCAATGCAGACATGCAACAAAGATAGAGCATTATCTAGAAAAATCCACAAGCATCACAAATCACAAGAGAAGGATTCGAAACAACTGAACTAACTAAAATAGCATAATCTTCAATCAGGAACACCAACTGAAGAAACAAAAAAACTTTTAGAATGAAAATCTTCATAACTCAATCAAATTTTCATGTGGATCTCTGAAACTTGACGTAGATAAACTAGATACACTCAACAACAAACCCTTTAGTCCAAAACCTCTAATCAATAATGTATAGAAATAACTGACATAATGAACTTCGCTTCACTACTGAGAACCTACAACTCATTTATTACAATTTTCTCAATATCCTCGACATATACAACTTCAAATGAATTTATGCTAATAGTGTTGACATCAATGAAAACTACATATCAACAACACAACCACAACATCCAACACTTTTTAGGGGAAACCCCTCTTTCTTTTGTTCCTTTTTTTTCACATGATGCAACCTTACTTGAAAATGTATGACCTGGCATAGGGGCTTTCCAAGTTGGCTCTCATGTCTCTTTTCTTTTTAAATTTTTCATTTTCTACTTTAAAGTAATTTCTTACAAAACAATGTGTAGCAATTCCTTTAAAGTGGGGGTATACATTGGGATTATTCACTTTTTTCATTTTTTTTCATAGTGCATCCTTGTTATTTCATAAGATGCGTTTGTCACTTTTTTTATGACATTGGGTGTGATTCCCTTCATAAGTGTGATCTATCTTAGCATATTACATTCCTCTTGGTGGCCTGATGCAATGCACTCCATCCCCTAAGTTGTGAATATTCTATTCTTTGATTGGTCCTCTCTTGGAGACATTATACACAATGTTCCCTAAGTTATAGAGCTCACATGAACTAAATGAGACTCATTTGAACATATTTTTCATTTTACATTCACATGGCCACCTTTCATAACATAGCTTGCATGTCTATGATACCATTGCATTTGTTCATAAGTTCTAAGCATACAAAGCTTTGATTGTCTCATGAAGCATGAAATGACACTATCTTTGTGGCACCTTATCAAAGTTATTAGGAGGTATAACTTTGATATGGTTAAGCGGGAAGCCCATTCTATGGCACAACATTCCCCATAGCCACCTTTTTGGATTTCTCACCCCGCTAACAACCAAAATTTTCATGGTCCTAGAGTGAGTATGTTGTGGATTTCTCACCTCGTGAACAACTAGAAGTCTTGTGGCCCCAAACTAAGTATAATTGGGATTTATCACCTGGCGAACAAGCATGAGTTGTGTTCCCCTATAGTGATTACACATTTATTTTTCCAAAAAACTGGCCTAGATTTGATCCACAACTGGCTAGAAATATGATCAAAGCTTTCTTTCATCCCTTTTCATCATCTTGTGAGTTCCTTTGTGCTTATGTTTGGTTTGCCATGGGATCGTGATCCTAGGAGCTTGATCATCCCTCTTGATTATTGTTTTATTATCTTACCAATGTGTGTGCATTAGGATCCCTCTCAATGTGCATGTTGGGCTACTTTAGCGAGAGTTTGAAGTTCATCCTCTCACTAAAGTGGGTGCTTAATGTGTCACAAAAAAATGTATAGTTGACATTTTTATGCTCACTTGAGTCTCTCTTATGGACTTTGGCTTGATTTTTCCTAGACTTAATGTTGTAATGTGGCCAACATGTTCACATTAGGTCTTGGACCCTTGTGAATCATTAAGACTTCTAGGTTGTCTTGTAAAGGTGTTGTGAACTATTGTAACCCACTTTCACACTTTTCTAGGAACCTTTCATTATAATTCACTTGAATAATTCCTTTTTATCACTTACTAAGACTTATTTTTTAAAGTGTTGTAAAGTGTTGTAACCCACTTTCATGTTTTTCTAGACTTGTCTTCACTAATTCAACCCTTTTTCATGTTTAAATGACCCCTTAATATAATTTTTGACCCCCCCTTAAGTGTGTTTTTGAGGATATTCCTGTTCAAAAACATTTAATGCCATGTAATTCCAGACACCCACTTAATTTTCTTAAGTGGGACTAAGTCACCAATAGGGCAACTTAGTGCTTTTTGGCAGAAAACTCAAAATTATTTTAAATTTCTAGTGGGATTTTGTCCTCTAATCCTTGAGGTCATCCTGTGATGTTTTATTTTTGGGAAATTTAGTAAGAACAATTATAAATAAGGGTTTTACCGCTCATTTTTCATCTCCTAATTCATCAATCATTCAAGCATTCATTCACTTAATCATTCTCAAGCATTCAAGCACTCTAAGCACAATCGAGTCATCCATTAGAGCTCTTCATTACATATCTTTAGATTTACACATAAAGGGTTTCATAAGTTTATGAAATTTCATGTTTTTTTATCATTCTCTTCATATTTCATTTCATTATCTAGGGTTTGATTACCAAAGTGGGGTTTGACCAAGGCAAACCCCTAAACTCTAACCCTTAACCATTTTCCCCCCCTTTGCATGTGTGTTTGCAAACTTTTTAGGTAGTTTTTTCAAAGAAATAGGTGTTGAAAAGTGGTCAAGAAGTCATCAAAGTCATTCAAGTCAACACAACCCTAATTCAAGCTTGGAGACACTTTTTATCCCATTTTATGTAGAATCAAGTGTGGACACCTGTCAGAAAAGCAAGTGCAAACTTGAAGCTATAGGATCATGTCCCAAAATTATTGAAATATGTAGGTGGAATAAGTCACCACTACTAGCATATTATTCCTACTTCTAGGCCTAAAAAGTGGTTTCTACATTTTTGGATACCCATTTGGCAGATTCTTGTTTTGGCAAATTTTCCTGAAACTAGGACTAAGTTGCCCAACCTAGCGTAAGTGTCCCAATCAACATTTTCATTCAATTTCTTAGGATTCTAGAATCTCCCCACATCAAATTTCAGATTTCAGGTGCACCTCTCCAATTTTTTCTATTATTTCATCATTTACTTGCATTTTTAGGCATTTCTACATATCACATTGTGTTTTCCAGCACTTTGCATTTCTTAGGTTTTGCATTATTAAATCATTTTATTTTTAGATGAGTGGATTAGTACATCTTAATTAGACATATTAAATCTCATTTACATTAACTTTGAGTGTAGACATTTTCATTTTGGATCCCATTCCTTTCTCCTTTTAGGTGAAAAACCCTAGAAGGAGCTAAAGTAGTTGGGCAATCCAAAATAATTGTCCACATAACCTAAGGGTTGTTAGTCAATTCATTGTGGGGATCTCATTTCCTAATGAAATAAAGGAAAATAGGTACATCTATATCAAATTGGTGAAGCCCCCTTTTCCTAAACACCTATTTTGATCATTTCATTTTGGTCAACCTGATGTTTGAGCATCATAACTTTCTAGTTTTGGATTCCATCTTCAACCTAGATCTAGGATTTTCATTACTTTGCATTACATTGCATTGATTTTCATCTCATTTAGGGTTGTTTACTTGCATTAGTTTGCATCTCATTTAGGGTTTTAGGTTTTCATTTTTGCATGCTTTAAAATCTAGAAAATTCAAAAAGTCATTTTGCATAGTGTTTACATAACATTGCATGATCAATCATTTACATCATAAAATTGAATTGAAATTGCATCTCAAAGTAGGTTTTTTTGCTTGTCATTTAGCATTTTTTTTCACTTGCATTTATATCTGATTTTATAGAAATTTGAAGTTGTAACCAACTGTGTAAAACCATAATTTGAAAAGCATAAAAATCAACTCAGAAACCTATAAATTAATTTTTGAAAACCTTGAAGTGAAACCCATTTGCCCATGGGCACAAGAGTCCCTGATCAGGATTTTTAAAAAAAATTTGAGCATCAAAAAAACTATTTCTACATTTTGTGTTCTCACATTTTGTTTTCTATTTTAGTTTCCAGAATTTATGTTATTTGAAATTGTTCATATTAAGGTTAATTTTTCAAATTCAGTGCATTGTTTGAATTCAAATTTGCATTTAAAAGTACAACATTTTTAGGTTCTTACATAGCATAACCTAAAAATTATCTTGTTTTAAATCTGAAAATTGCTTTTACATACTTGCATTGCAATTTACATTCTAGGGTATTTGTTTGCATCTTACCTATTCTCCATTTTGGGTGCACCTTGGGTTTGTGAAACTTGTATAAGATTCACAACTTGGTGTCCTATTCCCAATACTATTGTGAGAGGTAGTTCAAGACTCATGTCATCCCATGATACACCATTCACCATGGATCTTGGGTTTCCTAACTCTTTCACACATAGTGTTGACACTACTCCACCCACTATGAACCATATCCTTGACACTTCATTACCTATGACCTCCCTACCAATACCTAATGTGACTAATTTTGAATCAAGGTTTGCTAATGTCCCTCAAGAAAACCTAATAAGAATGGATGAAGAGTTAGAGATATTGTAAAACTTTGTGAGCTTTGAATACATTTCCAATAATCTAGTTCCTATCATAGATAACATGAGGAGAATAATTGATGATGAACAAGGAATAGAAATTGTGCATAGCTTAAATCACATCATTACCAACCATGTCCCTACAATAACTAGTTGTGCTCAAGCTTTGGGTATACCCAAATTCAAGGTAGAAATTAAATTCTTGCTTCCACAACCATAACTTCTATTCTGACATACACTAATCCAATTGTTACTAAAACCAGACAATCTACTAGCAATGTCCATACTACCTTAGGCATTTCCACTAGGAATCGCTCTAGCTTTGTGCATTCAAATCTCATATCTCCTCAATCCTCTCCCCTCACAAATTTGTAGTTCACATATCCTCCAAACACATATACACCTCCACCTTATTCACCTCTATCTCATAACACAAAAAATGATCTCATCCTTAACCAATTCTTGCAAAATGTTTCATCCCTCCAACAACAAATTGCTATGTTGAATCAAAATCAAAATGGTCAACCTTCACAATATGTCAAAAGAAACCCCTTATCCTTGGAGATATTGATAATACAAATGCCACAAGGTATAGAGATTCTTAGATTGGAGAAATATAGTGAGAAAGGAGATCCTACATTAGCCATGTTTTTGTATACAGAGCCTTATGCAGTGACTTCATTTTTGAGGATTAACTCTTGGCTAAACTCTTCACTAGATCCTTGAAAGACACTTCCTTGGAGTGGTTTTGTTCCTTACCAGATAATTCAATACATTCATTTAATGAAATTATTGATTTCTTCATTAATAATTTTCAAGTGCACATGGGTCCTAAGATGACCTTAGCATATTTAATAAGATGTAAGCAAAAATATGATGAAAAGGTCACCAACTTTATTGCCCATTATCAATTTCTTTATTCACAAATCAACATTAAGATTCCTGATCTTGATCTTCAATGAATGTTCATTGAGAATTTAAAAAATAAGCTTCAATATAAGATTGGGATGATGAATTTTCCTTCCTTCACACAGTTGTGTACTACCCTTCATAATTAGAAAAAATTGATTACTAGTCATGAAGTGAAGACTCCCTCTAGTTGTCCTGAAAATTCCAAATTTGTCCCTCAAAATAATTATCAACCATTCAAGAAACAACATGAGGAATTTTTACAACTTAATCCCCCTCAACCAACTCAACATGTTAACAACCAAGTGGCTACTATAAAGACAACAAAGCCATACACATTTGGAGATAGAAATAGACAATTCACCCTTTTACCTAATTTACCCTTGATAACACCATGTTGAAACTCTTAAACAAGAACTTAATTTCATTACCTCCTATTAGAGCTCTTGATCCTACTAAGCCTTTACCTCAAAACTATAGAAAAAAATTCCTATTACCATTTTCATTGACAAGATAGACATTATACGAAACATTGCAACTGTCTTAAACATATTGTGCAAGACCTCATTGATTCTAATCATATTCAAATTGGTTGTGTTAATAATCAAGGTAATAAGTCTATAGCTCATCCTAACCAAAACTTTCAAATATTTACTAATCCTATGCCAAACCATAACATCTCCTTTGTCAAAGCTAGTGAAACTAAGAATTATGTGATGACTATTGGCACAGATGATGAAAAAATGAAAGTCAATGAGGAAAATTCTATGGATAATTTGGTTGGAATCATTGAAGTTCAACCTTATAAGGGCCAAACCAAAATTCCCCTTGACATTGATTTCTCACAACACATGACATAATAAAATATGCACTCAATGGTCCTCTTTACATAGCTGGAAGAATCAATGACAAGCCCACTAAGGATATTAATTGATCCCGTTTGTGTATAGAATGTGATCACTAAATAATTCTTGTTTGTACATGAACTTTATCAAGATACTTATGAAAAATCAAAAACATGGATCAAAATTCATAATGGTTTTTCTTTCCCTATGATAGGTTTGATAACTCTTCCTTTAAAAGTTGGACCAAAAACATTATGTTTCTCATTCTCCATCATCCTATCATTAAACCAATTTCATGTTAAGTTAGGCTACCCATTCTTTTGCTCCTTAAATGTCATCCCGTCGGTAGTGCATAAATGTGTAAAGTTTCCATTTGGGATCTTTATTTTGCATCATAGTGGCTTTAATCCTATATCTTCCCATGGTAATTTCTCATTGGATTTCTTTTGGCCCAAACCTATGGAACCTATTAGGCCTTGTGAGGACTTCTTTCTCAAATCCTGTCAAAGGTTTAAGGGAAAATGCATAAAAAAATTATCCCTTAGCAATATTACTCAACCCATGATTGAGCCTCCAATCCTTCATGAAACCATGATTAAACTTCTTGATGCCTAAGATTTCTAGGCACACACTCTTATGGGAAACTTCGTTAATGGCGGAACCAATTGCGCTAAACTAAGTAACCTCTATGTTTTAAAGAAGTAGGATTTTCATATATTGGGGGGTGAAAAGAGAAAAGGAAGTAGATATACTAAAATAAAATATAATGCCAAGGAAATGAGCCACAATTTCAAGTAAATAGGCATGGGAAATATTCCTTTCAAGTGAGATTTGAAGGCCCACTCAACAATTTATATGTCCGAAATTAATAGAAAGTAGAGATGAAATTTTGAAGAAGTTAATCAAACAACACAACATAATTTTCATATGCATTCACTTAATAGAAAGAGTACAAAGCATGGTCTGAACAACAAGATTATATTGAAATTATAGAATCTTTGATGATAAACTACCCATTACAACAAACAACATGGTATAATGTTTTATCAAATAAATAACAAATAGAGAGGCCAAACATATTGGCAAAGTCAGGAAGTCTTCATGTAGAAAAAAATACAATACAAAGGCCGAGAACCTTTTGTGCTTTGTCATGTATTTTTGAACCTCTTTTCAGAGAGACAAAGTATTATATATAGAGTTTTTCCATTGCTTGAAAGTTGGATAACAGAAAAGATTCCCCAGGAATGGGTCATGCCGCTCCTTCCAATGATTCAACAAAAAAGATGTAAAAGAAAGGTTTACAAACATGGAAATCAATTTCCTCGAACACACCATGCCCTCCTTCAAATGATGGATGTGGTTCTGGAGTGGAACTGGTGAAATTCCCATGAAGACATGTGTCTAACTCCCTAAAGAACTAGTTAGGACATGCGACATAGAGGTGGGGCTTCTCATTCCAATAGCCTTCCTTTGAGACTGAATTCCTTGTGGAGATGACATGTGGTGTGGTTCTTGCTTCAAGCTTTGACTGTGGGGTCTACAAAAAATTTTCCCACGGAAGATGCAACATGGCAATTAGGCAGAGCTTAGAGAAAAAGCAAGGGAAGAGAACTTTCAAATGCATGCACTGCTAACATGTGGCACAAGCAGAAGAAGGTACTACCAAAAGGAAGCCCAAAGAGGTGCAAACATATAATGCACGGGCTAAGACCAAGGAAAAATCAAACAAAAATACTTGAAGGGAGCTTAAGGATTATTTAAATCCACAAATTTTGGTGACTAACAAGGGGCATTTTTCCTGCAGAATGAGAACCCAAAAATATTGGTTCAAGACTAGAGCCATATCCATTAGGCAACAGTTAGATCTTTGAAATGGTAGTCTACAGAGGCAACCAATCGGCCTCCAATGGCATCGAAAAAGCATGCATATTCTCTTGTGCCTCATGCATATTGATAATTTCCCTAAATGATAGGTCCGCAAAGATCCCAGTCTTGAACTCAAATTGAAAAAGAAGCTATGTTATTGGATGGATGGTGCCTTTAATGTCCACTATCATGGGAGGTTGATTGATTGACTGGAAATCAAATAGATCATGCTACTTTTCTTCGATCTTTGTTGCAATATGCTCTATCATGGCCACTAAATTCTCAGAGAGAAAGGGAGAGGGCAAGCCCATCTGATTCAAATGAGAAAATTGTATCTACATATTATTCATAGTCAAACTCAGTGAGACCTAGCAACTGTTAGCTTGGAGGATCATTGCATGATAATGAATGAATTCCTTCACCTTTTTGGCAGCTAACCTCTGGTCATCTATCCCCACCTTTTCCAAATCTGCATTTGTCACCGTGTACAATTTTCCTAACAATTGCTCGCCCTTGAGTGCATTTTCAATAATAAATTGTGGAACTTGCTCAATTGTTCCACACACCTCCCTACTTAAATTTTCTGCATCCACATGAATTTTAGTGTTGGTTGTCGGGAAAAATAAAAAGACTTAACCTTCTCCTAGTAGGCGACATATAATTGATGAGCCACCAAAAGAAGATCCCATTGAGGAATGGAGTGTTGGGAAGGAGTTTTTAAAAGATTTATCTTAACCTCTTTTGACCTGATTTCTTCCATCAACTCCTCAATTTTCTTGTATGATGCAGTGAGATGTTCTTGTAGAGTTGCAAATTTTGTATCTTTGCTTTTCAACAGCTCCTCAACTTGACTTCAAGTTTCATTTTCCTTTTCTAGAGAAAACATTTCTTGGATCTCTTTTTCAAATTGAGCCTGTTAGTTCTAAAGCTCTTTATCCTTTTGTTGCACCTCTTTTTCCAATCAAGCTTGTTGATCTTGAAGCTCCTTGTTTTTTTGTTGTAGACTGGTAACCAGGCTGCGATCCTGGGACTGGAACCTTGCAAGTTTCTCCTGGAGCTTAGCCTTTTCTTCCTATTATTGTTGAGACAAGCGTGCGATTTCAACATCCTTAGTATGTTCCTTTTTCTACATGATCTCCACTCTTTCTTTCACATTATTGAGCTCTACTTCCCTTTTGGTCAATTCATGACTACACTTTAAAAAGTATATAGTCACAACCCGTTGAGTTTCCTCCATTAGTTCTACTTTTTCCTAAGGATGGGCTTGGTCTAGATTGATCCATATGGCATGGAATGTATAATCCTCAGGTTCCATCTGCCCTTGAGATTTGATGGTGTTGGGTGTCATGGATGAAAAATTTATTGACCCTTGAACCTCATTAAAGAGGGTCTACATGGATGGTTTTGTAGGTTTCATGACATCATTTTCTTTTTTGAGCTTTTTTAGCTCATGCCATCTTAGTCATGGAATTTTTCCCAAAAAAATTGTTGGTGACCTAATTAGTTCACTAGAAAAGGGTGCACTAGGAGGAAGATAAAAAGGGAAATAAATCATTGTGGACTCAAATTATGTTCGCTTTGGTAGAGTGACCATTAATGGAGATAGAGGGGGAATTCTAGGTGAGGCTCCAGTGAAAGGAGACATGATGGAAGAACTCACAAGGGGTGGTGGAATGAGCAGAGATGTAGAAGTTATCAATTGTTGAGTAGGTTGAGTAGGATCCGTCACAATGGAAGCAAAAGGGATTGAAGTAGAGGGCTTATATTGGGCTATGACAAAAGATGGTAAATCCTGTAGGAGAGTAAAAGCTACCTGCCCCATTGGAGAGAAGAAAGACTAAGAGGAACATCCCATGATAGTGGAAGTAGAAAATAATAGGCCAACACTAGAGGTAGTTAGAGATGATGACATAATTGGGTTAACCAAAGATTGAGAAGCAAGAAGAGGAGGAGAGAAAAGTACCTATGTTGTTGAAGACTTTGATCCTTGGCTTGTTGTCACAGGTACTTGTGAGCTTTCTCCTAGAGTGGCATCAGTGTGCAGCCTCTTCTTAGGTGGAGAATTGTCCACTTCTATGATCTCTTGAGATTTTTGAGTTGCTTTGGGTCTCTTAGTAGCCCACATACATGGTATCATGATTGCAACATGGGATATAGTTTCTTGTGCACTCAGAGGATTTTCATTGGGTTGTTCCACTACTTCTCAACTTCCCTACATTTGGTTATGTTTTGCTTCTCTAGGTTTCATTATTGAAGTTGCTACTTCCTCTTCAATTTCCTCATCTTCCTCAGTATTAGTATCATCATTCTCTCTATTCCAAAGATCATCAAACTTTTTCTCCATATCCAGATCTTGTAACTTGGTCAAAATACACTTTGTCTCTTGTCGATAAACCCAAAAATCGGCAATCTTCTCTTCATTCCACTGGTTCTTGATGAATTCATTATAGAGGGTGGCTCTGATTTTTCAATTATCACTGGCTTTTCCCAAAGGGAAATAAAAAGATAGCCATGGCAGCCTTCGGTCATCTATGGGAATATAGGCCAAGTCTACAAAGAGATTTTGTTCCCCTGACTGCGGACTCCACTGAGCCTCCCAGTAGGGTTGAGAGCTATGAGTCACCTTGATGTTGAGATCCACTAAGTCATCCTCTAGATTGTATTCCCATTTGTCACAAATCAAGACTAGCCCTCGATGAGCAAGCTTCATAGTTAGAAAACCTTCCATCTACTTCTTTTCCATTATTATTTTACCAAAGCTTAAGGGGCATTTCAAAAATCCTTTCGCACGCTTTCCCAAATAATGCTTACAATCTACAAAGGCCAGTTTCCTACATACCTCAAGGGATAACACCATGTTTTTCATGTAGACTGGGAGCCAAAATGGTTCCTTAGAAAAACCATGCATCCTAATAAATGAAAAGTCCTCTCTGAGGAACCAGTCACAGGGAGGGACAAAATCTCTCATCCATGTCACTTGCTCAGCAGAGAACTAGAAACAACCAACCTAACCCTCCTTATCTAAATCTTACAATACTAGAGTCAAGAATGACTTGAAAAATGTGTAATAATCACGAGTCACAAAAAGGAGATGGGTCCACGTAGAGATTGGCTTTCTCACCCGATTTTCATAAAAAAATGGACAAATTCATACTCTTTAAAGAATCCAGGGTTTTGATGCAAAAACACATGAGCAAGAAAAGTGGAAAACCTAAATTTATACTGTCTATGATACTCTTTGAACTGGTGTAACATTTCCTAAACAATTCCCTCCATGAAATCATACCAGAATAGGGTATGTTTCTTTCTTAATTGGAAACCCATACCCATTTAAAACTCCTGCATCATATTGTCATTGTCTAGGCTACAAACAAAAGCTAACATAGAGAAGAGGTCTTGTATGTCTGAATTGAAAGTGTTGTTCCCAACTGGGAACTAAGGTGGATGCTTATCTTGCTTGGTCCTTTTTGTTTCTTGATTATAAAAACTTAGGGCATGGGTTTTGGTTTTCCAAAAAATTTCCAATTTTTTTATCATGAATCTCTCTCATGCTTCTATAAGATGCCTTGTAGGATTACATAGCATATCCGTAATAGTGTCAACACTGATTACTACTCCCAAGTTCTAGCCTTCTATGATTCTCGTATTTGAATTGAAATTTTGGGCCCATTCGTGAACCAACTTTGGGCAGTGATGCACTAAGGGAACCATGTATTGTAGAAGACCACAAAACCACATCTTGTACCCCAATGAGTCTTTATCGTTTGTCTCCACCTTTTTCATTCTTTCACAGGCTGCTTCACTAAGATTCTTAGGGTTGGTTTTGAGCTCAGGGTCATGGATATTGTCCTAATCTTCCACTATCTAGGCTTTGTTTCTGTGATCAGTCTTTTGTACGACCCTTATGTGAGGCCACCTTGGATTTTTCGGCATCTCTAGTGAGGTATAAGATACATCACTAAAAACATGGGCTATTGGCACCATCAAGATGGCATCAGATAAGCTTCCAACCGTCTCTTCTCATGCTCTCAAAGGATTTTGTTCCATCTTAGGATTTTGTGCCATTAATAGATTCTATGAAAACCTTTGTAAATGCTTAATTTCTCTCTGCAACTCACACTTTTTCTCTTTGTTAGTGAACTATATAATCAACTCTCTTTGCACCACCCTTCTTTTGCATGCAAATTTAACCTTTTCTAAAATTGGAGTTGGAAACAATAGTTGCCTTTTAGCAATAAATTCGACATGTACCGCTAACTCATCCATTTGTGTGAACTGAATTCCTAACCTTTGTAAAAGAAATTAATTCATAATGATGATTAGACATGATGTCCTACAATGCCATCTCTTGGGAAATTAAGCTAGAAATTAAAGGCATACAAATCCTTTTGCACTTAATAACTTTATGAAACTAATTAAGCAAAGGCATCATGATTACACAAAAATATATAGATTTGATCCTTGTAGATTGAATTGCATCCACAGCTTGACACATGGCACTTGACCACATGGATTACCACTTGCATATGCCCCAAGTTTTAGCAAATTAATTATCCCATCTTATTTTGCATGTAGTGAGGACAACTTGGTGGGATTTTTGAGTTTTCACCTCAATCAGCATCATGCTTATCACACACATCATACTACCAGCTACCTCTATAAATAAACCAAGGGATAACAACAAAATTCATACTTGGTAATTGGGTTTATTGGTAGAGAGAAAGGATACTCCCATTAGGCTGACCAATAATAAATCATAGGTAGCTTTCTTAGGAGAAGTTTCAAATAGGCACTTGAAGAGTATGATGAGGAATAAGCATTCCTTAGCCATAATTGGAATTAAGTGGGTGTTGGGAAAAGAATTTATAGAATATAAGGACAAATATCAAGTAAACACCAATATTTTTTCCCACTTTGTTTCCACTCTACTAGATATTCAGGTACCAAAGCTGATGATATTGAGGCTTACCAAGGAGATTTTTCCCAAGCGCTATCTCAGAGGTCTCGAAGAGATTGTAATGACTACAGAGTATGTCCTTGGTATTCCAACTGCAAGTGATCTCCGTCTGCTCCATGAAGAGGATGTCGTGGCACCTTGGGTATCATTGCCAAGCATATTTTTTTCTATGACCATTGGGGAACACTATCAAAGGGTGTCTCACACCTGCCACTTCCTACTAAGGCTCTTCAATGTAGAGATTTTCTATGATGTGGAGTGGTATATTGATTTTAGAGACTTGGTGTATCCTCCTACACCTGCTATTGTCTCTCTTGTTGTTGCTCCTATTGTTGTTGTTGTTCAAATTTTGAATGAGTGAAATTTACTCCCCTCATTTTGTCTATATATATATATATATATATATATATATATATATATATATATATATATATATATATCTCGAAATGCTAATCTATATAAATATTCTTGAAATACTTGGCCTAAGAGCCTATTTGTACTATAATATCTTCAAAGCAAATACCATACAATGAATATATATCTATTTCATCTTGTTCTTGTCTCCTATTCTTTTTCTTTTCTTTCTTGTATCATGTGTTCTTCTTTTAAAGACTTGTTCCAATAAAAGACAAAAATAATTACAAATTTACAGGGTAAAATGGTTAACAAAGCTAATTGAAAAGTTTGAGGTGAATTCCATTGACAAGAATTCCCAGTGCTTCTTTTTCCATGTTTTCCAATTCAAATGCATTATGTTGCTTACATTGAATGATGTGATAAGGATCCTCCCATAGATTGTCAAATTTTCTATATTGGTTGGGCTTCGTGGCTCTCTCATTGTATTTTATCACCAAATCTCTGCACTTAAGATCTTGATCAAAGGATTTCTTATCAAACCATTTCTTAACCAATTGTTGTCAGTTACACATAGCTATTAGTGAATTTTCCCTTTTCTCCTACACCTCTAACAACTCAACCAACTAGACCTTCATGGCTCCATTTTTCTCTACTTCTAGATATTTAAGCAATTGTAGTGTGGGAATCTCCATGGAGATAGGAAATAGGGCTTCCTTCCCATATACTAGCTCATATGGTGAAGTCTTTAATACTTGTTTGTGATTTATGTGGTCTTCCCAGAGCACTGCTTTGAGGTTCCTATGCCACTCTCTTTGGTGTTCCGACCCTATTCTTTTGATAAGTTGGACTAAATTATTGTTAGTTGACTCGACCAAACCATTTCTCTATAGGTAATAATTCAAGGATGTCTTTAGGAAAATTCAATGCCCAAGTGAAAATTGACATACCTTCAAACCTAGGAAGGATTTTTCATTTTTGAAAATGATGGTCTTGGGTGGGCTAAACCTTGTTACCAGTTCTTTGAGGAATTTTACAATCTATGCCTCAGTTGCATTCTTCAAAGGCATGGTCTCGACCCATCTAGTGAAATAATTCATGGTTGTAAGGATCCATTTATGCCTAGTGTAACTGAGGGTTCTTTTTGGATTAGATTCAATGTTCGCAAATCAATGAAGACAATAAACCCAAAGAGATTACAAAATACAATGGAAGTAAAAAAAAGAATGATTATACCAGAAAACTATCGAGACCTCCATGATTCACTTTTGTAACACCTTCTAGCTTGCTGGTTGATGTGTTTCCCTTAGATTTGACGTGCGAGCAATCTGTAAATAAATTATAAGTCCTACACCAAGCTTTGAAGGATTTGAACAAATTCTAAATGCCTAATGCCTATGACAATATGAGTGAAATGCCTATGCCTAAATATGCCAAGACTAAATGAAGTAAGATGACAAATGCTCGGATGTCTAATGTGTAATATCTAATGTCTCTAATGTCTAAAATCCAATGCCCCTCGTAAAAATGAGAGGAAAATGGCATTTTATAGAAAATGCCATTTTGAACGGACGGATGAGATTGAATGTCAATAAGATGTCTTAATCAATGGCCAAAATTGAAAGTTGTAGTATGGACTAGGTTTAGGTCAAAATTAGGGCAATGACAAGAAATGAAGGGTTGAGATTGAATTATGAGATAATTCAATCAAGGGATGAAATTGAATGAGATGTCAAGAGATAAGATTGGCACAGAAAAAGAGGTGATAGGAGAAATTAAATAATAAAAAATATTTAATCTAAGTGACCAATGAATAATTAAATAATTAAAGATATTATTTTATTATAGAAGAATGTGAGAAAATGAATTATTTTGAATTAAATAATTATTTAATTCAAAATTCAAGAGAGTGGACCAAATTAAATAAATAAAATTTATTTAATTAATCAAGCAAGAAATAAAGATAGGAATGAATTAATTAAATAATTAAAATTATTTAATTAATAGAAGACATATGACTTTAGAAAATAATTAAATAATTAAAAATTATTTAATTATCAAAGCCAAAAGGGGGGATGATGGAGAATTTAGAAGTCGCAAGCCTAGGACAATTTTTAGTGTCTACATTTTGCCCCTCTTTGTCATAATGTAGCATGTCGCGTTGTGACAAAGAAAATAAGTCAAAAATATTCCCCAATGCAAAATAAGATGAGGAAGAATGATGACGAGGGTAGAGGTATGCCCCCTCGAGAGGACATACAGGTTCCAAGATCATAGGTTTGCTCTCGAAATTGATGAGAAGACTAGAATATGAAGAGACAAAGAAATGTTAGTGCAAAAGATATGGATGCAATGCCTATATGAGATGGGTGAGAGAAGACGACAAGACAAAAAGAGATGCATGTTAGTTCCTAGACCAAATCCTTCAAAACATTGCCATAGGACTTTAATATTTATTGCTCTTAATCATCATTGGGTGATAAAAATGACATAAATGGACAAAAAACACCATGATATGACATAGACAAAGGTGTGCAAGGTCATCCACTTGAAAAACAGATAGTCACAGACAAGGAATGTCCTAACTCATACTAAGGGAAAAGTTGCCCCAGTCTTTTTGTCAAGACAATCCACAAACAACAGTCAAAGAAAATAAAATAGGCTAGGAGACGTCATCACACCTCTAAATCCTTCATGGGACATCCTCGAGGTAGCTAGTAACATGACCAAAAAGACAAGACAAGAAAAATATAAGAAAAAATAGCCAAGATAGTCAAAAGATAAGACAAGATAGACCAGAAAGATTAACAACCATTTTATTTTGTTTGCCAAAGATTGATTTCTTGTCAGTTTGACAGTTTTGATAGTTTAAGAGTTTTTCCAATTTGATGGTGTTGACAGTTTGACGGGGCCTATTGTCAGGAAGGACACATCCTGAAAAAGGCGAAGGACATTTTGGTGAGGTCCAAACCCGAGAAGGACACATCTTGAAAAGGACCAAAGAGTGACGAGACTGACATTGTTTTGATTAATATGTTTTGGAAAGTTGACTGATGTTGACTATATGGTGATTGGACTGTGCTGTCTGATTTTGACCAATTTTGACATTGATTTGGATGTTTTTGTGTTTTTCTTTAGGACATTTTATGATTTTTAGGTCTTTCTTCAAGACATTTTATGATGTTTTTTGGTCTTTCTTTAGGACATTTTACCATATTTTTGTCTTTTTTTAGGACATTTTATGATGTTTTTGTCTTTTTGTTGTTTTATGATTTTTTTTGGATTTTGATGTTTAAGAGGATTGTGACAAACGCACATGAACGATTCCTACACATGAGAATCTAAGGAAAAACATGATTGTTCCCCTAGTCAAGCTAAATACCAATTGATAGGTGATGACAATGTTGTTTGACGTGGGAAGGACACATCCCGAAACAACATGAGGACAATGACGATAATGTGACAAAAGTATGGAGGTCTATAGTCAAGCTAGGAATGCAGTCAAGTAAAATTTTGGATAATGTGCTTGTATGGATTAGACTTGTTGCATTTGGAATGACTTGGTTAGGAATATATGGGATGATGATTATCCTTAGACTGTTTGACAAGGGAAAGCCAAGATAGGAGACAGGCATGAAAGGATAGGGGGTGGCCTTGGTAAAAGATGGGAGACATGAGACTAATGGAATTTTCATATGATTTTCAAGGACTATGTCGTATAAGGACAATAAGACTATGACGGTCAATGACATGATGTTTCATGAATCGTGTATGACCAAAGGATAAACATGTCAAGAGTTTTCCCAAAGCATGATTTATGTGTGCCAGTTTTATGTCAAGACCAAGGTAAGTGGGAAAAATACGTGGAAATGATAGGGCTTAGATGGACGTCAATGTCATGAGGAAGGCATGGGAAAATGAGACGACTTGCCCCTAAGTATAAAATTCCACATAGATGATTTATTTTTCACATGATGCCTGTTTACCAGGTTTTCATCATGGTACTTATCCAGGGCGCCTGTTTTCCAAGTTTTCACCATTGGATGAAATTTTTCTCTTTACTATTTTCTTGATTTTTTGATTTTTTTGGTGTCACCAAGATGCCTGTTTGTTAGGTTTTCATCAGGGTGACGATGTTTTACATTTTTCAAATTTTTTGTATTTCTGATTTTGTGGATAGCCTGGATGCTTTAGATGACCACTAACTGTTCTAAATCCATTAACGGTGCCGATGTAGAGACTGGTGCCATGATATGCCAATAATGTCCTGTCTGAAGTAGTTGTCTTGTCAGGATCATAATGCTTGTATACAACTGATCGATGTCATTGTGGTCCTTACTGATACTAGATTTGGACTTATTAAAATACTCACATCATGATAGAGTACCATGAGAGTCCTTATGGTAAAGAGTTTCTGCCAAGATGTGATAGATGTGTGAAATGGGACTTTTGGACTTTAGACGAGATGTAGGATTATGACGAATGATGGTAGACATGGAAAGGTTGTTTGGATGTTTGGATAAATCACTTTTTATTTTCCAAACTTGGGATGGTGGATGAAATATTTTGGAGGGATGGCATTTGGAACCAACACCTTTAGATTCCTTGCTTGATGACCATTTTGAAGGAGGTGGACATTTGTTGTATGTGGGAGTCCTCTTGTCTTGTGGCTCCACATTGTAATTGACTTTTGTATTTGACTTGGTGTCTTTGTTTGATCCATATTTCTTTGGGATCCATTTTAATTTCATTTGTCCACTTGTCCTTTTGTTTGATTCAATGGCCTTGACATTTGATTTTGATATTTTGACTTGTAAGACTTTTTTTTTTTTGGTTCCAAAGGGAAGGTTTATTTATGATGGAATGACGGTTCATGGTGTGGGTGGAGGGGGTGTTGGCAGCAATCTTATGACAAGGATTTCTCATGGACTCCATTTTGATGTGTGTATCTAACAAATTTTCCCTTGGTATCGAGGAGGTACCACTGACATCATTTGATTTACTAATTGAGGAATAGCCAAGACCTTGATGTCTATAATTTTCTTGAAGCTGTATTGGTTCTTGAATGCCTTGCTCATGTATGCCTATTCCTTTTCCTTGATATTGCATGCTTTGAAATATTTTATTTGTGATGGGGTATTTTTTGTTTTAAAAGCAAGATGCTAACCCATCATTAGGTACATGTGGATACTATCATTTGTAATATTTTCATCTGCAAGAAATCCTACTCTGACAAAGATAGATGACCCTAGTTGATAAAGTGTCTTAGCTTCATTGTCATGTTGGACATATTCCTGACTAATATCTTTGGTCTGATCATGTGACATGTCAGGTTCAGATGATTTTGTTGGTGCTTCCAAGGCAATGTCAAAGCCATCATTATGGTTAGTGTCATATAGTCCAATGATTTTAGCTATAACTTGATCATATGCAAGCATGTCCCTAGTGGAAGATTCTTGTTTTGGAGGAATATTGTCTATGTGTCCCATGGAGGCAAGTGTCTCATCATGGGAAGTGTCAATATTTGAGGCCTTTACAAGGTTAGAAAGTGTTTGATCATGAATGACATAAAGGTCAAGGAGTGGACTTTTTTGGACTTCTTGGTCAATGGTAGGGTCTTGGTCGAAGATGGGGTTATCATGGATTTGGACTTCTTGGTCAATGATGGGGTCTTGGTCAAAGATGGGGTTGTCGTGGATGATACAGTCATAAATAGAGTCATTGTCAAGGAGAGGTGTGTTTTTGATGTCATGATTGTCTTGAAGAACTTCATGGATGGACTGAAAGATAGGGTCATGGGATGGACTACCTTGTTCTTGACATGAGGGTGAAATTATAATGTCATGCTTTGGGCTTTCATTTTGACATGTATCCTCAAGTTTATTAAATGGGATTTTAATTTGAGTAATGATAGAATTTTCATGACTAGATGTGGCTTGTGAGGGGATGACTTGAAAAGGATTAATGAATGATAGACTAGGATAGGACGTGGGGACTTGGACTGGACTAGTATATGAAGGACTAGGATAGGACATGCAAACTTGGATTGGACTAGCATGTGAGGGACAAGGATAGGACATGGAGTCTTGGACTGGACTAGTTGGTGACGACATAGGATATGACATGGAGACTTCAACTATATTAGTTGGTAATGACATAGGATATGACAGAGTGACCTAGACTAGATTGGAGTAAGGTTGACTAAAATGGGATGTGGAGACTTGGGAAAAATCGATATGGTATGATGTGGGGACGTGGCATGAGTTGGTAGATAGTTGATAAGGCATGTAGACTTGGATGGGATTGATAGGTGAAGGACTAGCATATGATGTGGATACTTGGAATGGACTAGTGGACAGTTGGTTTCCCTTGTCAAGGTTAGGATAAGGGTAATAAGTAGACGTGTGTTGGGAATTAATGGCAGGATTTGTGTTAAGTGACTGTTGATGGTGAGGGTAGACGAATGGAGGTGGCAAAGTATTTATGTCAAATCCTTGTGGTAACTTAGCCCCTTGGTCCAAAATCATGGCTAGATACCTTTGAGGGTCACATAAGACTGAGTTTTCTATGAAGGAGATTATACTAGGATTTTGTACTGTAGCTTATAAGTCTTCTTCATATACTCGTCCATTTTGGTCTCTTTGTATGAATGGTTCAGAAGGGTTTTGTGATGAAGATGGCATGTTCATGGAAGATTTCATGTTCATGTTGTGAACTGGGTCGGAAAAAGTCCAATGTTGGTTTGTAGCATAAGTGTTATTATCGATGTTGGGATTGAAATCTTGTCCAAAGTTTTCCCTTTGTCCTCTCTGTCTTTGAAGCCTAGTCTCAACAATAAAAAGGGATTGCTTAGATAAGGATGAAAAGAATGACAACTAAATGTGAGGATGATGACAACCTATGTTTTTTGGATTTTCGATAAGGATGAAAATGCAAGACTATGTTTACTAAAATGTCAACTAGGATGACTAGGTGATGATAATGTTTGTCTAATGAAATGATTGATGTAAAATGACAAGGTGATCAAAGCCAAAATTTTGATTGAGGACTAAGATGATGATGTTTGACTAAGGACTTAATGTTATAAATGCAAGGTCTAGGTTCAAAATGATGACTAAGATGAACAATGCAAAGTCTAAGTTCAAAATGAGGATTGAGATTGTTTTCCGATGTTTTGTTGAAAAGTCTAATTTGTCTAAGGTCGATTGTTTGTGTCCAGATTTGTGAATGTTGTGTATAATGTTTGAGTAATCCTACAATCACTTGACAAACACAATGTTTTGGGTGTAAGAAAGCACACATAAGACAAGTACAATCCTAGGCTAGGCTAGGACAATGTTCACTAGATTCCACATGGGTTTCCCCAATTGCATATCAGTAGCGTGTGAATTCAGAAGCTTGGTTGCATGGGCTCCCCCTTACAATGTACTCTCTTCTTAGACCAACCAAGCTTCCAACCCCCATGAAACTCCCATGGTATATTGATCACCTCTACTAAAGACTATGAAAGTGTGGATGCCTTCACACCGATCGGTGTTGTGCTAGCAAATAAAAGGTTTTTGGCTTACTACACAAAGGTGTTTAATTCGGGACCCCCATTCGAGTGGCCATACATGGGGCAAGAGATTAATCACCAATTAGGTGGCACTCCATCTTGAAGAGGTTAAGCTCAATAGGGTTTAAGGGAGTACTACTCTGTCCGTATGACACATCCGCACTCGTAATCTTAGGTTTTCCCTTAAGATTCACATTTATATACCGATCGGGGGTAGCTTGGCTTTAGCTCCATTGCCAGATTGAGTTGTGTTGGGCTGATGAAATCCCCAGGTAGGCCCAATTTCTAGAGTTAGTAACCATTTTTCTTGCACCCAAGATCGCCAGAAAGTGCAAGGGGAGAGGATACTCAAATATACTAAGTCGTGGGGTTAAAAACAGATAAAAATGGGTCTAGTTTTCTGATCACCAAGTTTTCACAAGGTGAGAGCATACTCTCCTACCATTTTGCAAACACATTCAGACATAGTAGAAAGACAAGTTCATTTTAATTGCACTGAAAGTAAGTGTGTTCTAATCTAAGAAAAATACAAGCACAATGTTTTGATGTTTAGTCTTTGACATTCGAACCTGGAAGACCACACATTAGTAGTTTGATAATGATTTTCGACTATCGATCTAAAAAAATAGTTAGATGCATCATTTTTGTCCACTTGATCCAATGTGTCCTTTGAAGTGTTTATTTTCTGCACATGCAAAAAACCAACAACAAACCCTAGCAATATAATTGATCACTACTATTAGAGGGTTAGCTAGTCACAAAAAATCTAATTTTTAGAAAAAAATTTGATAGTAAAATGAAAAATAAAGACAATAAAGCCTATATAAAATCTCAAGAGGTTTCCAAAAATGTAAATAAATCAAAAAAATTTGCTGTTTTGCACCTGAAATTATTTTTTTATGAAAAATCATTAAAAAATTATAAAAAATACAAAACAGCTCCAAAAAATTTTAATTTTTGAATGAAGTCGTATTATGTCATCCCAAATCTACAAAAAAAAAATTGTGATCATATCTACAACCATTTGTGTGATATAAGCAAATCTTTTTTAAACCCCAATTTTAAAAGATCTATTGTTTGACTAACAATTTCGCATTCAAATTTAAAAGATAAAGAACAAACCCCTATTAGAATTTAGAGAGATTTCTAGAAATGTAAACATATCTAAAAAATTTGATAATTTTCTCTCGAAATTAATTTTTCATGAAAAACAACAAAACAATTATAAAAAATTAAAAATAGATCCAAAAATTCTAATTTTTGGAATGAAAGTGTGTGATGTTGTCCCCGAGCTACAAAAAAATGTTTGTGAGAAAATAGGTATCCGTTTGAAAGTTATGGTCGAGTCTTTGGAAACTAGGGCTTTATCCACAATGATGCCAAACCTGCAACAAAAAGCAAACAAAACCTGCAACAAAAAGAAACCAACTCCAAAAATTGCTCTTTATTTTTTTGTCCAAATACGTCGGGTTCACCAATGTAACTAAGGGTTCTTTTTGGATTAGATTCAATGTTAGCAAATCAATGAAGACAATAAACCCAAAGAGATTACAAAATACAATGGAAGTAAACAAAAGAACAATTATACCAGAAAATTGTCGAGAACTCCATGATTCACTTTTGTAACACCTTCTAGCTTGCTATTTGATGTGTTGCCCTTAGATTTGACGTGCGAGCAATCTGTAAATAAAGTCTAAGTCCTACACCAAGATTTGAAGGATTTGATCAAAGTCTAAATGCCTAATGCCTATGACAATATGAGTGAAATTCCTATGCCTAAATATGCCAAGACTAAATGAAGTAAGATGACAAATGCTCGGATGTCTAATGTGTAATATCTAATGTCTCTAATGTCTAAAATCCAATGCCCCTTGTAAAAATGAGAGGAAAATGGAATTTTATAGAAAATGCCATTTTGAACGGACGGATGAGATTGAATGTCAATAAGATGTCTTAATCAATGGCCAAAATTGAAAGTTGTAGTATGGACTAGGTTTAGGTCAAAATTAGGGCAATGACAAGAAATGAAGGGTTGAGATTGAATTATGAGATAATTCAATCAAGGGATGAAATTGAATGAGATGTCAAGAGATAAGATTTGATGTGGAAGATAAGATTGGCATGGACAAAGAGGTGATAGGAGAAATTAAATGATAAAAAATATTTAATCTAGGTGACCAATGAATAATTAAATAATTAAAGATATTATTTTACTATAGAAGAATGTGAGAAAAGGAATTATTTTGAATTAAATAATGATTTAATTCAAAATTCAAGAGAGTGGACCAAATTAAATAAATAAAATTTATTTAATTATTTAATTATAGTGGAAGGTGGATAAAAATTAAATAAATAAGAATTTATTTAATTTTTAGAAAGAAGAGGACTTAATTAGTGGCGTAATTAAATAAATAAAATTTATTTAATTAATCAAGCAAGAAATAAAGATAGGAATGAATTAATTAAATAATTAAAATTATTTAATTAATAGAAGACATATGACTTTAGAAAATAATTAAATAATTAAAAATTATTTAATTATCAAAGCCAAAAGGGGGGATGATGGTGAATTTAGAAGTCGCAAGCCTAGGACAATTTTTAGTGTCTACACCTGGCACTGGAGGTGGGATAAATCATCGCAATGAAATAAAAAACCCATTGCACAAAGGGTTATTTAACCACTATTGGATTTAGAGGCATAGTTGAGTTCTTCCTTCTTCTTGTGAAGAATTGGCATTCTTTGTAGGATTTGACTAGAGAGTGTGAATCATTGAACAATGTATGCCACAAATATCCCACATAATTTGAATGGAGGTGGTCTTAGTAGAGAAATTTCAACCTGTGGGACTACTATGGAATATGTCTAATTTTTTTTGTTCCTACTCTTGAGTTACGCACCATAGAAGAACACCATTGAAATTTATTTTGAAGAGAATCCCTTCAATAAGCACATACTTGATGTTCTATAATCTATAAAAACTTTTCTTTTAAGAAGGGAGGCCAACTGGATATTTCCCTTTCTGCATAAACCTCATTCTATCTACTAACCAATAGCCTTTGAACTTAGATTAATTTAGTAGAACTAGCTCGAGTTGTTCCTCCTTAATTGCCACTTCTTCATCTTGTGCAAAATATTCACATAATCCTCTTCCTTGCATGGTATTTGTGGGTCTGACCATGATATGATACTCAAGGATCTTGGTTATCTAGTTGGCCCTCTTTTCGGTGATTTCTCCCTCCATAATGTACTCACACACTAGAATGTGCTACATATACAACCACCTTACTTCAGGATATGAGGTGTCAAAATTTTTTGAGCCCCTTAACAATGTTGAATGCCTGCCTCTTGATGAAGTTTTACTCTGTCTTGTAGTCCTTTAAATTTTGGGAGTAGAAGGCTATCGGATGTTCTCCCTTCCCTTCATCATCCTTTTGGGTTAAAACAATAGTGATGCTAGATATTCTACTAAACACATACAATATAAATTCCTTTGATAAGTCTAGGTTTACCAGTATAGGAGCTCAATAAATAACCTCCTTGACCTTCTCAAAGGCTTCCCTTGCCTCTTTTTTCCACTTAAATAACTAATCCTTCTTGAGTAATAGGGTGATAGGTCTAATTAGACTTGCAAAATCATAAATGAATTTTCTTACAAAATTTACCTTCCCAAGGAAGGATTAAACTCCCTTTTTGTTGATTGGTAGGGGAAGCTCTTCAATTCCCTTCACTCGATCTAGATCAATTGCAACTCTATTTTGGACACTACATCTCCCAATAATTTTCCTTGAGGAACTCCAAAAACACATTTTTTTGGGTTCAAAGATATCCCAAACTCTTGGCATTTTTTGAAAACCATTTCAAGATGATCAAAATGATCATATTTTGACTTCGAGAATATAGTAAGATCATCCAAGTAGATCAAGATGATCTTATTGATTAGTTCTCTAAAATAAATATCCATCATTCACTAGAAGGTAGCGCTTGCATTTGAGAGGATGAAGGGAATTTTTGCATAAGAAAATGTTCCCCACTTAGTAGTGAATGTTGTTTTGTGTTGATCCTCCTCTTTGACCTAGATTTGGTTGTAACTAGAGAAGTTGTCAAACAAAGAAAACATTTCTAAGCTAGCCACTATTTGCAAGATTGATTCCATGGAAGGAAATGGGTAGTGGTCCTTCAGGGATTCCCTATTCAGAACCCAAAAATCAACACAGAGGTGGATGTCCCTGTTGGAAAAATAAGGACACACAACTATGAGGGGGGGTGAATCAGTTGTGATAGAAACTTCAACTTTCCTAACTTATCTTAACCTTAATCTTAGATCTGATGAATGAGAAAATAACCACAAGCAATTAACACATTAGAGAGATAAATAACACCAAGATTTTTTTACGTGGAAACCCTATTAAGGGAAAAACCATGGTGGCTGTTAGTCCACCAGTTTATACTTTGTTACAAGTATAAAGAGAAATAATAAGGGGGATGCACATGCATTCAGGCATGCTTCCTAGAGCTCACTACTCAAATACAAAAGAGGACTCACTGTCCAACAATACAAAAATATGGATTAGATCCAAAGAGTATGAACTAAAAGAATAACTTCTACAGAAGCTTAATTATAGTTCCAATTAAGCTCAGAAAACCTTCTTCACTCTCTACTTTGCAATTGAATGATAGAGACACTATTCACACATTTACACTTTATTTGGCATACATTCACACTTATGCACACACTAACTTCGCTCAACCAATTACACTTATATATTCGCTTCATGGGATTTCATCACATCTTAGTCGGCCAAAAAAATAAAACATATTTTCTATGTTCGCCAAAATTTACAATTAACTTCCAATGCAAAACCACCAAGGTTGGCCACAACATAGTGGAGACCCAAATTAATATCTTGAACACAAAAATACTTTAATTAATTTCTCCATGAAGATCCACAACATGTTACCACCAACATGTCAGAAAAGAACATGAAAAACAAGCATATGCAAGAAAATATCTTCAACCATGATCTCTCTGAGTAGTGTGGATGTACCACAAAGATAGAGAATGATCTAGAGACATAAGAAAACACCAAGAAACAACAAAGAATCATCCACAACAACTAAGATTACCATAATCACACAATCTTAATTCAAGAACACTGACAAAGACCACAGAAACAATGTCAAACCACAACACACTCAAAACTTCATGTGGACCTCTAAAACTTCTCATAGATGATCTAGAAACATTCAAAAATAAACCCTTTAATCCAAATTAGCTAATAATCAAACTATAGAACAAGGCACCTTCATGACCTGTGTAGTTCCAATGGGAACCTAAAACACTTCCTTTTTCAATTCTCTCAATATCCTTGACATATACAACATCTGATACACCAAATGATAATAGTGTTGACATCAATGACAACCACATATCAACAACCATATCCACAATATCCAACAATCTCCCCCTTTGGAATTGATGGAAACACATGATCTGAAAAATACCATCAACCGAACACATTGACTTCTTCTGCACTTCTCCTCTTGAAAGGATTTTTCACATTACAATTCTCCCCTTTTGACATCAATGGAAAAGGTAACAATGACCTTCCCATATACACGATCTTAACCACATGTCTACACATCTGACTACTCCCCCTAAGTAGCAGCCGCAAAAACATCAATCTAGATTAGAATATAGCAATGAGGTTCATGGATTGATGCAAGAAAATGCATCTTTGAATTCTTATCAGGAGGGGTGATTACCCCTAGCATTCCCATGAGATACTCAAAAGTATCCTTCAACAATGGTTTAGTAAAGATATCTGCAATTTTTTCTTTGGTAGGAACATACTCCAGTTTGACTTCTTTCTCATTCACTTTCTCCCTCAAGAAATGAAACTTGATTGATATATGTTTAGTCTTAGAATGCAGCATCAGATTCCTTGAGATATTTATCGCACTTGAATTGTCACAGTATATAGCAATAGGTTCTTCATATACCACCCAGATATCTCTCAACATCTATTTCATCCATATCACTTGAGTACAATTATTGGCAGCAACAATGTATTCTTCTTCAATAGTAGATAGAGAAATTGAGTTTATCTTTTTTCTCAACCAGGACACCAATTTCTTCCCTAGGAAGAAAGCACCACAACTAGTAATTTTTTTATCATCTACATCACCAACCCAATCCACATCAGTATATGCACACAAAGTGATATCATCATCCTTTGGATACCAAAGACCAAAGTCAACTGTTCCTTTCAGATACCTAAAAAATTCTCTTCACAAAAGTTACATGTGATTCTTTTGGATCCGATTGAAATCTAGCAACCATACATACAACATTCATAATGTCTGGTCTAGTCTGAGTCAAGTAAAGTAATCCACAAATCATTGAACTATATCTAGTTTTATTTTCCTTAGGAGATTCATCATTCTATGTCAACTTACATCTTGTCACCATGGGGTACCAACAGGTTTGGAGTCATCCATTCCAAAATTCTTTAGAAGTTTTTTCACATATTTGGACTGAGATATGAAAATTCCCTTGTCCAAGTGAGTAACTTGTAATCCTAGAAAGAACTTCATCTCTCCAATCATACTCATCTCAAATTCATTCTTCATCTCATCAACAAACTTCGTGCATAGATTATCATCTCCTCCAAAAATGATATCATCAACAAAAACTTCTATAATTAACTCCTTATCATTGTCTTATTTGAAGTATAAGTTGCTATTAGCAGTGCCTTTAGTGAATCCAAGATTCAGTAGGTATTTTTCCAATCTAGCATACCAAGCTCTGTGGGCTTGCTTAAGTCCATATAGAGCTTTCTTTAATCTGCAGACCATATCTTCTTTGTCTACTAGCTGAAATCCATCTGTTTGTTCTATGCACACTTCTTCTAGTTCTCAATTCAGAAATGCAGAATTTACATCCATTTTATATACTTTATAGTTCTTGTGTGCAACATAAGCAAGAAATAGTCTAACAACTTCAATCCTAGTGATAGGGGCAAAGGTTTCTTCAAAATCAATACCTTCCGTTTGAGAATACCCTTTACATACCAGTCTTGCTTTATTCTAGACCACTTCACCTTCTTCATTCAGCTTGTTTCTAAACACCCATTTAGTACCAATCATATTTTTGTCTTTAGGCCTTAGAACTAGTAACCATGTGTCATTCTTTTCAATCTATATCAGCTCTTCCTTCATAGCTTTTAGGTTCAATCTTGGAAATCAAATAGTATTCTTCTGTAATTTTTCTTCTAGTTTACACTCCTTTACTCTTATCTCCTATGATTTGAATTTCAGAATGATTTGGCTTCACATACCTTGGAATTTTGGGAAATTCTTGAACTTATGACTCTTCTGATCTTTCTTCTACACTTACATTTGTCTGTGTCTCCTGACTGACCTGATTTATCAAAACAAATTGAGGTTGCTTCATTGGAACATATGGAATAATTTGAAGTAGATTCCATGTCTAAGTATTCTTCCCTTGGCTTGTAATGTCTCCATCTAAATCATAACTACAATGTCTGGATGGTTTGACAGAGTTCTCATCGACTCTGACATTTGCACTCTCAACCATTTTTCTCAATCTTTTGTTATAGCACTGGTAGGCCTTTCTTTTAGTGGAGTAACCTAGGAATATTCCTTTATCACTTCTTGCATCAAATTTTCCTATATCACCATCTCTCTTGATATAACACTTGCTTCCAAAGATCTTGAAGTACTTAATAGTAGGCTTGTGACCAAACCATAACTCATAAGGAGTCTTACTAGAAATACCATTAACATTTACCTGATTCAAAGTATACATAGTAGTGCTTATGGCTTCACTCTAGTACATCTGAGATACATTTCCTTCCATCATCATTGTTCTAGTAGCATCTAGAATTTTTCTATTCTTTCTTTCTACAATTCCATTCAGTTGAGGGGTTTGGGGAGTAGATAACTATCTTTTAATACCATGATTTTCACAATAAGAGTTGAACTCCTTGGAAATAAATTCACCACCTCTATCAGATCTCAGACACTTGATTTTCAAACCTTTCTCATTTTATGCCATAGCCTTGAAACTTTTGAACTTCTCCAATCCTTCACATTTTTCTCTTAAAAAGGAAACCCAAATCATTCTAGAGTAATCATCAATAACAACATAAAATACCTTTCTCCATGAATACTTTTGAATCTAGAGGGACAAAAAAGGTCAGTATGTAGCAGTTCTAGCAAATTATTTGACTGAAATTGTTTTCTCTGAAAAGAGACTCTAGTTTGTTTAACTATCTAACATTCCTTGCAGATTACATTAGCAGGCTTCACCAACTTAGGAAAATCTCTTACTGCTTGAGTAGAACTTATCTTGATAATGTTTTTAAAGTTTACATGACACAACCTCCTATACCACAACCAGCTCTCATCTACTTGAGAAATTAAACAACTTCCATTAGTAGTATTTAGATGAAAAATATTACCTTTTGTTTGTTTTCATATAGCAATCATATCCCCGAAACTTCCATGTATCTTGCATCTTCCATCTTTGAATTGAAGATCATATCCCTTGTGAACCATCTGTCCAACACTCAACAAGTTTTTTTTAAGGCCTTCAACATAGAGAACATCATCAGTGTTATCCTTACCGCCAAGACAAATAGATCCTCTACCACTAATCACACCAGCATTTTTATCTCCAAATCTTACAACCCCACCATTATACTTTTCTAGACTTACAAATTTTCTTTTATCACCGGTCATATGATGTGAGAATCCACTATCAATCACCCACTCATCCTTTTCTTCAACTTGGGCTGCAAGATGTTGTTCATCTTTAGTATATTTGGTAGCCACAGGATTATCTTCAATGGTAGCAATGAAGGCCCATTCATCTTCTTTTCCATTATCTTTATTAGACTCATCATCATTTGTTGCTTCTTCAGCAAAGTAACATCTCTTTTGGAATCTAGAATTCTTAGGCTTAGATCTAGGAACTCTTTCAAGACATCTTGATGCAAAATGACCTATTTTACTACATGAAAAAAATTTAATAGGAAATACATCTTAATACTTACCTTTTCCTTTGCATTCTTGCTTAGTAATCAGTGCTTCTAATTCTTCTACCTCTCTTTCTTTATCTTCAAGTTGTTTCAGTTCTTCATCATACTTGGATATCTTTCTAGAACTCTCTCCTAGATTATATCTTTTCCTGTTACTTCTAAATACAATGGCCTTGAATGCAAACTTATTCTTTGGTGTAGATTCACCAAATTCACTTATTTCAAAAGCAGCAATCTTCCCAATCAACGTGTCTCTTGTTATCTTGTTTACTAATCTAAACTCTTCAATAGCATGAAAATTCATCTTGTAGGAGGGAGGCAAGGATTTGAGTACTTTAGCCACAATTTCATCCTCATCCATAGAACCATTGGCACCTTTAATACCCATTACTATTTCATTTACTCTCTACATAAAAGAAGTGATATTTTCATCTTTGGCCATCTTCAAATTCTCATACTTGCCTTTCAAGCTCTATTTCCTAACCATCTTCACCTATGCATCACCTTCATACAAAGTTTCCAATTTCTTCCAAATCTCATGAGCTATCTCTAGACCCAACACATTAACCATCTTCGAATCTCTCAGAGCACTCACCAAGGCTTCAATAGCCCTAACATTATTTTTAGCATCTTTGATCTCATCAACATTTGAGGGACCATTCTGAGGAATAGTATATGGATCTCTTGTAATCTTCCAAAAAGCTTCACCAATACACTTTAAGTGACATTGCATTCTAACTTCCCACATTGAATAGTTAGTCCCATCAAATCTAGGACTATCCTTCTTGAATGTTGTTGCCATCTTAGATCACCTCAAGCTTTTAGACTTCTTTAGAGGAACCTGCTCTGATACCAATTATTAGAAAAATAAGGACACACAACTAAGAAGGGGGGGTGAATCAATTGTGACAAAAACTTCAACTTTCCTAACTTATCTTAACCTTAATCTCAAATATGATGAATAAGCAAATAACCACAAGCAATTAACACATCAGAGAGACAAATAACACCAATATTTTTTTACGTGGAAACCCTATTAGGGGAAAAACCACGGTGGATGTTAGTCCACAAGATTGTACTCTGTTAAAAGTATAAAGAGAAATAATAAGGGGAGAGCACATGCATTCAGACACACTACCTTGAGCTCACTACTCAAATACAAAAGAGGAATCATTGTCCAACAATATAGAAATATGGATTAGATCCACAGAGTATGAACTAAAAGAATAGCTTCTACACAAGCCTGATTATAGTTCCAATTAAGCTCAGAAAACCTTCTTCACACTTTCCTCAAAATTCTTCACTCTCTACTCTGCAATCGAATGATAGAGACACTATTCACACATTTACAATTTCTTTGGCATACATTCACACTTATGCACACACTAACTTCGCTCAACCAATCACACTTATATACCCACTTCATGGGATTTCATCACATCTTAGTCAGCTAGAAAAATAAAGCATATTTTCAATGTTGGACCAAATTTACAATTAAACTTCCAATGAAAAACCACCAAGGTCAGCCACAACATAGTGGAGACCCAAATTAATATCTCCAACAAAAAAATACTTTAATTAATTTTTCCACAAAGATCCACAACATGTTACCACCAACATGTCGACCAAGAACATGAAAAACAAGCATGCACAAGAAAATATCTTCAACCATGAGCTCTTTGAGTAGTGTGGATGTACCAAAAAGATAGAGAACAATCTAGAGACATCAGAAAACACCAAGAAACAATAGAGAAGCATCTGAAAGAACTGAGATTACCAGAATCACACAATCTTCATTCAAGAACACTGACATAGACCACATAAACATTGTCAGACCACAACACACTCAAAACTTCACGCAGACCTCTAAAGCTTTTGGTAGATGATCTAGAAACATTCAACAATAAAACCTTTAATCCACATTAGCTAATAATCAATGTACATAATAAAGCACCTTCATGACCTACATAGTTCCAGTGGGAACCTAGAACACTTCCTTTTTCAATTTTCTCAACATCCTCGACATATACAACCTCTAATACACCAAATGCTAATAGTGTTGACATCAATGGAAACCACATATTAGAAACCATATCCACAATATCCAATAGTCCCCATTTTTATTTTGGAATGGAACCAAGTTGGAAAACCATGTACTATGCTTGATTGAGAAGACAATCTAGGAGTGAATTATCTTTGTCAGCTCTTGTGCTATTAGTGCCTCAATCTTTGGGTTTACTGGTCATTCCTTCTGGTAGACAAGTTTTTCTCCTTCTGTTAGTTCTATGGTATGTTGGATGAATTTGGGATCATATATTTTGAGGTCATCATATGACCAAGCCACTACTCCTTTATAGTTTTCATAAAGATGCATGAGCCTATCTTTATCATGTTGTGAAACCTCTTTCCTAACCTTAAGCTTCTTTTTTTCTCCAACCTGAAGATTTACATAGTCGCTCTTGTCCACCACAAAATTCATCTTGTCATTTCTTGCATCATCACAATCGATTAGATTTTCAAGAGTGACCAGTCCTTTTGGAAGATTGTTGGACCTTAGCTTAGAAATAATTTTCCCTTCATAAGCTTATACAATTTTTTGTTGGAACTAATAAAAAAACTATCTCGAGTGCTAAATGAATGAGGTGATTTGTTCATCACTTTTGAACACTTGCCAACTCTGGTCATTATTTGGGATTGCAAGTTAGAAAATCACTCGCATAGAGTGTATGTTATCAATTAAGTTGAAAATAGGGTCAAATTGATATCCTATTGTTTCCATGTGATCTGCAACTACATTCTACTCTCTAGGCACCGTCTAGATATTGAAGGATTAAAAATTTTTGATTAGGTCCTAGACCTTATGTCTATAAGATTGCATGTGTACATTCTTGGGTGTGGAGACCCCTCACACTTGATTGACTATTAGCTTAGAGTCTTTGAACACCGTTATCTATTTAATTCCCATCCGCTCCGCAAGACTTAGACCTTGCATGGAGCCTTCATGTTCAAATTCATTGTTTGAATAGGAAAATAGAAATCAAAAATATCTAAGTGTCTTTTATTGGATGGGGATATCAAACATATCCCAACTATTGCACCAAATTTGCATCTTTCTCCATCAAAGTGCAACATCCACAACTCTAGTGCATTGGAACCCTTGGGTTCTTTCATCACCTTCAAAATCACTTGATCTTCATCATAGATCACATAAGTTCCCAATCTAGTGGCATGATAATTTCCAAAAGGATCAATGTCTATAAATTTAGTCAAGAGGACCTCTTCTCCATTAGTCTGATCTCTAGTCACCTTCTCATCCTCAAGTAACTGAGTACAATACATCTCATATTTAGTGATAGAGGTATGAATAGCCTCAAAATTTATCATGGCCTCATCGGATACATATTGTGAATGCAAAGATTCAAACAATATCTTCATCTTAGCTCCATGCTTGGTCCTCAGAATTAAGTGTGACCAATCTAAAGAAAGATACCTTCCTATCTTGGTAGTGAACTCCCAGGATAAGAAAAGACTAAACATGAGAGAAGTGTCAATGATCATGGCATCTTGTGGGACTATGAGACTAGGGCAGGAGAAAAGAGTCAAGGGGAGGTTCTTGATGAAACTTATAGTTTCAACCTTATTCCCATCAAGCTACATAACCCCTCTATTTTAAGGTTCATAGCTATGTCCTAAGGCTTCAACTATTTTCTTGGGCATGAATGTGGTGCTAGCACTAGAGTCAATAATAGAATTATGCAATAATTTTTTACCAATGATGAGAGTTAAGAAATAGGGTTTTGGTTTTGGCTTACCTCTACTTTCGGTAGAAGCTTCCTCTCCATTGTTTGTGAGGACCTTGGCCTAAGATGATGAATTAATGACCTTTCCCTTGGATGGTTTCTTTGTTAGCTATATGCTTCCATCTTCCAATGGGGCCTTCTATAGTAACAACTTCTACTCTAGGATAGCTAAGATATCCCAAAGGGATACATTAGTAGAGGCTTTCTTCCACTATTCCACAACATTGAATGGTGATGGAGTTAAAGATTTCTACTCCTTATAATTTGTTATAACAATCTCCTTGTGTGGCTGAGATTGTTGTACAACCGCGAAGGAACTAGGACCTTGGTCAGGAACACTTTTGATTTGTTGAGTGACTAGTTCACCTGTGAATCTCCTCTTCAAGCAAGTGTTATAATTTGATTGCACTTGTGGGGCCTTTGATGTGGAAACATTATTTGAAAACACCACCTCTTCTTCTTCCATCCATGAGAAGAGTGCATGATCGAGAGTTATATCCATTTCTTGCTCCAAGGAAATTCCTTGCATTTGAGTAGTGAGTATCACGTTTTCCATTTGTAGAGAGGCATATGCATAACCTCTTGAATCTGGTGTGACACCTTGACTACATTGTTCCACCACTCTTTGCTATAGATTGCCACATGGGTAATTTTGGGGCATATGTGCTTTGTTGCAGGGGAAGCACCAAGGATTGGTATCATCAACAAGATTATTTTTCCCTACTACTAGCTCTCTATTCAAACTTGGGTGAACATTTTTCAATGGAATAGGCATCAAAACTATCTGATTACTTGATTAAGTTTGTGGATTGTTGCACGTACCTCCTTGGAACTGGTTTTGCTAGTAGGAAGGTCTTCCACCTTGGTAATTCTAGAAAGTTGGCTTCATTTGTGTAGATTGTTTCCACTTGATACTAGGTATTTCATTTGAGAAGGTCCAAAACAAGTCCTTGATGTCAATCATCTCATATTTTGAAAGGTTAGATGTAGAAGCAATGTTTTTCGGAGTGCACGGATATGTATACATAGATTGGGGAGGAGGAGGTGCACTAGTAGAAGCTATATCCTTGGTGGGAGCTATCAATTCTACAAATACAAGCATAATAGGCTGAGGTGACAAAATTTTTGGCATCGATCAAATTATTCTCTTCCTTAACAACAATATTATATGCATCCAACAAGGTGTTCTTGCTAAGGGACTGAATCATCACCGAAATGTCAGCATTGAGAGATTTTGGATAGAACATGAATGGCAAATCGATAGGAAGGTGAATAGAGGTCTAGATCCTTTTCCAAGTTGTGTGAAATCAGACATTGAAGTTAGTCATGGCCTCTTGAGGGGTGCACTTTATGGTCACCAGCTGCTGAAATAGTGAAGACCGATCTCCATTTTTTGAAAACCACTCATAAAAAGGATCTACAAGCTAATCTTAGGTGCCAATAGTATTAGCTTCTAGAGTGTGGTACCAATCTCATCCCTTTCCTTTAAAAGAGGCTGCAAGCAACCTCAGTGCTAAATTTTGATCAACAACACCATGCACCAAGCACACGCTCCCACATCCTACAAATGGTTAGATGACATTTTTGAGCCTTCCCCAGTGAATTTCAGTAATTTTAAAGTAGAGGTTGGGATAGGATCCCACATGGCTGGTGCTACTAGTGCTATGAGAGGCCTTCTAGCATCCCATGCTAAAAAATTTATGCTAGCCATAGGTAGCAAGACTAGTGGAGGGGTCGGGATGTTCACTAAACAGGCTCTTGCTTGTACTATTACTAGTGGTAGCACTAGCAGGCTAGGGTGTTTCACTATCTAGGATCTAGTAACAGATCTATGGCTCATACACCCACTTTGAACTTAGATACATTCAAACAAAGTCCCATCAGGTGTGCTAGAAAAAGAACTATTGATGCCTAAAATTTCTAGGCACATAGCCTTATGGGAAACTCAGTTAATGGGGGGACCGATTGCTCTAAATTGAGTAACCTTTGAGTTTTAAAGAAGTCATATCTTCATATATAGGGGGTGAAAAGGGAAAATTAAGTAGATATACTAAAATAGAATCTAACGCTAAGGTGATTTGCCAATATTTCAATTAAATAGGCACAAGAAATATTCCTTTCGGGTCAGATTTGAAGGCCTACTCAATAGTTTATATTCTCAAAATTAACATAAAGCATAGATGAAATTTTGAAGAAGCTAATCAAACAACATAACATAATTTTAATATGCTTTCACTGAATAGGAAGAGTACAAAACATGGTCTGAACAAAAAGATTATATTGAAATTATAGAAGCTTTGATGATAAACTACCCATTACAACAAACAACACAATATATTGTTTTATCAAATAACTAAGAAATAGAGAGGCCAAACAAATTGGCACAATTTGGAAGTCTTAATGTAGAAATAAAGACAATATAAGGGCCAAGAACATTTTGTGGTTTCTTTTGTATTTTCAAACCCTTTTTCAGAGAGACAAAGCAATATATATAGAGTTTTTCCACTGCCTAAAAGTTGGATAACAAAAAATATTCCCTAGGCATGGGTCGTGCCACTCTTCACAATGATTCACCAAAAAAATGCAATAGAAAGGTCCAAAAATGTGGAAATCGGTTTCCTCAAACACATCGTGCCCTCCTTTGAATGATGGATGTGGTCACGGAGTGGAACTAGCAAAATTCCCATGAAGACATGTGTCTAACTGCCTAAAGAACTAATTAAGACATGTGGCATAGAGGTGGGGCTTCTCATTCTAGTATCCTTCCTTTGAGATTGAATTCCCTATGAAGATGACACGTGGTGTGGTCCTTGCTTCAAGCTTTGACTATGAGGTCCACCATAAGGTGCCCATGGAAGATGCAATGTGGCAACCAGGTGGAGCTTAGAGACAAAGCAAGGGAAGATAACTTTCAAATGCACACGTTGCTAACATGTGGTGCAAGTAGATGAAGGTGCTACCAAAAGGGAGCTTAGAGAGGTGCAAACATATAATGTGTGGGCTAAGACTGATGCAAAATAAAACAAAAATACCAAGAGGAAGCTAAGGATTATTTAAATCCACAAAACCAAAATCCCTTTCAAGTAACCAAAACCAAACCATAGAAAATACTCCATCCATTTCATATAAGAGACCATGAGATAACCAAATAAGTCCCATTGTGCCTCCCATGGTTCCTTTTGTTCTTCCTTTAAGGGAAGAAAAGAAACCTATGGTTGATAAACCCACTCCTACACAATAACAACTTGAAAATAGAACAAAAAGAAACCAAAATGCTAGAGAGCATAGATGTAGACATCGTGCTATTGCTCATTTATTACAAGCAAAAGAAGAAAATAAAAACATAGAAAATAAAAAATATAAACTTACCTCAAGAAATGCATCATGATCCTGCACCTTTTCTGAGACAACAAAATCCTAAGCCTTGACCACAACAAGAAAAAGAACCTTCTATGGATATTATCATTAGACCTTCTATTGTGATTAACATGGATGATGATAATAAAACTACTAAAATTGATGAGGAAGTGCATAAAGAGTTAAATTTATTGGTTTCCTCTTCCATGATCTTAAATTAAAATAGTGATGATCCTCCTACAAAGCATGCTTCACCACATGTTGAACTTGGTAATTGTCCTAAATTGGAACTTGACATTGTCCCTTTGGCTAATTTTCCACCTTCCGCATATGATGAATAAGATTGGGATGCAAATGACCTACTATAAGTTGACTCGCATGTTCCTTACTAGTCTTTTCTTTGTTTTCTTTTCATGTTCTTTTTCTGATTGCATGTGCGTAATTTGATCTCTCGTATCATTCCTTTTGATGTGTCTTCATGTTCATTCCTCTATTTGTACCTACATTCTTCTATATGTCGTAAACCTTTATCTTTTCTTTTGTCTAGTGTTTTCCTTTTGGGGATGACACAAGGCATTGAGACATTTAGGTCTCTTTAATGTTGATCCCAAATATTTTTCTTTGTTTTCACTCTCTATGTGTCATTCTTCTTGTTCCATGAGTTATTTGGGTATTGATGATGTTTCTGAGCTCTATAACATGATTGTAGCAAAGACATACGCTAACCCTAAATCTGTGGATTTCTTATGTGATTTTGGGATTTCATTTTGGGGGCAACCCCTTTTTTTCATTACATAGATTCATTTAGAAACATATGCTTAACATAGGTATTTCCAAGTAAGATCTCATGTCTTCTTTATTGTTAGTGTTGATCATCTGCTGCTCTAAAGTAATTGCTCACAACATAAGTGTTTAGCAATTTCTTTAAAGTGGGGGCATACATTGGTATTATCATTTTAATTTTTTTTTTAATATATCTTATGTTTCATAGTGTGGTCTTCTTACTTCTTGTGATGTGTCTTCTTCTTGGTGGTGTCATTAGGTTTCATGTCCTCCAAGAGTATGATCTTTCTTGGCATATGATATTCCTCTTAGTGGTGATGCTATGCATTGCATTTCGTAAGTTGTGAATCTTTTATCCTCATCTTGTCCTCTCTTGGAGGAATTAGGTGTGGTGTTCCCTAAGGAGAGACCTTACATGAACTAAGAAAAACCCATTTGAACATGTCTTATCCTATTTGCATATTTTTTCATAAGTGTTTAGCATAACATAACTTGCTAACCTTATGAAGCTCAATGTTCATAGTTTTGTTGCACCTTATCAAAGTTATCAAAGGTATAGATTTGGTATAGTTAGTAAGATGAGAGCCTATATACCTAGCATGAATTTCTCATTGTATGGTGAAAGCCTATAGACCTATCATGACTTTATCACTTAGTAACTTTTGGGGACTCACCTAGTGGACAATAAATTTAACCAGCCCATGTGAGTGTGCATTTTTTTTTGCATAGTGGACAAATAATTCCACTTGTAAGCACTTTTTTGATTAAAAAAAAGGCTTGATCCACCCCTTTTCATTTTATTTTTCTTTCTTTCCATTAAGTATTTTATATTGTATGATTACATATCTTGTCATTGTTGCATACATAAATATGTTTAACATAGGCATGTGTCTCCTTGTGCCTTTCTTGGTTTTGCCATTAGATCTTGGATCTTGGGGCCTTGATCATCCTCCTTGATCTTTGTCATCTTACCTTTCCAATGATTGTACAATTAGACCTCTCTTGATTGTCTACTTTAGTGTGAGTTTGATGCAGGGTCATCCTCTCACTAAAGTGGGGACAAAATGCAGTGTAGAAAAATGTATCCCTTTACATTTTCACACTTGTTTGGGCACTCCTAATTAATTGTACTTAATAATTCCTTAATTTAGTGTTGAAAAATGTATCCCTCTATATTTTCACACTTTTTTTGGGACCTCTTAATTAAATTGATCTTAATTAGGCCTTAATAAGCCCTTTTATTCATATACAATCCTAATAAATTATATTTTAGAAGGGGAAACCTAACAATAATTAATGCCAATACATAACACTTTAGCTTGAAAAATGTGTGTTCTAGGAATAGGGACCTGGGACCCTCCCTAGACCTTTGTACCTAATTTTTTTTTTTTTAATAGTATTTTAAGGTTCCCAAATCCATATTTCAATTTCGGCTTGTAATATTTGAATTTTGAGAAATCAAGGATACATACCTATAAATACAAGGTTATTTCAAGGATACTTACCTATAAAAACAAGGTTATTTCACTAAGTTTCACCTAGATTTTCAAGGATATTTTCAAGGATATTTTCAAGAGAAATTTTAGAAGAGAAAAGTTGATGATCAAGAGCATTCAAGAGCAGATATATCAAAGATTTATTGCAGCATTTAAGATCCAATCATCATTTCAAAGTCTTCTTGCATCATGCATGTTTTTGGAACTAACATTGTGATGTAGGTTTCAAGATAAAATTCAATTATTCAAAGCATTACTCAAGTCATCTAGATCCACATCCATTGAAGCTATTTCATGTAAGTTGTATACCTTCCAAGATATCCATTACCAAGGTTTATTCAAGGGTTTTTTGAGTGGTAGTGTAGCTTTTTTCATTCTCCATTCCCTCTTTCATGCATTATTTTAATTCAAGGTTTGATTACCAAAATAGGGTTTGACCAAGGCAAACCCCCATTCACTAAAAACAAAAAAAAATTCCCTCTTGTATGTGCATTGTAGATTTAGTTTGAAGAATGATTGAAGACCTTTTGAAGAGCAAGATTGGAAAAGTTGTCAAAGTTGCAAAGGTTGTCAAAGTTGTTGTCAAATCATGAAATCTAACCTATAGATCTGATTTTTGACTTTTTGACACTAAAACTTGGTCAAATCAAAAGCTACAAATCAACATTAGAGGCTTCTGAAAGATTTTTTAAAATCTTGACAAAAGACTCATTCACCCATGGATGAATGAGTCCCAACTAGCCTTCAAAAACTAACTTTTGGTGATTGGTAAACACCTTTTCTTCCCTTCTCAAATCTACAATTAGTTTTTTGGTTCTACCAATATTGAGTTTAATACTATTATTTCAAGTTTGAATTGGAATTTTGGAGTTAATTTTCTATTTTTAGTTTTTCTCCCAAAAGTGTTGTTTAAACCTGACCCCCGTCCTCCAAGCATAAGGAAATTTGAAGATTCTCACATGGAGTTGATTCACCTAAGGGTTGTTAG
Organism: Sequoia sempervirens; assembly: GCA_007258455.2. NCBI lineage: Eukaryota > Viridiplantae > Streptophyta > Pinopsida > Cupressales > Cupressaceae > Sequoia > Sequoia sempervirens. The sequence continues at coordinate 149,496,373 of VDFB02047230.1, read as the reverse complement.
TCAATTCATTTTGGGGATCTCATTTCCTAATGAAATAGAGGAAAATAGGTGTACATCTATATCAAATTGGTGAACCCTCCTTTTCATAAACACCTATTTTTAATTGTTTCAAGTGCAAGCACCATATGGTCATAATGGCTCAATGTTTTGGTAAGATGTTGACCTCTTTCAAATCCTTGGTTAATGTCTCAAGCTATGCTTTTGGAAATGATCCTAATTCAAATGATGATATTCATGATCCTTCATCTCCCAACACATGCCTTATCACTGAAGATATCTTGGGACAATACAAGGTGAGCATGAATGAATTCATGCATAATTCTCTGTGTAACCTCAAGAACAATACAATATTTTATCCTTTAATGGAATGGCCTAATAACCAATAAGCGCCACTTAACATACCACCACTAATTTTTTCCATGTTACATAAGAAAAGTGACTTGTAATTCATACCTCAACCAATGCACACAGAAATACCTATCAATAATAAGGATAACATATCACCCAATCTCTCATCATATGAGAAAAAAATTACAAACACACCTATTATTTTGGAGAAAAACTATGGACAAGGCCCTTAATATCCTCACAAAACAATGATGTGACATAAAGAATGAACATGAAATCCATTCTCTTATGGATAAAGCACCATCTAAAGACACAAAAGGAATAGGTTACTAAGGTCCTCTACCTTTACATCAAATATTTGTTTCACAAACCAAGAAATATAAAGTCCAAAGTCCTATTAAAAAAAGGTTTGTTACCTACTCTGCATCCTTTATCAGATACTGAGCACAATCTAGCAACACTTCTAAACTTGGGAGACTGAGCGTAATCTACCACCCATGTGCAAAAAAAAAGATAATAAACAAAAGAGTAAAGTTACATCCTACTGTGCATATCATAAAATATTTGGACATACTACTGATGAATGTGGTGCTTTAAAGAATAAATTGAAATAATTTTATCCTTACATGGATCACATTGAACAAATGATAGACTAACATTCATGTTATTTTCTCCTTGCCATTTGGTAGTTGTAGTATCATAAAATACTCACTACCATGCATAGATGCATGAACTTGGCTTTATGAAATCATATTTCATCTTGCAAGGAGCAACACATAATCATCCATATTGGCTCATCTTTATCCCTACAACTGGGGGGTAAGGGGTTATGTAGCCTAATGTTAGGTGCATTCCTTCTAGCAAGGGATCCCTTTGTATCTCCTTAAAACATTAGTGTAGAAAGTGCACTAATATTTTAAGTGGGGCATAGAGTCCCTTGATTATTATTTTCATATGAAGTGGTCCCTTTTTAGTGATGATAGTACACATCTCTTAGAAAGTACAACCTCATCAGTGAAGTTCCTTCTTAATCTATGTTGTGTCTCCTTTGTGGTGATATTGGGCGTGATGTTCTCTATGTGTGTGAATTTTCTTGGCATATGATGGAATCTAGGGTGCCTATTTCTAGCATTTTATTCTCCAAGTTAACATAACAGGTGCATAGTTTCCTCCTTAGTCCTTTTCTGTAGTTTGTTTCTATCTCTAATTTCTTAGATTTGTTGTATTTGCATTATAACAATAATTTTCATCATTAGGTCAATTAAATCATTTCATTTCATCCTTATATCACTTTAAAAATTGGTCATGAGTAGGTTGACTCACCTTTTAGGCTGTAATTCAATTATATACCTTGTTCAAATCTAATCAAACCCATCACATATCCCTTCCATATATTTCAATGAAATTAGGGGAAGGTGTCCAAACCCTAAAGTGAAATATCTAGGGTTTCCCTTTCCCTACATTTCACTTATGTAGTAAAGCTTTAGAAATTGTATAACCAGATTCCCTTATCACTTATCATTTATTAGGATTTAGGAGATAGTCTTGTATTTTTGTTTCCTTCCATGTCTTAGACTAGCTACATGGAGAAAGCACCATTTACTCTCCTATAATGATTCATTGATTGTTTCATCTCCAACTGAGGATAATGATCATAAGCCAATACTCTTCTTATGCTTGTACTTAATAATTCAACATTCTCTAGCCCATTAAATGTACCTCTAGTAGCTAATGCATAAAATAAATAGGAAACCATGTAAAAATTCTTTTGTCTCTAAAGGGAAACAATCTAATTTTATAAATCTTTAATGATAAATATAGGCCAATGCAACATATACTTTCCTAATTAGATTGTCTCAATATATATATACATCCACTCAAAATTATAAGAATGTGGTAGCCCAATAAATATTCCTAGAAAAGTTACCATATCCCCAATCTCTTCAATGAAGTCACTCTTGTAGAGTGTGTTTTAAAAATTTGATAATGATTTGTATGGGTTCTTCATCCATTTTATGGTGATCATCCTACTTTCATCTTCATCAAAATATCCCTCTATAATTGGTTATTCTATGATTTTCACTCGATTATAGAAATGAATATAAAATATTATCACCTTTCTTAGTTACCATTATGATTCCTAACCCAAAATCAAGTGAAAACTTGAAAATATAAGATCTACAAAGAAAAGAAAAAGAAAATAAAATAGTGAAAATTTTAAGATTCTCAATTAATTGGGTGATTTGAATAATCTCTACTAGGGTTGTGGAAACCTACTTAGAAATAGATCTATGTTCATGGGAATCAAAGGTATATCTATCAAGGCTATGGACACATGGCTAGAAATAAATCAACTCCCAAGTCACACCAACTAGGTCTTTATAAAATATATATGCTAATAATGCCTATTACTGGGAGAAAGATATAATCAAATCATTTAGACTAGCCTTAAGGATCACACCATTTTACCTAATCCATGACTTTGAAGGAATGAATTCTTTGCACACACTATGAGATTAATGTATTATTTAAAGAAGTAAATTTGGTTTATACCTTGATCAATAATGGATTTTGTATAGAATAGTGGAATACTTTATTCTCTTTGGGTCTAGGTTCCTAAGAAGTTTCAAGATGAAGAAATGCTAGAATAATTTCCTTTTTCTATTTGCTATTTTTTTTCCCTTGCACTCACACCTCATCTTGTGTCCTAAAAAAATGGGGACCCTCATTTTTTGTGTTTTTCCTCTTTTGTCCCTCTTTTATTTCCCTTTCTTCCTTTGTTCTCTTCACCCTTGGTTTTTCTTCTCGCTTTCTTCCCTTTTCCTTTTTTTTCCTTGTCGGGGTTTTGGGGTTTCTTGTGATAGCATGTCATCCTTGCTAGGTTTGATCTTTGACACCTTTCCACTTTATCCTCTTTTGGTCATAGTTTCAGTCATCACGGTTCTCTTCCTAGGTATGCCTTCTGCAACATGCTCGACTCTCAATTCTTAATGGTGATGATGTCTTATTGCCTTATTTTTTTCCATTCGACAAAGAATTTAATTTCCTTTCTTGGAATTTATTCAAAATTAATTTCTCAATTTAAGTGGTTTTAAAGGAGATGAATGACATGATTTTAATTGTCATTAAAGAATTGCTAAATTTGAGTTCTTTGTGTACTCTATGACTCCCTCGAAGGCTTCACTACAATAAAAAAACATTTTCCTTGGAATTATTGGTGTTTAATCTAGTATGGGTGTTTTCTCCTTGGTTCGTGTTTGGTGTGCTTAGGAGTGTTTATATGTTTCTTCCTAAATTGTTCATGCTCCTACTCTCATGTCTCTCCTACATGGCATTTCTAGGTAGGCTTGAGATACTCTTCTAATTTTAGATTCTATTTCCAATTTTTCCATTTTGGTCTCCTAGTGTTGTTTGGTGTTTATTTAGCTCAATCATCATTTTTCTTTTCTTTTTTGTTGTTTTCTTTTCCATTTTTTCTTTGTTTCCTTTTTGTTGTCTCCCATTTTTTATTTTTTTCTTTGGTTTTTCATTGTGGTTTTTGTTTTTATGACCTATCAAATCTTGTTTCACCCTATAACATCATTTGATGGTGTCAATGACATCATATTTTACCTCATCAACTCTCAAATTGCTTTTCTATTCCTTATTTTTGGAAGTGGGTTGGAAATTTTCCAAACTCTCTGACTTATCTCAAGAGTCCTTTTGAGTTATGACTAAGATTTTTGGTTAGGAATTGGATCTACCATTTAAAATTTAGTCTAAAATGTATTCAAAAGAGCCCAAGAATTATGCCTAACTCCTAAAACTTGAAAATTTACATGAAATTTGATTGAAGGATTTTAGACATCAAGTATCAAGTATATCACTTAACATTTATCCAAGGAATATAGAAGAGGTTAAGTGTGATTGTTGATTTCTGAAGCCAAAGATGTATTATTTTGATTTAAACTTATTTTGGTGTCAAACTTCTAAAGTAGACCTTATACAATATTGGAAGCATATTTTAATAAATAACATAATTTTTTATTCTTGGTCCCCAAAGAGGGGGTTTCCTAAACAAATATCTTGTATTTCACAAATTAGGTGTCAGGATTACACTTTATCATTTATCGGGTATGTGAAGGATCATGATGGGCCAAAAAAGTGGCAATATTATGGGTATTTGTAAGGTATGTGGCCGACGACCTTTTTTTTACCCAAAATTGATGAAACAAAAAGGGTTTTTAGAGGAGATTCTCAGCTTTCCACCAATATAAATTATGCTTTAATTTGAATTTAATAAATAATTATTATTTATTTTCTATTAGAATTATGACTAAAGTCCCGTCGATAGGCTGATTGAAAAATCTATAACTTTCAAATATCACATTTTTGAATCTGAAACATGTGTCACATTCTATGCTTCACATACTATAGGACTAAAAAAGAAAAATTAAATTTCATGAAGTTTTGACCAAGTTAAGGTGGTCAAACACACGAGTTTTATATTTTTTTAAAAGTTGTAATAAAAATTCATAATTAATTATTTACTTGGAAAAAAATTACAAAAATATGCATCACATTTGGACATGAGTCCTCTACTTATATATAAAATATTATAAAAAATATTATCATTTTATTATGGTTAGGGTGGTCGAGACACCTACTTATATTTTCCTTGAAATTTAAGTACTACTACATTGAAATTTCAAATTTTCACCAAATTGACTTTATTTATTTTTAAATAAACCTAGTAGTTTAGAAACTAAATTAAATTTTCTATGTAGATTCTATTCTTACATATTTTTGAAATAATATAGATAACTTATTCAAATTTTTACGTCAAGTTGCCTAACACTGATTTTTCTAATTTTTTTGCCACTTAAGGGCTTGTTTTTTCCATGATGATCCTGCACATACCCTATCATAATAGTTTTTTAAATCATAAGTTGGATTCTCAATCTTTGATGCTTGATAAAAATAATTTTATTTAGTTCTCAACTATCGAGTGTTTACCTTAGTGATTTCAGTTTAACAAGAATAAGAAACTTGAGTAAGATACCCAATCTTTGATGCTTGAAAAATAAAGATAGTTTAGCATACATTTTTTAAATATTGATGCCAGGGAAATTTTTGTTAGAACTCTTAAAGTTTTTCATAAGTGATAGATGGTATTCTTAAGACCCAATCCTTGACAAATTGGAATTTCGGTTAAGAATGGATTTGAGACTCTTTCTTTGCAATAGAGCATAATATGGCCAATCTTGGAGGGACAACTAAGGTGATTATTTAGCTTTTAATTTATTTCTTTGATGTTTTGATGCATGAAGTTTGAATGTGCAGGTAATATGCAAGGAGATGGTGCCAAGATGAAGTATCAATACAAAGGATATTACCCTCAGTCCAAGATGTTCTCTCCATACCTAGAAACTAGAGATATAGATTTGGGGCATATGTGGAAATGAATGATTTCCATAGAATAATTAACAAAAAAGAAGAAAGTTCAATCATAGTCACTTCCTTGGATAAGTAAGGATTGGTGGAGGCAGTTGCATTCCCAATTTCAATACAATCTCTTGAACTAGTATTGGCATGTGATCAATGCTATAATCACAAATAGAGGAAGATAGTGGGGTCATTTAGAGACGTAGTATTGGACATCAACCCATATATGATTGAAAGGTTGTTAAAGATCCTTGCATCCCCAAAATATGAAACAATTGACATGAAGAAGGCATTGAATTATTTTAAAAAGAAAATTGTAAGCTACCTTAACTTTATTATCAATCAGAAACTTAATCCTAAGAAGTTGACACTTAAGATGGATAAATCACAATGTAAGAATGAATTCTAGGATGATTCCAAATAACAAATCACACTCCTTAGTAGGGTCTATGAGTACCAACATGATAGATACTTCCATAGAGTGGTATCAAACAAAAAGAGAGATTGTCCCACTATAACCAACAACATGCTTCATGCATAAGTAAAGGACATGTGCTAAATAGAAACAAATTATACATGACTTCCTACTTGGTGTATTTGTTGGCTTATCAGGAAACCATCCCTGGGCTTACAAAGATACAATAACTTTATCTAGGAGAGTGGTTCATGAGCACCTAGGCTGACCTCCACCTTGTTTGTCTTCAATTTTGGCTTGTACCTGACCTTAGCCAAGTCAGGATGTTTGTGAGTTTGATTTGGACCTTAGAAGGTCTTGTATTGGTGTGATGAGTTAGTCACTAGGACTTAGGACATCCTAGTTTAATCAATGTTGTTACTTTTTGCTTTAAATTAGCTTTAGACAACCTATGTTGCAATGTAGGGCAGTAAATGTGTGCTAATCATATCCTTGTTGTTAGAAGATGCCAAGAGGTAGTTGAGGAAGTTGATGGTTCAAAGCAAGGAGTTGGAGATCCTAAGATGTAGGATGATGGAAAGAGTTGCATAAATGTTGCAAAGTTGCATGGCAACATTGTTAGGTTGCATGCAACTTACTTGTCATTAGGAATCCCTAGAAATCAGGGTAAGTGCTCGATCAACTTCCTTTGAATGTGGGAAAGGCATCAAAATTGGGGTGATGGCTCATAGAGAGCAGGAATATGCATTGTTATTAAGTTTTTGGCTTGGAAGAAATAGAAGTAGACTGTATTTTCTAAAAATCCCATGTGTTTTGAGAAATAGTGTTGCCAAGGGCTTTGCGTATACTGAAACAGCACTGTAACTGTGTTCATAGCATAGTGTAGAGTAACTTTAATCTTACATTCAAGCTCCTTAGAGTAGATTTACTGATTTGAATTCCAAAATTAGATTGTAGACTGTTATTTTTCTTTTTTTTGAGCAGTGTGATTTAGAATGGCTCCCCCATAAGAACTAACCATGGGATCTCCCTACAATTAGTTTGAAATGATAGTGGAGCCAGTCCATTGTAAATATGTAGCAGTAGGAAACTTTGAGAACCAAGCAAAAGTTTGTAATACCAAACCCGAGGCGAGTTCTAGCTACCCGGTTAGGAGTTTTGGATGTGAAAATTAGAAGAGCTTAGGCAGGGGAAGAGACCACTATACGGAATCCGTACAGTTCCAAGTGGGGTAAGGTAAGGTTTTTTACATGCCAAAGGGATTGAGACTTCAAACAATCCACTAGAAGTAGATTTGAAGGAGACAACACTTAAACCATAAGAATTAGGTCAATTAGCCTTTTTTCCCTTGTTTGTTGGAATCCACCATACGGTTGGGACAGAGGTCTGACACCCTATGGAAGATTAAAAGGACTAAAAAGGGTGTTAGGAAGTGCCTTTTAATTGGTAGATTTTTTGACAAGTTTGAGAGGAAAAGTCAAAAAACTGACTGGTAAGGGCTACAAGGATTAGGCCACTTCAAAGGAAAATTCTTGAAAGCGGGTGATTTGGAGATTGAACACCAAGAAAGATGCATTCATTTGGATGTGAAATGCAAGAAATCAGTGTCTCCAACTCCCCTACAAGCAGTTCAAGCAAGGTGATGAAGTTGGCATCTAGACCCTTCTAGGTGTTGTGGAGAAAAGTTGCAATTTCAAGAGGTGTTTGTCCTCCAAGGTTAAGCACAAAGGTTGAAACTCTTGGAACAGAGTTGTAGCAAGGTTCAGTTGATGAACTAAGTCAAGCCAGAGTGTAGAGGTTGTCAAGTTCTTGGTGGAAGACAAAGTGAAGTCTTCTTGTTGGTGAGTGCAAGCAAACCTTGGAGGTCTTATACACCAGAGAGACAAGGATATATAAACATTACCCATAGTTGGAGTTGAATGTGACCCATAGAAACTATGACATAGTAAATGATACATTCTTCTATGCCATCATTAAATGATTGGAGAGTGATTTTTCCAAAAGGATTTTATTGGAAGAAATTTTGGAACTCAATATTTGGGGGGAATTTGTACATCCAAATCAAAACCTTCTCATGCATCAAGGTGGTAGGGTTCCAAAAATATCCCCTCAAGCTACCAAGATATCCCAATCATAGGATACTTCTATTAGAGTTATGTAGATAAGTCACTAGGATCCACAAGATGATTGTTGGAAAGCATAAAATAGGATATTCTTTCCCCACTTAGATGGGTAAGTATTCTTGTGCAAATATGCATAATATAAAGATTGAAGAGATATAACTAGGGTAAAAGCACAAACCTGTGTCATAGTTTTGGCCAAATAAACTAATTCGGGCGACTTCCTTTCGATCGACCTTTTTTCGGCCGATAAGGTTTTGGCTGAATCCACGAGGCAGCCACATGACGCCTACGTGGCTGGAACTTGTCGGTCGAGTCACTTTTGGCCGAATCATTATTGGCCAAAAAGAGCCAACACGTCACACATCTTGAAAGACCTGCTCGGTCGAGTATGTTTCGGCTGAAACTTTATCGATCATAATTTTATCGACCGAAAAGCCTTAATAAAATAAAAACAAAAACCAGGCACACTATTGGAATGCTCGAGTGAAAGTGTTGAGGGTGAGAGCTTGTTGGCCGATCAACAGCAATAGGGACTATATTTTAACAGGTTCCATTCATGGCATTCACTGGAATGTTTGATTTCTCGTCTCATTTGTGTCTATTTTGAGAAATTTGTGATAAAGTTTAAGGAAATTTTTCGTTTCTAGTTTGTTAGGGTTTGATTGAAATGCAAAAATCAGGTTTTTTAATGGATATTGGCCAAAAGGTAGTGAATGTTGTGAAGAATTTATATATTCACCATTCCTTTTAGAAATTCATCCAGCTATATGAAAAATCTCTAATTTATTTTGAAGTATATCAATTAAATAGTCATAATTTTGCCAAAGAGTTTGCACAATAGTTAGCATCATGCACCTTGTTTTAGTTCAAGCCTGTATTTATAGGCTCTGTTTTGCTTTGTGTATACTGAAATAGTATTGTAACTATGTTCATAGCATAGTGTAGAGTAACTTTCATCTTACGTTCGAGCTCCTTAGAGTAGATTTACTGATTTGAATTCAAAAATTAGATTGTAGACTGTTATTTTTCTTTGTTTTGAGCAGTGTGATTTAGAATGGCTCCCCCATAAGAACTAACCACGGGATCTCCCTGCAATTAGTTTGAAATTATAGGGGAGCCATTCCATTGTAAATATATAGCAGTAGGAAACTTTGAGAACCAAGAAAAAGTTTGTAATACCAAACCCTAGGCGAGTTCTAGCTACTCGGTTAGGAGTTTGGATGTGAAAATTGGAAGAGCTTAAGTAGGGGAAGAGACCACTGTACGGAATCCATACGGTTCTAGGTGGGGTAAGGTAAGGTTTTTTACATGCCAAAGGGATTGAGACTTCAAATAATCCACTAGAAATAGATTTGAAGGAGACAACACTGAAACCCTAAGAATTAGGTCAATTAGCCTTTTTGCCCTTGTTTGTAGGAATCCACCGTACGGTTGGGACAGAGGTCTGACACCCTGTGGAAGATTTAAAGGACTAAAAAGGGTGTCAGGAAGTTCCTTTTAATTGGTAGATTGTTTGACAAGTTTGAGAGAAAAAGTCAAAAAACTGACTCGTAAGGCTACAAGGATTAGGCCACTTCAAAGGAAAATTCTTGAAAGCGGGTGATTTGGAGATTGAACACCAAGCAAGATGCATTCATTTGGATGTGAAATACAAGAAATCAGTGTCTCCAACTCCCCTGCAAGAAGTTCAAGAAAGGTGATGAAGTTGGCATCTAGACCCTTCTAGGTGTTGTGGAGAAAAGTTGCAATTTCAAGAGGTGTTTGTCCTCCAAGGTTAAGCACAAAGGTTGAAACTCTTGGAATAGAGTTGTAGCAAGGTTCAGTTGATGAACTAAGTCATTACAGATCCTAGAGGTTGTCAGGTTCTTGGTGGAAGGCATAGTGAAGTCTTCTTGTTGGTGAGTGCAAGCAAACCTTGGAGGTCTTATACACCATATTGGTATCAGAGCCAGGTTTGATTCAAGGCTTGTGATTGATGTTACAGCCCACTAAGTCAGTAGGAGAGAACACACCAGAGGAAAGAACCATGGTGATAAATGAAGAGTTGGCTAAAAAGGTAGAAGAGAAAGAGGAAGATAACCGGTTGCTAAGAGAAAGGTTATCTCAAGTGGAGAAGCTCTTGGATGAAGTCCATTAGACATCAGATAAAGTGAAAGACAAGATAGAGTAGAAGGAAGAGCAGGAAACCAAGGAAAAAGAAGAGGATTTGGAGGAGGAAGCTCCAAAGCCTGACCCTGTTCTTGCTGAAGAACCATTCTTGAAGGCATTGCAAGCCTTAAGTGGTAAAACATTGGAGGGTGTGCCACTTTTCAGTGGACAAATGGACCCTAATTTAGTTGTAGACTGGATTGAGAGCATTGAAAATCACTTTGAATGTGATGGAATAACAGAGGCCCAAAAGGTAAAGGTGGCCAAGTCAAGGTTGAGAGGAGCAACTCTCACATGGGGGAAGTTTGTACAATCTAAAAGAGAGAAAGAAGGCAAAGGACCCATAGTTTCATGGAGAGGAATGGTAACTAAGATAAGGCAGACCTATCTCCCTGATGATTATGAAGTCCAGTTGCATAGAAGAAGACACAATCTTAGGCAAAAAGATATGGATGTTCAAACATACACAGAGGAGTTTCAAAAATTGTGCCTTAGATCAAAGGTGGTTGAAGATGAAAGCATCAAGCTAGGAAGGTACTTGAATGGGCTCAAGTGGTCTATCCAAGAAGACATGAGCTTAGTAAACTTCAAAACAGTCCACCAATGCTATCAAATGGCTTTGAAGATAGAGGAGAAAAGCAAAAGGAAGCAAGAACAAAACCCTAAAGGTAGAGGTAAAGGGAAAGACAGTAGAGGACAAAGAGGAGGTTATAGTGGAAGAAGTTCAGAACCAAGAGACCAAGGAGAAGTCAAATACTCTAAGCAGCAAGAAGGAAGCTCCAGTAGAGGTGGTAGAGGAAGAGGTTTCAGCTCTAGAGGAAGAAGTGGTGGACAAGGAAGAGGCAGCTACTTCACCAACATGAAATATTACCACTGCAACCAATTGGGACACCCAGCCTATAGATGTCCAGAGAAAGGTAGCACTTCTCATGGAGGAGATAAGAGAACTAATTTAATTCAAGATGAGACAACTGCAGTAGATAAGCATCCTGAAGTACCATTGAACTTAGAGGAAGGTGAGAACCTCATGATGAGAAGGACTTTGATCAAGGAACCGGTTAAAGAAGAACCAAGCCAAATAAGGTCCTTGTTTAGGATAAAGTGCAAGATGATGGGGAAAGTGTGTAAGGTCATCATTGACTCAAGTTCTACTAACAATATTGTGTCAGAGGAGGCAGTCAGCAAGCTAAAGTTGACAAGGATACCCCACAACAACCCTTACAAGGTCACATGGCTCAATAGAGGTCAACATGTCTTGGTGAATGAACAAGCATGGGTGGAGTTCTCAATTGGAAAGTACAAGGACAAAGTTTTGTGTGATGTGTTACCTATGGATGCATGTCACTTGCTCCTAGGTATACCATGGCAATTTGACCGCCAAGCTATGCATGATGGAGCAAAGAATTCCTACACTTTCAAAAAAGACAATGTAACCTTCAAGATTCAGTCTTTGTTAGAAGACACATAGGTATAGACAACAGGTTCTAAACTACTCATGGTGAGTGAAAAAGAGTTCTTGGAAGCCTTGGAAGAAGGAGAAGGAGTTGGTTATGCAGTGATGATCAATCCAAGAGAGGTAAGCAAAGAGAAAGCATCTGAAAAGAAAGAGTTACCCAAGGAGATATAGGAATTGTTGCAGACCTATGAAAGTATTGTAAGTAGTGGTCAACCAACAACATTACCTCCTAAAAGAGCCATAAGTCATGGGATAGATTTGATGCCTGGAGCTACCCTTCCAAACAAAGCAGCTTACAAGATGACACCTCAGCAAAATGAGGAAATAGCCAGGCACATTCAAGAACTTCTAAACCAAGGTCTCATTAGGAAAAGCATTAGTCCATGTGCAGTACCCATTGTCTTAGCACCTAAAAAGGGAGGAGAATGGAGGCTTTGTACTGATTCTAGGGCAATAAACAAGATAACCATCAGGTATAGGTTTCCCATCCCTAGGATTGAAGATCTCATGGATTGTCTAGGTGAAGCTAGGTACTATACCAAGATAGATTTAAAGAGTGGTTATCACCAAATTAGGATACATGAGGGAGATGAGTGGAAAATAGCTTTCAAAATCAATGAGGGTCTCTATGAGTGGCTAGTTATGCCATTTGGCTTGTCTAATGCCCCCTCCACATTCATGAGACTCATGAATGAAATCCTAAAAGACTACATTGGCAAGTTTGTAGTAGTGTATCTTGATGATATACTAATCTATAGTAGAACTAGAGAAGAGAACCTCCAACATATTGAGTTGATTTTCAAGAAGCTGCAGGAGGAGAAGTTGATGATCAATATGGAAAAATGTGAGTTCATCAAAACATAGCTGGTGTACCTTGGATTTGTGCTATCACATGGCAACTTGAAGATGGATAGCAGCAAGGTAGAAGCCATCCTCAATTGGCCTACTCCAAAGACAACAACAGAGGTAAGAAGCTTCCATGGTCTTGCTCAATACTATAGGAAATTCATCAGACAGTTTAGTGCTATTTGTGCTCCTATGTTGGATACCATTAAAGGAGGAATGAAAACCAAGTTTGTGAGGAATGAGCAAGCTAAAAAAAATTTTGAGTTGCTGAAGGAAAAGATAGCTACTCAACCTGTTTTGGTGTTACCAAGCTTTGAGAAGTAATTCACCATTGAGTGTGATGTAAGCAATGTAGCTATTGGAGCTGTTCTCAATCAAGAGGGCAGACCAATGGCTTTTCATTCAGAGAAGTTAAGTGAAGCTAAGAAGAAGTATTCCTCTTATGACCTTGAGATGTATGCATTGTTCCAAGCACTAAGGAAGTGGAGGCACTACTTGCTTCCCAAGGAGTTCATAGTGTATTAAGACAACCAAGCACTCAATTTCCTGAATTCACAAGAGAAGTTGAGTCACAGACACATGAAATGGGTGGAGTACTTGCAAGCTTACACCTTCAATATCAAGCACAAGAAAGGAGCTCTCAACAAGGTGGCAGATGCCTTGAGCAGAAGAGTCCTCACAATTCAGGAAATTCAGTTGAAGAGCATGGGAATAGATCATTTCAAGGATCTATATGCAGATGATGAAGACTTTGCAGATATTTATAAGGTATGTGCTGAATACAAGAATCATTTCCATAGCAAATATGTTGAGTATACTTTGCAAAGTGATCTTTTGTTTAAAGGAAATCAGCTTTGTGTTCCTAGAGGTTCTATTAGAGATAACTTAATACAAGAAAAGCATAATGGTGCATTGAGTGGTCATTTTGGGATCACCAAAACTCAGGAACTGGTTCAAAGATTTTACTATTGGCCAAGAATGAACTTAGATGTCAGAAGGTATGTGGAAAGTTGTGTAGTGTGTCAAAAGGCCAAAGGCACTTCTTCAAATTCAGGCCTATACCAGCCACTTCCTATCCCTTCTAGGCCATGGGAATGCTTGAGTATGGATTTTGTAGTTGGGTTACCCAAGACAAGGCAAGGTATGGACAGTGTTTATGTGGTTGTAGATAGATTCAGAAAAATGGATCACTTTGTGCCATGCAAAACAACTAATGATGCTAGTCAAATAGCCTCTCTTTTCTTTAAGGAGATAGTAAGGATTCATGGCTTACCAATCAACATTGTCTCAGACAGAGATGCTAAGTTTATGAGTCATTTTTGGAAGACTCTTTGGCAAAGAATGGGCACCAATTTTTCCTTTGGATCTGCATACCATCCCCAAACTGATGGTCAGACCGAAGTTGTGAATAGGACACTTGGAAATCTCTTAAGATGCTTGACCAAGGAGTATGGTCAACAGTGGGATCAGATTATTGGGTAAGCTAAATATGCCTATAATGATACTGTCAACAGATCAACAGGGAAGTGTCCCTTTGAAATTGTTTATGGTCTACATCCTAGAGGTGTTTATGAGCTGAGAGAGTTGAAGGATGGAGTCAAGGGAAGTGGATATGCTGATGACTTTGCTTATGCAATGCAGGAGATTCATGAGACAGTTAGAAAAACACTGGTAGAAAATACCATGAAGCATAAGATTGAGGTGGATGAGCATACGAAAGAGGTTCAATTCAATGTTGGTGACTTGGTGATGGTGCATTTGAACAAGTCTAGACTGCAGAAAGGAGTTCCTCATAAGTTGCAAATGAAGAGGATAGGTCCCTGTCCTATCTTGGAGAAGTATGGAAGTAATGCTTTCAAGGTACAATTTCCAGATGACAGTGGATTGTCCCCTGTTTTCAATGTTCTAGACCTAGTCCATTATAGAGGACCGCCACCAAACATGGATTAGACCGTCCAAGAAGTCATCCAAGATGTCGAAGAACTCAAACTGGCCCCTTCTATAGTTAAACAAGCTGACAAGATATTGGATACCAGGGTCTGCAGGAGAACTAGGACTAAAGAATATAAAGAACACCTGATCAAGAGGCATGGACAACCTGATGCAGATGCAGTGTGGATCAAGGAGGCAGAGTTCAAGAAGTTGGGCATTGATCTCAACTTGCTCAATCCAAGGGTAGATTGAAATTTTTTGTTTTGGGGAGGATGGTGCAGGAGCACCTAGGCTGACCTCCAACTTGTTTGTCTTCAATTTTTGGCTTGTACCTGACCTTAGCTAAGTCAGGATGTTTATGAGTTTGATTTGGACCTTAGAAGGTCTTGTATTGGTGTGATGAGTTAGTCACTAGGACTTAGGACATCCTAGTTTAATCAATGTTGTTACTATTTGCTTTAAATTAGCTTTAGACAACCTATGTTGCAATGTAGGGCAGTAAATGTGTGCTAATCGTATCCTTGTTGTTAGAAGATTCCAAGAGGTAGTTGAGGAAGTTGATGGTTCAAAGCAAGGAGTTGGAGATCCTAAGATGTAGGATGATGGAAAGAGTTGCATGAATGTTGCAAAGTTGCATGGAAACATTGTTAGGTTGCATGCAACTTACTTGTCATTGGGAATCCCTAGAAATCAGGGTAAGTGCTCGATCAACTTCCTTTGAATGTGGGAAAGGCATCAAAATTGGGGTGATGGCTCGTAGAGAGCATGAATATGCATTGTTATTAAGTTTTTGGCTTGGAAGAAATAGAAGTAGACTGTATTTTCTAAAAATCCCGTGTGTTTTGAGAAATAGTGTTGCCAAGGGCTTTGTGTATATTGAAACAACACTGTAACTATGTCCATAGCATAGTGTAGAGTAACTTTCATCTTACATTCAAGCTCCTTAGAGTAGATTTACTAATTTGAATTCCAAAATTTGATTGTAGACTGTTATTTTTCTTTGTTTTGAGCAGTGTGATTTAGAATGGCTCCCCCATAAGAACTAACCATGGGATCTCCTTGCAATTAGTTTGAAATGATAGGGGAGCCACTCCATTGTAAATATGTAGTAGTAGGAAATTTTGAGAACCAAGCAAAAGTTTGTAATACCAAACCCTAGGCGAGTTCTAGCTACTCGGTTAGGAGTTTTGGAAGTGAAAATTGGAAGAGCTTAGGCAGGAGAAGAGACCACTGTATGGAATCCGTACAGTTCCAGGTGGGGTAAGGTAAGGTTTTTTACATGCCAAAGGGATTGAGACTTCAAACAATCCACTAGAAGTAGATTTGAACGAGACAACACTGAAACCATAAGAATTAGGTCAATTAGCCTTTTTTCCCTTGTTTGTTGGAATCCACCATACGGTTGGGACAGAGGTTTGACACCCTATGGAAGATTTAAAGGACTAAAAAGGGTGTCAGGAAGTTCCTTTTAATTGGTAGATTTTTTGACAAGTTTGAGAGGAAAAGTCAAAAAACTGACTGGTAAGGGCTACAAGGATTAGGCCACTTCAAAGGAAAATTCTTGAAAGCGGGTGATTTGGAGATTGAACACCAAGCAAGATGCATTCATTTGGATGTGAAATGCAAGAAATTAGTGTCTCCAACTCCCCTGCAAGCAGTTCAAGCAAGGTGATGAAGTTGGCATCTAGACCCTTCTAGGTGTTGTGGAGAAAAGTTGCAATTTCAAGAGGTGTTTGTCCTCCAAGGTTAAGCACAACGGTTGAAACTCTTGGAATAGAGTTGTAGCAAGGTTCAGTTGATGAACTAAGTCAAGACATAGCATAGAGGTTGTCAAGTTCTTGGTGGAAGGCAGAGTGAAGTCTTCTTGTTGGTGAGTGCAAGCAAACCTTGGAGGTCTTATACACCAGAGAGACAAGGATATATAAACATTACCCATAGTTGGAGTTGAATGTGACCCATAGAAACTATGACATAGTAAATGATGGATTCCTCTATGCCATTATTAAAGGATTGGAGAGTGGTTTTTCCAAAAGGATTTTATTGGAAGAAATTTTGGAACTCAATATTTGGGGGGAATTTGTACATCCAAATCAAAACCTTCTCATGCATCAAGGTGGTAGGGTTCCAAAAATATCCCCTCAAGCTACCAAGATATCCCAATCATAGGATACTTCTATTAGAGTTATGTAGATAAGTCACTAGGATCCACAAGATGATTGTTGGAAAGCATAAAATAGGATATTCTTTCCCCACTTAGATGGGTAAGTATTCTTGTGCAAATATGCATAATATAAAGATTGAAGAGATATAACTAGGGTAAAAGCATAAACCTGTGTCACAGTTTCGGCCAAATAAACTAATTCGGGCGACTTCCTTTCGGCCAACCTATTTTCGGCCGATAAGGTTTCGGCCAAATCCACGAGGCAGCCACATGGCGCCTACGTGGCTGGAACTTGTCGGTCGAGTCACTTTTGGCTGAAACATTATCGGCCAAAAAGAGCCAACACGACACACATCTTGAAAGACCTGCTCAGTCGAGTATGTTTCCGCCGAAACTTTATTGATTGAAAGTTTATCGACTGAAAAGCCTTAAAAAAAAAAAAAAAAAAAACAAGGCACACTATTGGAATGCTCGGGCAAAAGTGTTGAGGGCGAGAGCTTGTCGGCAGATCAAAAGCAACAGGGACTATATTTTAACAGGTTCCATTCATGGCATTCACTGGAATGTTTGATTTCTCATCTCGTTTGTGTCTATTTTGAGAAATTTGTGATAAAGTTTAAGGAAATTTGTGATTTCTCGTTTGTTAGGGTTTGATTGAAATGCAAAAATTAGGTTTTTTAATGGATATTGGCCGAAAGGTAGTGAATGTTGTGAAGAATTTATATATTCACCATTCCTTTCAGAAATTCATCTAGCTATATGAAAAACCTCTTATTTATTTTGAAGTATATCAGTTAAATTGTCGTAATTTTGCTAAAGAGTTTGCACAATAGTTAGCATCATGCACCTTGTTTTAGTTCAAGCCTATATTTATAGGCTCTATTTTGCTTTGTATCGCCAATAATCTCGACAAGAACATTGTCCACTTTTGAAATGGTGGCAACGAAGACTACCTGCTTAAAGAAGACACTAAGTTCTCAATTTCAGCCCCTTTTGACAGTAGGAAAGGAGAGAAGTTCCTTAAAATCATTGTATATGCCTCTGCTTTCCCATTGTATGAAAAGTTTCTTGTTTACTGTCAATTGCTGGATCTGGACGGTGCAAGACCAATTATAGTGGTTCCTTGTGCATTACCTAGGATGTGCAGAAACCACATATAACCAAACCCACCAACAAGCGCCAACATTGCTTAAATCTCCATAATAGAAAGAGGCAAAAATTTCATACCGTTCCACATACAAACAACAAGAAGGCCTAATAAAAAAGGCATGCCCAATGCCATATCAGACATCAAAAGTTGACATAACATAGGGACGCCAAACACAACCATCATAGCGGAGCTTGAAAGCGAAAAAAGGGTGATAGCTTAAACAGACACACAAACGAAAAAGATGGACAAAGATACGCGAGACTCACCATACAGTGCAGAGGCGCAACGAGTGATTCTTTATTGCAGTTGTGTTTTCTATGACCTTCGTATACCCCGTAGCCCTGTTTCAAAAGTACACAATCCATTATCCCCATGATCAAAGCCCCAAATCTTTACACAAGAAACCCTCGGTAAAATCGTACCTGAATGACATGGCTCAGGTTTCTTCCATGAAAAAGCAAGAAATGATCACAGAATAGAAAGACAATGTAATGTAGTCCCTGTGAATTTCAAGAAATGAAAAACTAAAAGCAATGGTGGTGTAACACATGATTAAATAAATATGTGCGCTCAAAATAACCGTTGGGTTATATGTGTATGAGTTTTAAAAAAAAAACAGATGCAGTTTTGCCCGTTTCAGAAAATCGCCTATTCGGTTGCATTTGGTTCTTGCTATAATTCGATTTGTACGTTTTGATAATTTAATTCAACATTTTGATTTGGAGGAAAGGAAACAGTAGTTTTGTGCCCTAACTTGGCACTTCTAATTATCTTATGTGGAAAATTTAAATCATTCATAATTTTTTATAGCAGCTTACTTGGCAAGTCCCCTACTTATAAGTAAGGTTTCAGGGCCACATCATCAAATATGATGCCACATCGGCATGATTTTTGTCAAGGTGTCCAAAAAGGCCCAAAAAAAAGTGAGACCAATACATGTGCATTCACAACATGTTTTATTGAGCGCTGATGTGGAATCACATGATTGGTTGCTTTTTAGATCAAAGGAATACATTTTGTTTAGTTATGGGTAGTCATCATCAACACTAACAACTTTAAATGCACAACTATTGGTCCAATATTGATAAAAATATTGGGCATTATATAAACAACTACCATCACAACTATTGAAACATTTTCACTTCCTCTCCCCTAGTTATGTCGTGGAGTGGGCAAAGTGGGGAAAATTTGTGTTAAATATTATAAAATGAAAGATGTTAGCAATATTTGTAAGATGTTATTGAGTGATTTTTTTTGTTTTTAAATATTTTATAAGTTTAAAGTTAATATGGGTTTAGAGTTATAATTGTTTAATCTATCTGAATATGTTCAATGATTAAATAAGTGTGTTAATAATTATGTTATCCAATTTCGATCTTTATAATAAAATATGATAATTTTTTCACATGATTTTGAGTTGAAAAAATATTTATAAAGGGTCCACTTAAGTAAATCCAAGACAAAAGCTTGACTTATTTTCTAAATTTAAGTGCATATGTGAAAATTGTAGAGTCCAAATTGTCAACTCAAAATACCTTCAAATATGGGTCTTCAAGCCAAAATACTTCCCACCTTTCTAAATATCAAAAGTTAAAAAACTTTTCCAAGCATAAAAATGTGAATAAAAGTGCTTATCAAGTTGCTAACATTTCCATGTTCCTTCATTTAAGATATTTTTTTTTTATAAAATTTTTACTAAATCTCAAAAATCTATTGACCATTTGCTTCAAACTTTGAGTGTTAATTTACTTTCACTCCCTCGAGTTCATTCTTTTAGTCCCAACAAACCACTTCCTAAAGGATATAATGATAAAATATTTTGCAAAAATCAGCACATCAAAGATCATGAGGTTCAAACTTGTATATGTTTTAAACATAAGGTACAAGACCTCATTTACTATTTCAACAATTTAATTTCAATCATATAAAAGATATCAACTTTATAGAATATTATATATCAGCTTTTACTATTTCAATAGTTTAATTTCAATCATATAAAAGTCATCTACTTCATTGAATAGTGTAGCTCCGATCTTTTAGGTATTAGATTTAAGGGTATTTCAACACTTTAATTTCAATCATATAAAAGGCATCAACTTCATAGAATATTGTATAAGAAAATAGGAGCTCTATTTTTTAGGTATTTGTTGTGAAATCTCTTTATACACCTTAACTAACCTTAGCCAGTCCACTAGTGTTTCATTTTCAAATCTCATGTCACTAGTATTTCTAATTTTTCCAATTTGAAAGTATATTTTTAATCTTTATTTTGATGTACATTTTGGTTGTACCACAAGTCAATTAGGATCCTAATCTTCCACCCAAGAGTGGTTTTCTAAACCTTAGCATGACCTAGACCAATGAGAATGATTTATATATTCTTATGTACATGTATCTATGTATGTGTGTATGTATGTATTATATATACATATGTGTACATGTGTGTATGTATGTATGTATGTATGTATATATGCATATATATATGTATGTACATGTATGTATATGTGTACATGCACATATATGTGCATGTGCATATGCATGTACATGTATTATATATACATATGTGTACATGTGTGTATGTGTGTATGTATGTATGTGTGTATGTATGTATGTATGTATGTATGTATTATATATACATGTGTACATGTGTGTATGTATGTATGTATATGCATATATATATGTATGTACATGTATGTATATGAACATGCACATATATGTGTATGTGCGTATGCATGTACATGTATTATATATACATATGTATGTACATGCATGTATATATGTGTATGTGTGTATGTGTGTATGTGTGTATATGTGTGTACATGTATGTATGCATGTGTGTACATGTGTCTATGTATGTATGTATCTATATGCATATATATATATATATATGTATGTATGTATGTATGTATATGCATGTATATATGTATATGCATATACATATGTACATGCACATATATGTGTATGTGTGTCTGTATGTATGTATTATATATATGTGTATGTGTATGTGCGTATGCATGTACATGTATTATATATACATATGTGTATGTATGTATGTATGTATATGCATATATATGTGTATGTACATGTATGTATGTGCATGCATGTATATATATGTGTATGTGTGTATGTATGTATGTACTTGAGTATATACATGTGTACATACACACATACACATATATATGCATGTACATGCACACATACACATAGATATATAATACATGTACATACATACACACATACACATATATCATGTGCATGTACATACATATATATATGTATATACATACATACATACACACATATACACATATACATATATATATGCATGTACATACACACACATGCACATGTATCTATATGTTTATATTTTATTCCTAAGGAATTTATTTCAAAGAATTTTAACTTTATTACTTTAATATGTTTTAAGATAGATCAAAAAATTAAGGAAATGTTAACATTTTTATAATTTCTAGTGTTTGATTTAAAAAATAATTGATTACAAAGAAAGGCTAGATCATATATGACCAATTGTAATGAAGAGTATTTTTTTATTTTGATCAAAATTTTAGTATAGAGTGGTTGAAAGGATAGATATTTTTTTTCCATATTTACTCTTGGTTGAATATTACATGCATGCCTATGATTTAATAGGTTCACATAGCTCGATAGATATAAAGTTTGAACTAGATCTCATTAGATACATTTAAATTCAAAAATGTTTTCTAGTTTTGAAACTTGAAAATTTTACCTTTAATTTAAATATATATTTTTTTAGTTTTGAAAAAATTTCAATTTAAATTTGTTTAGTTCATTATGTAATTTTGTTTTAATGATATGCAGATCTCTATCTATTTATATATATCATGGCCGATGAGGGATCTCATCATTCCCCTCGTTCTGAGTGAGAAGCTCATATTAGATCAAATGTATTTCAGGATAGTATTGTTAGATTGGACAATGCTCTAAAATGTTTAGAGCAAACAATTCACAACTCCCCCAATTTGGCTAATCAAGATAGATTAGTCACTATTAGACAAGAGATTATTAAGATGATTGAGACAATTCGATCATACAATCCTTATGATGAAATCAGCATTGAACAGTTCTATTTTTCTCTTGCTAGGAGTGTTACTAGCACAGTGAAACATAGAGAAGTTGCCAAATTAGTTTCAGGTGAAAATGTGTTATCCATGTTCCCATTTTATAGAGGAAAAAATAAAATTAGAGGATATGTGGTTACGAGGTGTGAAGATTCTCTTGTTGCACCATTCATATACCCTAGATGGTTGGCAGCACATCATAGATGGCCTCACAATGATGAGCGGCCATTGTATTTTGTCAAACAATTATATGCAGAATTTCATTTACATATAGAGGTGGACTACACATCTTATCCTGAGCATGTTGGCCAAGGTAAAGGCCATTTTTCTGACAAACCACAGTTTAGACCTTCAAATTTTCCACCGCCTGTGGACAAGAGAGCATTAGTTGGCCCAAACCTTTTGGTTTTACCAAAACGTTTGGAATTGGCAGCAGCAGGGGAAGCATCAATAGGGTCCACTCAGAGTCATATTTTTGAAAACATTGCCTCTATTATGACACAAATTGATCAAATTTCATCTGATCGAGTTGGTAGATATTTATTACACCCATGGATCAACCTTCCTCCCATTGAGGCTACATCTGCATTGTATGATCCATTTATTAGTGTCGATCTACCTACTCTTGTAGATGTCGAGCATATGACCCACACGACTCTGCATAATACGTGTAGACTCTCAATTTTGGATTTACTAGCAGCATATCAGGTTATCAGTGAGGACCATGGGATTGCTCTTGACAGGGTACCAGAATTTATTAGACAACGATATCCTCATACACATATGAGCCACAGGGTGGCAAATGCAGCTCAAGATATTCCACATCAGCCTACAGAATCTCATGCACATCATGTTTCTGTTGATCCTTTAGCTTGTCCAGGTGGTCATCAGGATGTTACAGGTCATGTTGAGGCTACTGCGACACCTGATCATGTCCATGGGACATATAGTCGATTTATTTTTGCTACTGATACTGTACATGCTATTGAGCCCCTACGATGCCTTTACATTCTCGTGATCTTAGTGACATTGGTAGAGCCTTCAAGCAGGCACAATAGGTACTTTCAATTTATAATTTAAATACATGTATATATTTTTAAAATTGTGTTCTAAAAATTTATGTAATGCATTTTAAAAACTTGTAGGGGTTTAACTCCTGATTGAAATTGTGAACTTGAAAATTTTAAGTAGTATGGTGAATTCCCAGACTTTGGAAATTTGGAGCATGATGGCGATCCCATGCAGTATGCAGATGAGGTACATTTAAATTTAATTTTAAAAAACTAATTACTTGATGTTTAAGTTTGAACACATTGAACTCAATTACATTGTAAAATTTTTAGATAATTTTACATATATATGTGTACTTGAACACATGCAGGGGTTGGGACGAGGCTCAGGACACATATCGGGAGATATTGGATCGGGACATGGATCCACACATCTTGGATCAGTAGAGCAATCGGTCCATGGATCGAGGGAGAGGTCGAGGGAGAGATCGAGCCATAGATCTGATGATTCTATTCATACTAGTCATCCCTCTCTTTGAGATTTGTTTTATAGTATTACATGTCTAAGATCATTTTATTATATGTTGGAAACACTTTTTATGATTTATGTATTGAACATTTGGACGTGTTACATACTTATGTTTTATGGTACACATATATATACTTGTTATAATTTACATGTCATATTCATATGTAGTTATGTTTTATGGTTTGAATCTTAGAGGTTTGTTATATACGTGCATTATTATGGTTTGATGAACTCACTTACATTACATCTATAAGTACCTTTATTTAAATTTAAATTATGGTAACTTGTTCAAATGTACTTGTTGTACATATATAGATAACTAAATACATTGTGAAATCAAAATGTTGGACTCCACTATCTAATGGTTGCTATTTGTAAATTTAAAAAGATGGACATGTAAATGTAATTAATTTAAATAAATAGTTCAAATGAATTTGTCTTTAATAAATAGGTCAAGAAATAGAAAAAATTGAATGCATATATGCTTGAGATTAATGCTATACATGTTTTAAAGTAGAACATAAAAATGCAATCAGAAATAGATGATAGTTAGATTGAATTCTTTAAAGCTCTAAATGTTCATTTTTAAAGTCAATAAAAGTTATTTATACATTTAAATTGTGCATATATCATGCTCTACATTAACCTAATTTCTAATTCCATATAATCTAATACACATGTTCATTTGAATGTGCATGCAAAGAATTCTTGAACTAGATGATGAGCTATACTTGTGTCAAGTTGAATGTAAATGAAATCATATATATATATATATATGTTTGAAAGTGTTCACTTAAGAATGAACCATATAATTCAAATAAAGCATGCAAGCTATTAGTGGAGTTGAATGTAAATGAAATCAAATTTCTAGTTTTGAAAGTTTAAGAATTCCATGTGGAACATTTATATATATGTAATTAGAAATTGATATATATATTTAAATCTTGAAAGACATGCACATTTAATATTAAATTAAAAATTGATGACAATTCTATATAAATTAAAAATTGATCAAGTAGATCTCTTGGATGACATTTCTATATATAAATTAAAAATTGATCAATCCATATTTAATTGTATTGGAAAGATGGACCAAATTACATACATGGTCTCAAGCTATACATGGTAAACAAAGCTAAATTGATGCCAAAATGTAGCTATCTCAAGCACCCCAAACACCATCACTATGATTCACTACAATGTTCATATATTCCAATGCACCTTAAGGTGAACAAGAAAGGACAAACCAAGAGAACCTGGATACAATCTAACATTAACAAAATGGATAAATAATTTAGTTCTATACTTAAAAGATAGGAGCTAATATTCTTAAGCAAATTTGGATTTTAAAGATGAAATCAAATTATAAGGTCAAGTGATTTTTTATTAGGAGATTGGATTTGAAATGGATGATAGTCTAGATTAAGGATAAGGTCCCTAGATGTTGAAAACTTTGGGTGATGACGAAAGGACAATATGATGTATGGACTAGATTGAGACCAAGTAACCAAATTTTGATGTTTAAGTGATGCTTTTTTATTATTAAGGATGGAGAATGGATGTACGGTTGAGATGGATCTAGATGGATAATTTTTAAATGATTCTAGGATGAGGGATGCTTACCTGATGAAAATTTAATAAAATTAGGATGTGATGATTAGGATACATGAAAATCCAAATGATCATTTAAAATTATTGAATGTCGTGCATTAGTAATGTATAAAAAATAAAGAAAACTAGAGACAACATTTATGTCTAGATTCTTCACCACTCAAACACCAAATCAACTAGATAATTTTATACAAGTTTATGGAGTTGAATGTTCAAATGAAATGAAAGATTTGAATGTGAACTTAAGAATTCCACGGAACATAAATAAATTTAAATGCAAAATTGGAACATAGACTAGGTTTTGTACATATTGTTGCACATATATATATTCAATCTAGCTCATGTATATAGGTGGAGTTGAACAAATATTTAAATTCAAAGATTTGAAAGTGAAAGTTTAACAATTCCATGTGTCAAACATAAAAATTTACAATCAAGGAATCTAGAGAGATGATATAAAGGAATTTCTAGAGAGATTCTCAAGAGTGAAGGTTTAAAAGAATGAACCATGTCCAACATGTAAAAATGCAATTGGAAATTTAGATGATTTAAAGGAATTTAGGCAAAATGTAAATTAAAACATTTTTAAAGTCACTGGGTTTTGTAGATCAAGCATATATATGATCTAACATACATGTCACATTCTAAAAAAAAAACCATTCTAAATCATGTCACATGTCCAATCAATACAAATATATATTATCTAGATTTGGAGTCATAAATGTGTACACATGTATCCAAAAAACAACTTAAAGCTCCTGGTACATAAAATATGGATCCTCTCTATCTTTAATTATCTCTAAAATCTTCTCATGATCTTCAATAGGCAACCTCCACTTTTGTTTGGCACGTCCTCTTTTAGGTAAAGTTTCTAAATTTATTTTTGTTGCCAAAACTAAGTGACTGTAATGTAGAACCTTTTGTCCTGGCCTATAATCAACAAATATAATACCATTTTTATCTATCTTTATTTGTTGATAATATGTGCCTTCAATAATGATTGATCCAATGGGATACCTTGTCCATCACCATCTGTCATCGATTCGAAAAATTTGCTTTTTGGTTGTGTACATCTTAGTAGATAGTAATCTACAACTTCTGCATTTTCAGGATCTGCAACTACAGCGAAAATATCTCCTGTACACACACCACATATTTACATATTTAAGTAAATTATACATTTAAAAGTTGTAAAAAATTATATTTTATATTTGAAACTTACTTAAACATAGAATATATATATATATATATATATATATATATATATATATATATATATATATATATATATATATATATATATGCTATATATATATGTGTATATATATATATATATATATATATATATATGTATATATATATATATATTTAAATCTTGATTTTAACTAAATTAATCAATTTGGACATACCTATAACAACTAAATCAGATACATGTTCGTAATCAGCTGAATATAGTGGATCATAGGCATCAACATTGTCATCTTCAACAAAAGGAGGCATTGATATTAATCATTTCATTTCCCATTGTGAAACATACCCATCTCTAATATTCTCACATTGATCAATATTTGCATTGTCCTCAATGCAATCAATACAAAAACATGATTTTTCTCTCACATTCATTGCATAAGGCCTACTACTCCCCGTTGTCATGATTTGATGTAGATTTCTAATACCATGAATTGCTTGACAATTATAACGATTTGATCGATCAATATCTGTTTAAATTCAAACTTGAAAATTCAA
This sequence comes from Sequoia sempervirens, assembly GCA_007258455.2. Classification (NCBI taxonomy): domain Eukaryota; kingdom Viridiplantae; phylum Streptophyta; class Pinopsida; order Cupressales; family Cupressaceae; genus Sequoia; species Sequoia sempervirens. Next base: position 149,469,374 of record VDFB02047230.1, on the reverse strand, counting down.
TTTGAAATCATGTATGTACTTGAACTTTGAAATTCAAATTTTTAAAACAAATTTTGACTAGACATACATACCTGTAACTTCCCAAAAATACCGTGTGTTGTATGTTGAGTTGCGAGCAGAAAAATGACTTTTGCACCATTCAACAATTTCGTTTGCATTTCGTATGGCATTACCTACAAGTTACAGACAAGTTGGCACAATTTGTCACCTATTACTTTCAAAGAACTTAAAAGAAAATTTAATTTAGTTAAATTAAATATATATATATATATATATATATATCTAATCTTTTAAAAAGTATGAAGCTAAATTGGACATACCAGCAAGTTCATGTTGACAAAGTGCACGCTTCACACATGCTCCTGCTCCATCGTGCTCTCCTTTTCCATGTCCACTCTCATAAAAATTCCACAAAAATTTGGTGTTGCATCTAGCATGTTGACTACATAACCAAACAAAGGCTTTTGCAGACTTAAATTGTCCTGTGAAGTTACAAATAATTAAACACTTGAAAACCTTGAATTATCTTCAAAAAACAATTTAAGTCTCAAAGTTTTAAAAGAAAATATAAATTAATTAAAAATAATTTAAAAACCAATGTACTTACCAGCAAATCCATCAGACCATATCCAGTGTTGTTCTTGATTTATACCACGTCGTCTTAGGTCTTCAAAAAACATTTTGAAACAATGAGCTACATAGCTTCTATCATGATTTGTATCATCACTGATATAAAAGTGAACCTCTTTGATGATAATTCTATCATCTTTGCTACTTTGTATTCCATTGACTGCTAACTCTGCATGCATGTAGCAAACTTGCACGAAGATTGCAACTTGCTCTGAATGATAATAGTGACTTTGAATCTCAGTTTGAGGACTAAATGTATAGTTCTCAGAGAAATCTACAATAGAGAGAATACAACCTAGTGGAAAACAATTCTTTGAATAACGAAATTGCTTAGATTGCCATCTTGCACCATGACAATGTTAGATATGTGGATATATGATATTGTGAAATTTACTCATGAATTCATTGTAAGGCAATCCACTCTCCTTGAGAACAATTTTTTTGGCTTTAACTCCTGACTTCATTAAGTATGTCTCATATTCAAATCTCTTCCAAGTAACTTGCATTTCATTATTGTCAACATGTAAAAGATTCTTCAAATCTCCACAATCATTACATACATTTTTTATACACTGAACGTTGAATTCATCCTAATTTTCTGATTTTTCACATAGAAGAGACTTCACAAATTGTGTTGTGCTTCCAGGGATGGCTAAATTTCGATCAATTGTTGCCATAACTTTTCTATATGATTGTAGGTGTAGATCAAATTCAACATGATTTCGACAACAAGTTTCACGTACTTTATTTATACGTACAAATGATGGTCGTAGTGTTTCAAACATCCTTTGACAAATCTTCACATTTAAAAATTCTTGTTTAAATGCTTCAAAAAGTTCACTTTGTGTTGTATCTATAAACTGTTTTGGATGAGAAATTTTTGTACCATCATCACCTATTATTTGTATAGTATCCCTTCTATTGGAAGAAACACGAGAGTGGGTGGTCCAATATTCAACAACTTGTTTCTTTACATCTTCTGAAATTCTATCTTTTCGAGGAACCCTACAAATATTTACCCAATTTTTCTCAATTTTTCCATCTATTTCATCTCTCTTTTCAATATATCTTTGAACAGTTCTCCTAGAAACATTTAGTAATTCAGAAATTGCTTGAACTTGTCTTCTATATGATAATTTCTTACTAGAAATTACAGTCATCAACGCTCTACGTGCAGCACTTAAATCACTAGACCGACTCTTCTTTTCAATACATTTTAATGCTTCTTGCAGGTTTTCAACAATTGTTTGTTTTAAATCTGATGACTTTTTCCTATTATCAACCCCTAACAACTCCAAAATAGGGGTCATTTCTTTTCATCTAAATAACTTTGCAATTAACTGTGCTCTTCTAATTAAAGATTTCTCTTCAAAAAATTCATCCCATATTTTTTTAGAGTGTAATTTTAATGTGCTTTCGGATAACATATCTTCAGATGAAATATTATTGAAAAGAGAATCTTCATCCATCTCCATCAAATTTTCCATACCATAGTCCAAAACATTTATATTAGTACTAGGTTCAGTTTGTTCTTGTACCTGTACGTCACCTTGATCATCAATATTTTCCATGGGTTGTTGTTCAGTAGATGTTCCTTCATCCGCTTTTCTCTTTCTTTGTCTTACTCGTGTTCGTTCATACTTCCTCGATCTAGCCCTTGGATTTGCCATCACAAATTACACTCAAATTTGAATGATTGCCTACATAGAAATTTGTACACACATAAGCTTTCCATGAAACATGTACATGTAATATAGCATAAATATTTTAAAAAACTTGTAACTAGATGCAAAACATAAACATAAAATATTTAAACAAAAGTTTTTAATAAACATAAACATGCAAAACATAAAATATTTTTAATTGAATAATGAATATATTTCTACACATATTTCTTTGATGTTAATATTTTAATAAAAAAAAGTGAAAACAAACTTCAAATGCATTTTCAATAAAAAAATATAATCAATTAAATAAATTAAAGATCAATACACCTTAAAAATATTTCTCCTCTTCTCCAAATGCCTTTTTTTTCGTCGAAATACGTCTTGTAAATTTCAGAAATGATAAACCTTCCAAAATGTTGAAATAAATCTTCTTTAATCGAAAATAGTTGAGAAAATTTTGAAATATTTGTTATTTTCTAATTTTTTTAATTTGATAAATTTGGAAAAAAAATAACTTTGTTTTATATCATTCATTTTCGGCCGAGTAATTATCGGCCGATAACTTTCCGAGCGATTACTTTTCGGCCGATTCGTTACCGGCCGATAGGGTTTCGGCCGAAACCTGGTCGGCCGAAACCCTATCGGCCGAAAATATCTAGTTGGCATCCTACATGGCAGCTTACTCATCATTTTTCAGAATTTTCTGAAACATTCATTTTTGGCAGAGTATTTCTCTAGTCAGATTGATTTTTTTGCAAAAAATAAAAATACCCTTTTGTAGAGCTTGAAGTGTAGAATCCAAATATAGAATTTTTTATAATATTTTGATTAGTTTTGATATCTTTTATTTTTAAAATAATGCAAGTAGGTTTTAAAAATTAAAAAAGAGGCTGATTTGATATTAAAAAAATGATAGTAAAATTTATTAAAATGTTTTAAATATTATATGAGGCATAAGAGGAGAGAGTCTACTTCAAAAGGGTATATTTTGTTTTTTGAAAATGATTGAAAAAATTGAAATTAGTTGACGGCCCGTCAAAACTGTCAAATTCTGACATGTTTGACTTTAAAACGTTATTACGAGAAAAATATACATCAAATGTGATTTTTTTTTCCATGCACAAGATATTGAAAACCTATTTGGAAAAAAAAAAAAAGAGGAGAAAAGTTTTTTCATTTTTTTTTTTTTCTTGATAATGATGAAGTCACTCTTTTATGAAATTTTCAGCATTCCAAAATTTGTCCTTAAATTGATAAAAACATAATAATTTTTTTTTAAAAAAAAAAAATTACAGGAATAAACTACACCAAAAGTTCTACATTTTATTAGTTTACACGATTTTGAAATTCAAAACATAAATACCACTTTTATGTGGTCGAAGTTCAAAATTTTTTTTGCTGTTGGCCGATTCCTTTATAAAGTGTGACATAGGTTTGTGCTTTTACCCACTAGCCATATATAAAAATGGACATGTTTAATGACCCCAGGGCTAAGTTTCATCCCATTATAAAATTCAGTAAGGTAATCAGTTCATTTTCCAAACATGATCCTACATTAGAAGATCATTGGTCTAACTCCAAGGAAGAATATGAAGTAGGAATGAAAGACTACTATAGATTGATAGTAGAAATAATTAGGACCTACAATGTGGCTAAGATTCCAAATTACTTGAGATAATGGGAAAGTCCTAGATCCTATTTATAGTGGCCAAGGAATTTATAATAAACCAATCTACAATGTAGATTGTTCAATCATAGAAGACACCAAAATTGAAGAGAAGCAAGTGTTATAGCTTATTTGAAAATATGGTTGGTATCCCCTTTCCCCATTATGGATTACCACAACCTAAACATCAGCTCCAAAAAACAAAGAGGGTCGAGGTTGCATCTATTATTACAATTGAGAAAGAAGTACCAACATCTTCAGTAGTGTGATTTGAAGAGAAAGAGGGGGGAAGAAAGAATAATTATAGAAAAAAATAGAGAAGAGAGTGAGGAAGATATTCCTCTAGAGAAATAAGAGAGTTGAAAGATCCTTTCAAGCAATATCTTCCTCCATACCACCCATCATCGATTCTAGTTTATCAACTACCTCTTCTTCTCCCCTACATGACTCTCCCCTTCCATCTCTTTCACATTTAAGCCTCCTCTATTGCCTCAAGGTACTTCCCCTCCCAAATATCTCCTCCTCTAATATCTCCTCCTCATATCCCCACTTCTCCAATTCCTCTTTCTCTATCACCCCTGTTGGCCTCCTCTAATGGTTAAATAACTAAGCCCTTAATCTTGTAACTTAGAGATTATATATCTGCACTAAGTAGTTATCTTGCTCATCATGAAGGTTCATTTCATTGTCAACCCAGGGATGTGAACTTGAAATGGGTCAGCACTATTTGTGCACTAGGACTCAACTCTAGTCATCCTTATCCTATAACTAGAAAGAATTTAACAATACTGAAAGTAAAATGCTTGAAAGGAATAACCATAAGTATTGAGCATGAATCAAAAACTAAACTGAACTAGAATGAATGACATACAAAAATCTCAGCAAACAGACAAAAAGTTACTCTGTCTTCCTTGGCTATAGGAACATACACAAAACAAAGTTCCAATGGTTGCAGGAACATACAACTACTAAGACTGTGACTAATTACTGAATAGAAAAGTAACTACTAAACTGAATGGATGGAATTCTCACCAAGTGGGCCCCCTTGAATGATTCTTCCCTAAGCTAACTCAAATGCAACAAATCAAAGTATCATTTTATTCATTGAAAACATTGGTACATCATAATAGCAACATGACTGTATTCCTGAAGAGGAACATCTTATCATTATTTATAGAAGGAAAACTTCTAACTAACCCTAACTAATTGGGTAGTCGAATCCAACAAAATAGGAGGATGCCATTTATTGAAAGCATAAAAAAGAGGAAGGAAGTTATGCATGTACAAGACTTTAGTCAAACCAGTATTGCCTCAACGAGGATCTAGCATAGCAATACCTCCTAAAGCTACTCAACTAATGGACATGGGCATTATATCATGGTATTAGCGCCTAGTTTCATACACTAGGCACTTTGGACATATATGGTCCCATTATGTGACCTAGTTGCTCGTACTCTTAAGGTTATGTCTTTCCCTTTTGTGTCATCCTCACTTAGCAACCCAAGTTTTTTCTTAGGTGGTGTTTTCCAATGGTGCGGTAAACCAGTGGAAAGAATATGACACTCGATGTAGTGTGCAATGCACCGACATTCTTCCTACTAGGGATGCATTATGGAATTTTGTGTTGTCTTGTGATGTGTGTCATAATGATGTGAATTTGTGTGTGTGTGTGGGAATGTGTGTATTAAATCTAGAATTTTGTTCTTATGAAGTGATAAATTGTGTTTTTGTTTTGAAGAGGCATAAAATTTGTCACATATTTTGACTCTTGAACTTGTGTTGTTTTCTTTCTATCACCCTCGCTTAATTGTTGTGACCCTTTTTCCCTTGGTGGTGTGTGTAAGATTCCTAGGGGTTGAGGTCAAGGTTAATGTAGGGGACATGGTGGTGGTCGTAGGGCTAACCACTAGGTCACTTCATCTTAGAGTTCCCATGAGTCTACACATGAGGAACAACAGGGTCCTCAGATTAACCCGAAAGGTGGAGGTCTGAATTTGGAAAATTTACGTCCCATGCTTGAGGAGCTTCTTTCCTGCTTAGACCCTGGTCTGGAGGGTAACTTGCGGGTGGCTAGGGAAAGGAAAATTTGGATTACCTATAAGAGGAGGAACAAAGCCAATTTGAGGAATATTGCAATTAATAAGGGTGAACTAGTAACAACCAAGAAAGTTAGCATTTTGACCCCTGGTTATAGGCTCATTCCCTTTGAGTTTAGTGATCAGGAGGAACCTATCATAGGCAGTGATAGTGAGTCCTAATCACTTTCATGCTAAACTACTTTGTAAACAATGTTGTTTGTTATTGTATTGCTTTTTCTAGACCATTCTCATTATGATATGTTATGTACTTTGAGACCTAGTTGGTACTTGTTTCACCATCCTCGATTGGTTTTGATGACATTTTATCTAACTTTGATAATCATGATATTATTTACTGATGTTTATGCTATGATAAATATATGGAGTTAGTTATGAATCTGGATTAATTTGACTATGTGTATCATGTAGACATATGACTATTTTTTTGTGCATCTGGTTAGTGATTATTATATGATGTTAATTATGATGCAATTACTATTACTTGATGTGGTTATTGTTTGATGTATTGGTGAGAGGGACGGTGTAGCATCACTCGTTCGTGAGCACCCTGCTACGTTGTGATTTCCTCTCATAGTGTGTTTGTTGTTTGATATATATATATATGTGTGTGTGTGTGTGTGTGTGTGTGTGTGTGTGTGTGTGTGTGTGTGTTGCTCGATATCTTCTTTGATACAAGTTGTAGGTACCAAGCATTGACTCCACCTACACTGTCAGGTCTAAGTGTGCCTTAAAAGCCCAATAGAAATGATGTGGAAAAATGAGTTGACAAAAAGTCCCCAATCTTGCCATCATCCTCGATGAGGATGAGTACCCACTTTATTACCATGTCTGTCTGGTTTGTATTCTTTGTCAGTTGTCTTGCTTGGTGTCTACTGTTATTTGATTAAATTGTTATGTCATGTGGTTGTTTGTGATTATGTGGCTTATAATTGTGTATGTTTTACTTTACTTTACGACTTCGAGGAGTAAGTCGAAGTTTGGGGGGAGGATGTAGTGCCCCTCAGTATTTGGTCTTTCTTGACATTTGAGTAAGTTTGTTTATTGGTGATGTTTTGTTGTCATTCATTATTATGTTGTTTATTTTGATTTTGAATTTATGTGGTAAATTAATTATTATGAATGGCTTTGTTAAATCAATTTAATTAAAATAAATTGATTATAAGGTAATTTAAATGGATTTAGAATTAAAATAATAATTAACTATATTATGGTTGTGAAAAAGTATTATGCAGATTTGATTATTAAATAATTAAATTAAATGATATGATTAAATGTTCTAATGATTAAAAATAAATAAAGATAAATATTTTTGTTTCTTCAGTTGGGCATCAATTTGCAAAGGGAAATGTTTCTTGTTCTTCTATTGGTTATGTGTCAAGGGCATGGATTCTTCAAGCTGAAAATAATGGAAAAGAACCCCAATTCGGTTTTGACTTCTTTGCTTAGGAAAGGCGTCTGCAAGAGATATCAAAAGGCCAAGATGAGAATTTTGTTCATGGGGAAGATTGCATGGAGGAGTAGATGTTTGGTCTTTGCAAGTTACTAGTTTTTGTTTATAGTGTTCACTTTGTTTTGTTCTCCTGCTAGCTTGTTATTTTGATATAGTAGAACTATGAAGTTGATAGTAGTTATATATAGGGCTAATTATGATGCAACGTATCTCTACTAATTAGTATGATTTTTTGAAGTTGGTAGAAGGATAGTTTGAAATTTCAGTTGGCAATCTGGCCTATTTTTTTGATATATATGTACTTCTCTTTTATAAATATAATGTAATATATATAGGCCTATGTACCTTTTATCAAAAATAAATAAATGAATAAAGATAAATATTATAATCATTAGAGTTTAATTAATTAAATATGGAAAATAATATAATTTTTAAATTAAATAGATAAGATGAGATTTTCGAACTGATTGTAAAAAATAAATAAAAGATGGAAAAAGAGGAGTGTGTGCACATGCATGACTCCAGAATGAATTGTAAATTGGAAACTTGTTTTTTTTGAATTCAAAAATCTAAACTTTTTTCCTTTGTTTTCATTAGGCAACCGTTTTTAAAAAAGGTTTATCAATGTCATATTTTGTGGGAAGAAGAAATAGGGGGCCCTGTAAAAATAATTTTGAAAAAGAAATGGCATTCAAAAGAGGATTTTGTAAAAAGAAGTCTATTTTGATTTGATTGTTCTTTTGGGGAAAACGAAGGGGGAATTGGAAAATCCTGCAGTAATTGTTTGGGAACTTTGAAGTAGTGGGATCTGCAAGCTGGGAAGCTGGAACTCGACACTAAATTCATAATTGTGCCAATTGATTTCATCCATGTTCTTTCATTACCTATACTTTATCTTTGTTTCTAAAATAATACTTGAAATCGTAGCTTATTACAAGATAGGGTTCGAGGTATACTGTCATTTGAAAATGATTTAAAAGCTTGTTGTTGTTTGTGGTTTATTTTTTGAATGAATCCTATGTGTATACTTATTAATATCATTATCGATATATTTTCCATACCTTTAGACATTCGGTGTTTTGTAATCCGATACCAGTCTCACCATTTGATTGTTGATTATGCCATGCCTTGATTCGGGTATTGCGAATTTGGACTGGCTGCCTGTATGTTATTTTTTCTTTGTGCGCCATAGTCCTATATTTTAACATATAGAAAATTTCTCTTCCTTCCCTTAGCTTTGAAGTTCTCTTTTATTTTGGATTCTTTTGGAAGTCCTCTGTCAAATAGTCCCTTGCCCCAGATTGCATTCGCTAAAGGTTTCTAGAATTTTGTTCTTTCAACTAATCAACTTAAGTGTGTGCCTTCAATCATTTTTCCTCCCTGGGATAACATCTATGTGAAGCATTTAGTTTTGAAACCCATCTCGTAGCTTTTGTTTATGGTTACTTAAGACTTTTCTATAAATCATTTGGAGCATCTAAACTGAATTTTTCTAAACCCTGTCGACTGTCCTGGTTGGTGCGATTTGGATGCCTGAGTGTCATTTTCAAATTTGAGCTCTTCTTATCCCTATCGACTTGGTATGGTACGATATCAATGCTAGAATACTATCTTCAAACTGAACATACTAAAGCTATGTTGATTACACATCTAGTAATTTCCACTGTATTTTAAATATGTTGAAATTGACATTTACGGTATTCCTCCCAAATCAATGCTCCCTAGTATATCTCATTTGATGCATCTTGCATATGTCTATCAATTTTTAATGCTCTATATATGTTCTTTTTAAAATTCAACGAAATCTCTTCATAAAGGGAATTTGATGTATATGAATTAGGTAGCATTCGTTGCACAATCATTATGCTGAAGATCGTTGCCCCAAATATCTTGTGCCTGGCCTATGATACTTGGTATTATAGTTTCATTTAATGATTAGGATTTAGAGGGCATACAAGTAGCTCACATTTGATGTTTAGGGAAACTTATTTATGTGCTTTTAAATGGAATCAAAACTGGTTTCTTCAGTTTGACATCACAATAATGTGTTTTGGGCTACTTCATATCTTATTGATGGTAGTCTCCATTAACATAGAATCAGGTTATCTCTTTAGCCTGAGTGTTATATTTTGAATCAATTATGATCCATTGAAATCCTAGAAAGGTTTTCCTTTCTTACAAATGGTTCTATTTTATAAAATTTCCTTGCCTAAAATCGTCATTGTGCAAGCCTAGTTTTCAGATTGTTTCTTTTTGCATCACCAAAAGTCTCTCAAAAACATTGTCACTGTTTAGAATCATCCTCTTTAATCTTTAAAATGTGATGTTTTGTTGCCTTGGTATCACCCAGGTTTAGCATGTTTATTCCCTTGGTGTTTGCTTGATTTGATTTTATCTTTCAATGTTTGTTTGAAACCGGTTGATGCATAATTCATACAACTTGATTAGTATTGGATATGTTATTCTGAAAAAATGTATTTCATTTTATTATAAAATATGTATATAGTTATTTAAATATCACCTTTTAAGTTTATATAAATTCAGCCATACCTTAGTTTCGGCACTCTTAAACTCTGCCTTAACTCCCTTATAAATTCCTACTCTATTACGAACCACCATGTGGTCTGTAATCAATTTTGGGAGTTATTTTATTCTTTTTACAAATTCTAGGTGTTAAATGAGTAGTTGTTAATGTTTTTTTTTAATTGAATTATATTGAAGCTTCTTGCACCATATAACTATGAATGGGTATTACCCTAAATCCAAATTCATCCTTATTGATCATATCTAGTCCCTTACCTCATTCGGTTTAGGCTTTCTTAGCTAGCCAAAATTACATATAAATATATGTAGGAAATAGATTTGATACTTTTATATTCATGAGCGCTTAGTAGTTTAATAGTCATAATTTCAAAAACCTTATTAATTGTCTACTGAATACATCCATAATAATGAAGGAAACTGGATTATCCATTAACTTATTTCGGTCTAAGTTTATGAAAAGGGTATGGAAATTAATAGCTAATATACTGATCAGTTAAAGTATGGAGATAGTGGTCTATCAGGGATGCTTTATTTAAAAGAAATATTTCAATTTTATTCTATGGAGTTGCATATAGACTTATTATTCTAGGGAGAAATCATATTATTATTACTTATAAGGTTATGCGCAAGCAATAGAGGAAAATGGAGGACATCATTTAAGGACTTACTAACGAACATTTTTGTCTTGTAATTAGTTGATTTTATTAGATAAATTAAATTGGAAGTTTAATAGGGAATTTGATTTATTTATAATTAGTTAAAATGGAGGATTAGTAATTAGATTTTGTTGAACATCCAAATTAGATTGTCTTCGGCTAAATGATAAATGTTGATTATTTTCACAATTATATAATAGTTGAGTTGTAACTTCACTTTGCAATCGGCTATTTAGCTTAATGGTTGAAGTAAAGATAGTGGGTCACATGAAAATAAGGTATTTATTTTATGTAATGTTGTCGATTACTTGAATGAAATACTATGTTTCATTTATGGCATTGCATAGTAGCTAGTTCTATTGAGATAATGGTTATCTAATGATATAGTTTTTCCTAAATATATGATTGGTTGTATTGTTTGAGAAATTTCTTGCTTGATTGTGTTGGGTAATTAATGGTTGGGTATCATGTGAGGAGAAAATTGAGGTCTCCCTTGGATGCCCAGTTTGGTTGCTTTTACGATTGATTATTGTGGTTGAATTGGATGTTGAGTTGATTTTGGAATTTATAGTTTATATTGATTATTGTGGTTGGTTTTGATTTTGATATCAGTTTATTGTTGCCACTTCGATGGGAAAATAATGTGCTAATGATTTGTTAGGCTTACAGAGGTTGGGGAAAGAGTTTTCTTTATGATTGGCTTTTCATGTTGGTTCTTTGAGAACACTTGATTCTATATTTGATTTATGATTGTGTGGGTTTTAGCCT
>VDFB02047230.1:149284517-149457794 GCA_007258455.2 Sequoia sempervirens | reverse complement strand
GTTGTGCTACTAAGGCTACTTATTGTTGTTGTTGTTGTGCTAAGGCTACTTTTTGTGTTGTTGCTTGTTGTTGTTGTTGTTGTTGTTGTTGTGCTAAGGCTACTTGTTGATAGGCTTGTTGTGCTTGCTGTAAGGCTAAGGCATGCACTTGTAATGTGGGATTAGGTGGTTGTTGAGATATCTGTGGAGGGATTATGGATATTAATGTTTTGGGTGGGTAATGGATTGGTGATGAAATGTTGGGGATTCCCTTGGTTCAACATTCCTTGTAAGATGGTACAATGAGGTGGAGGAATGTATGTTTGAGATCCTATTTGATTTGGAAGAGTAAAGGGGACTATGGGAAAAGATGAGGATGATGCCATTAGATTATGCAATTGAAATGAAAAACTAGGACCTTTAGTCCATTGGTTTAATATATTTCCTTGTCCCATGTTTTAAGGATTTCCTTGTGTCAGGGATGTATTACCTGTGTTGACAGGATTTGTTACCAATGGATTGCTTTGAGATGGGTTGACAATGAATGGTGTGGATGTTTTTTATAAAACCAATGGTATGGATGAACCCATTGGAGGGTTGGGTAAGGATGTCCCTATTTTCTTCAAGGGTTGACTATGTGGTATGGTATTGATATGCCCTTGCACGTTGTTTTGAGATACCTTATCCGCACTACTTTGTGTGATGGTAGGAACACTTGTAGTCCTCATGGATGCAAATGAAGAGGGATGCACTTGATATGTCAAAGTAATGATTGAGTAATGAAGATCAAGAGGTGTGTATATTTGTTTAGGATCTTCAGGAATAGAAGGAGCACCAAAGCTAGGTGTCCAAGTGGTTGTGTTAGATGGAGGATTGGTTTCAAGTGTACCCATAAGTGTATTGTTTTCAAATGAAAGAGCATGAAAAAAGTACTTATCAAGGCTTGTTGCAATACTGGGAATTTAGGTTTGATTTAGCCTTGGTGACGGGGTTGTGAAACCTTGTGTTAAATTTTGTGCCACAAACATTGGGAAGATAGGAGCTACATTTTCAAAGGCTTGATGTTCCACCTCCCATGAGTCTGAATTTGGGTTTCGTTTGTGGCATCTCTTCACCCGGTAAAAGCACAAACCTATGTCACAGCTTCACCAAATAAACTTAATTCGCGGACTCTTTCACCGGAATTCACACTTTCTACCGATAAGGTTTTGGCCGAATCCACGAGGCGTTCACATGGCTCTCTTACGTAGCCTGGAACGTGTTTCCACGAGTGACTTTCGGCCTAAAACATTATTACCAAAAGTGCCAACACGACACACATTGAAAGACCCGGCCACCGAGTATGTTTCAACCAAACTTGATCGTAAGTATATCAACCGGGGTGCCTTAATAAAACAAGGCACACTATTGGAATGCTCGGGCAAAAGTGTTGAGGGCGAGAGCTTGTCGGCAGATCAAAAGCAACAGGGACTATATTTTAACAGGTTCCATTCATGGCATTCACTGGAATGTTTGATTTCTCATCTCGTTTGTGTCTATTTTGAGAAATTTGTGATAAAGTTTAAGGAAATTTGTGATTTCTCGTTTGTTAGGGTTTGATTGAAATGCAAAAATTAGGTTTTTTAATGGATATTGGCCGAAAGGTAGTGAATGTTGTGAAGAATTTATATATTCACCATTCCTTTCAGAAATTCATCTAGCTATATGAAAAACCTCTTATTTATTTTGAAGTATATCAGTTAAATTGTCGTAATTTTGCTAAAGAGTTTGCACAATAGTTAGCATCATGCACCTTGTTTTAGTTCAAGCCTATATTTATAGGCTCTATTTTGCTTTGTATCGCCAATAATCTCGACAAGAACATTGTCCACTTTTGAAATGGTGGCAACGAAGACTACCTGCTTAAAGAAGACACTAAGTTCTCAATTTCAGCCCCTTTTGACAGTAGGAAAGGAGAGAAGTTCCTTAAAATCATTGTATATGCCTCTGCTTTCCCATTGTATGAAAAGTTTCTTGTTTACTGTCAATTGCTGGATCTGGACGGTGCAAGACCAATTATAGTGGTTCCTTGTGCATTACCTAGGATGTGCAGAAACCACATATAACCAAACCCACCAACAAGCGCCAACATTGCTTAAATCTCCATAATAGAAAGAGGCAAAAATTTCATACCGTTCCACATACAAACAACAAGAAGGCCTAATAAAAAAGGCATGCCCAATGCCATATCAGACATCAAAAGTTGACATAACATAGGGACGCCAAACACAACCATCATAGCGGAGCTTGAAAGCGAAAAAAGGGTGATAGCTTAAACAGACACACAAACGAAAAAGATGGACAAAGATACGCGAGACTCACCATACAGTGCAGAGGCGCAACGAGTGATTCTTTATTGCAGTTGTGTTTTCTATGACCTTCGTATACCCCGTAGCCCTGTTTCAAAAGTACACAATCCATTATCCCCATGATCAAAGCCCCAAATCTTTACACAAGAAACCCTCGGTAAAATCGTACCTGAATGACATGGCTCAGGTTTCTTCCATGAAAAAGCAAGAAATGATCACAGAATAGAAAGACAATGTAATGTAGTCCCTGTGAATTTCAAGAAATGAAAAACTAAAAGCAATGGTGGTGTAACACATGATTAAATAAATATGTGCGCTCAAAATAACCGTTGGGTTATATGTGTATGAGTTTTAAAAAAAAAACAGATGCAGTTTTGCCCGTTTCAGAAAATCGCCTATTCGGTTGCATTTGGTTCTTGCTATAATTCGATTTGTACGTTTTGATAATTTAATTCAACATTTTGATTTGGAGGAAAGGAAACAGTAGTTTTGTGCCCTAACTTGGCACTTCTAATTATCTTATGTGGAAAATTTAAATCATTCATAATTTTTTATAGCAGCTTACTTGGCAAGTCCCCTACTTATAAGTAAGGTTTCAGGGCCACATCATCAAATATGATGCCACATCGGCATGATTTTTGTCAAGGTGTCCAAAAAGGCCCAAAAAAAAGTGAGACCAATACATGTGCATTCACAACATGTTTTATTGAGCGCTGATGTGGAATCACATGATTGGTTGCTTTTTAGATCAAAGGAATACATTTTGTTTAGTTATGGGTAGTCATCATCAACACTAACAACTTTAAATGCACAACTATTGGTCCAATATTGATAAAAATATTGGGCATTATATAAACAACTACCATCACAACTATTGAAACATTTTCACTTCCTCTCCCCTAGTTATGTCGTGGAGTGGGCAAAGTGGGGAAAATTTGTGTTAAATATTATAAAATGAAAGATGTTAGCAATATTTGTAAGATGTTATTGAGTGATTTTTTTTGTTTTTAAATATTTTATAAGTTTAAAGTTAATATGGGTTTAGAGTTATAATTGTTTAATCTATCTGAATATGTTCAATGATTAAATAAGTGTGTTAATAATTATGTTATCCAATTTCGATCTTTATAATAAAATATGATAATTTTTTCACATGATTTTGAGTTGAAAAAATATTTATAAAGGGTCCACTTAAGTAAATCCAAGACAAAAGCTTGACTTATTTTCTAAATTTAAGTGCATATGTGAAAATTGTAGAGTCCAAATTGTCAACTCAAAATACCTTCAAATATGGGTCTTCAAGCCAAAATACTTCCCACCTTTCTAAATATCAAAAGTTAAAAAACTTTTCCAAGCATAAAAATGTGAATAAAAGTGCTTATCAAGTTGCTAACATTTCCATGTTCCTTCATTTAAGATATTTTTTTTTTATAAAATTTTTACTAAATCTCAAAAATCTATTGACCATTTGCTTCAAACTTTGAGTGTTAATTTACTTTCACTCCCTTGAGTTCATTCTTTTAGTCCCAACAAACCACTTCCTAAAGAATATAATGATAAAATATTTTGCAAAAATCATCACATCAAAGATCATTAGGTTCAAACTTGTATATGTTTTAAACATAAGGTACAAGACCTCATTTACTATTTCAACAATTTAATTTCAATCATATAAAAGATATCAACTTTATAGAATATTATATATCAGCTTTTACTATTTCAATAGTTTAATTTCAATCATATAAAAGTCATCTACTTCATTGAATAGTGTAGCTCCGATCTTTTAGGTATTAGATTTAAGGGTATTTCAACACTTTAATTTCAATCATATAAAAGGCATCAACTTCATAGAATATTGTATAAGAAAATAGGAGCTCTATTTTTTAGGTATTTGTTGTGAAATCTCTTTATACACCTTAACTAACCTTAGCTAGTCCACTAGTGTTTCATTTTCAAATCTCATGTCACTAGTATTTCTAATTTTTCCTTTTTGAAAGTATATTTTTAATCTTTATTTTGATGTATTTTGGTTGTACCACAAGTCAATTAGGATCCTAATCTTCCACCCAGGAGTGGTTTTCTAAACCTTAGCATGACCTAGACCAATGAGAATGATTTATATATTCTTATGTGTGTATGTATGTATGTATGTATATATGTATTAATACATACATGTATGTATGTATGCATACATGCATATATATATGTATGTACATGTATGTGAGAGTGTACATGCACACATGGCGTGCATATGCACATGCATTACATACACATGTGTACATGTGTGCATGTGCATGTATGTATGTGTAAAAGTGTATGTATGTATGTGTATGCATTATATATACATGTGTACATCCGTGGTATGTATGCATGTATATGCATATACATAGCATGTATGCAACACATGTATATGCACATACCATATATGTGCATGTATGCATGCATCGTGAGATGTATTATATACATATGTGTACATGTGTGTATGTATACATATGTATGTACACATGCATGGCTATATGTATGTGTGTATGTGTGTATATGTGTGTACATGTGTGTATGTGTATATGTATATGCATATATATATATATATATATGTATGTATGTGAATGTATGCATGTATATGCATGTATATATGTATATGCATTATACATGCAGCCACATATGTATGTGTGTATGTATGTATGCATTATATATATGTGTATGTGTATAAAAGGATTCATGTACATGTATTATATATACATATGTGTATGTATGTATGTATGTATATGCATAACATGTATACATGTGCATGCATGCATGTATATACATGTGTATGTACGCATGTATGTACTGAGTATATGGCTACGTGTACACACACATATTATATATAAAAGCATGCACACATGCATACATATATAATACATGTACATAGCTACATACACACATACACATATATCATGTGCATGTGCAGATATATATATGTATATACATACATACATACACACATACATATACATACATACACACATACACACATATACATATATATATGCATGTACATACACACACACACAGATATATATATATACATGCACGTACACACATGCACTCCCACATACATACATGTGTACATATAGATATATGCACATGTATCTATATGTTTATATTTTATTCCTAAGGAATTTATTTCAAAGAATTTTAACTTTATTACTTTAATATGTTTCAAGTTAGATCGAAAAATTAAGGAAATGTTAACCTTTTTATAATTTCTAGTGTTTGATTTAAAAAATAATTGATTACAAAGAAAGGCTAGATCATATATGACCAATTGTAATGAAGAGTATTTTTTTATTTTGATCAAAATTTTAGTATAGAGTGGTTGAAAGGATAAATATTTTTTTTCATATTTACTCTTGGTTGAATATTACATGCATGCCTATGATTTAATAGGTTCACATAGCTCGATAGATATAAAGTTTGAACTAGATCTCATTAGATACATTTAAATTCAAAAATGTTTTCTAGTTTTGAAACTTGAAAATTTTACCTTTAATTTAAATATATTTTTTTAGTTTTGAAAAAATTTCAATTTAAATTTGTGTAGTTCATTATGTAATTTTGTTTTAATGATATGCAGATCTCTATCTATTTATATATATCATGGCCGATGAGGGATCTCATCATTCCCCTCGTTCTGAGCGAGAAGCTCAAACTAGATCAAATATATTTCAGGATAGTATTGTTAGATTGGACAATGCTCTAAAATGTTTAGAGCAAACAATTCACAACTCCCCCAATTTGGCTAATCGAGATAGATTAGTCACTATTAGACAAGAGATTATTAAGATGATTGAGACAATTCGATCATACAATCCTTATGATGAAATCAGCATTGAACAGTTTTATTTTTCTCTTGCTAGGAGTGTTACTAGCACAGTGAAACATAGAGAAGTTGCCAAATTAGTTTCAGGTGAAAATGTGTTATCCATGTTCCCATTTTATAGAGGAAAAAATAAAATTAGAGGATATGTGGTTACGAGGTGTGAAGATTCTCTTGTTGCACCATTCATATACCCTAGATGGTTGGCAGCACATCATAGATGGCCTCACAATGATGAGCGGCCATTGTATTTTGTCAAACAATTATATGCAGAATTTCATTTACATATAGAGGTGGACTACACATCTTATCCTGAGCATGTTGGCCAAGGTAAAGGCCATTTTTCTGACAAACCACAGTTTAGACCTTCAAATTTTCCACCGCCTGTGGACAAGAGAGCATTAGTTGGCCCAAACCTTTTGGTTTTACCAAAACGTTTGGAATTGGCAGCAGCAGGGGAAGCATCAATAGGGTCCACTCAGAGTCATATTTTTGAAAACATTGCCTCTATTATGACACAAATTGATCAAATTTCATCTGATCGAGTTGGTAGATATTTATTACACCCATGGATCAACCTTCCTCCCATTGAGGCTACATCTGCATTGTATGATCCATTTATTAGTGTCGATCTACCTACTCTTGTAGATGTCGAGCATATGACCCACACGACTCTGCATAATACGTGTAGACTCTCAATTTTGGATTTACTAGCAGCATATCAGGTTATCAGTGAGGACCATGGGATTGCTCTTGACAGGGTACCAGAATTTATTAGACAACGATATCCTCATACACATATGAGCCACAGGGTGGCAAATGCAGCTCAAGATATTCCACATCAGCCTACAGAATCTCATGCACATCATGTTTCTGTTGATCCTTTAGCTTGTCCAGGTGGTCATCAGGATGTTACAGGTCATGTTGAGGCTACTGCGACACCTGATCATGTCCATGGGACATATAGTCGATTTATTTTTGCTACTGATACTGTACATGCTATTGAGCCCCTACGATGCCTTTACATTCTCGTGATCTTAGTGACATTGGTAGAGCCTTCAAGCAGGCACAATAGGTACTTTCAATTTATAATTTAAATACATGTATATATTTTTAAAATTGTGTTCTAAAAATTTATGTAATGCATTTTAAAAACTTGTAGGGGTTTAACTCCTGATTGAAATTGTGAACTTGAAAATTTTAAGTAGTATGGTGAATTCCCAGACTTTGGAAATTTGGAGCATGATGGCGATCCCATGCAGTATGCAGATGAGGTACATTTAAATTTAATTTTAAAAAACTAATTACTTGATGTTTAAGTTTGAACACATTGAACTCAATTACATTGTAAAATTTTTAGATAATTTTACATATATATGTGTACTTGAACACATGCAGGGGTTGGGACGAGGCTCAGGACACATATCGGGAGATATTGGATCGGGACATGGATCCACACATCTTGGATCAGTAGAGCAATCGGTCCATGGATCGAGGGAGAGGTCGAGGGAGAGATCGAGCCATAGATCTGATGATTCTATTCATACTAGTCATCCCTCTCTTTGAGATTTGTTTTATAGTATTACATGTCTAAGATCATTTTATTATATGTTGGAAACACTTTTTATGATTTATGTATTGAACATTTGGACGTGTTACATACTTATGTTTTATGGTACACATATATATACTTGTTATAATTTACATGTCATATTCATATGTAGTTATGTTTTATGGTTTGAATCTTAGAGGTTTGTTATATACGTGCATTATTATGGTTTGATGAACTCACTTACATTACATCTATAAGTACCTTTATTTAAATTTAAATTATGGTAACTTGTTCAAATGTACTTGTTGTACATATATAGATAACTAAATACATTGTGAAATCAAAATGTTGGACTCCACTATCTAATGGTTGCTATTTGTAAATTTAAAAAGATGGACATGTAAATGTAATTAATTTAAATAAATAGTTCAAATGAATTTGTCTTTAATAAATAGGTCAAGAAATAGAAAAAATTGAATGCATATATGCTTGAGATTAATGCTATACATGTTTTAAAGTAGAACATAAAAATGCAATCAGAAATAGATGATAGTTAGATTGAATTCTTTAAAGCTCTAAATGTTCATTTTTAAAGTCAATAAAAGTTATTTATACATTTAAATTGTGCATATATCATGCTCTACATTAACCTAATTTTTAATTACATGTTCATTTGAATGTGCATGCAAAGAATTCTTGAACTAGATGATGAGCTATACTTGTGTCAAGTTGAATGTAAATGAAATCATATATATTATATATGTTTGAAAGTGTTCACTTAAGAATGAACCATATAATTCAAATAAAGCATGCAAGCTATTAGTGGAGTTGAATGTAAATGAAATCAAATTTCTAGTTTTGAAAGTTTAAGAATTCCATGTGGAACATTTATATATATGTAATTAGAAATTGATATATATATATTTAAATCTTGAAAGACATGCACATTTAATATTAAATTAAAAATTGATGACAATTCTATATAAATTAAAAATTGATCAAGTAGATCTCTTGGATGACAATTCTATATATAAATTAAAAATTGATCAATCCATATTTAATTGTACTGGAAAGATGGACCAAATTACATACATGGTCTCAAGCTATACATGGTAAACAAAGCTAAATTGATGCCAAAATGTAGCTATCTCAAGCACCCCAAACACCATCACTATGATTCACTACAATGTTCATATATTCCAATGCACCTTAAGGTGAACAAGAAAGGCCAAACCAAGACAACCTGGATACAATCTAACATTAACAAAATGGATAAATAATTTAGTTCTATACTTAAAAGATAGGAGCTAATATTCTTAAGTAAATTTGGATTTTAAAGATGAAATCAAATTATAAGGTCAAGTGATTTTTTATTAGGAGATTGGATTTGAAATGGATGATAGTCTAGATTAAGGATAAGGTCCCTAGATGTTGAAAACTTTGGGTGATGACGAAAGGACAATATGATGTATGGACTAGATTGAGACCAAGTAACCAAATTTTGATGTTTAAGTGATGCTTTTTTATTATTAAGGATGGAGAATGGATGTACGGTTGAGATGGATCTAGATGGATAATTTTTAAATGATTCTAGGATGAGGGATGCTTACCTGATGAAAATTTAATAAAATTAGGATGTGATGATTAGGATACATGAAAATCCAAATGATCATTTAAAATTATTGAATGTCGTGCATTAGTAATGTATAAAAAATAAAGAAAACTAGACACAACATTTATGTCTAGATTCTTCACCACTCAAACACCAAATCAACTAGATAATTTTATACAAGTTTATGGAGTTGAATGTTCAAATGAAATGAAAGATTTGAATGTGAACTTAAGAATTCCACGGAACATAAATAAATTTAAATGCAAAATTGGAACATAGACTAGGTTTTGTACATATTGTTGCACATATATATATTCAATCTAGCTCATGTATATAGGTGGAGTTGAACAAATATTTAAATTCAAAGATTTGAAAGTGAAATTTTAACAATTCCATGTGTCAAACATAAAAATTTACAATCAAGGAATCTAGAGAGATGATATAAAGGAATTTCTAGAGAGATTCTCAAGAGTGAAGGTTTAAAAGAATGAACCATGTCCAACATGTAAAAATGCAATTGGAAATTTAGATGATTTAAAGGAATTTAGGCAAAATGTAAATTAAAACATTTTTAAAGTCACTGGGTTTTGTAGATCAAGCATATATATGATCTAACATATACATGTCACATTCTAAAAAAAAACCATTCTAAATCATGTCACATGTCCAATCAATACAAATATATAAATTATCTAGATTTGGAGTCATAAATGTGTACACATGTATCCAAAAAACAACTTAAAGCTCCTGGTACATAAAATTTGGATCCTCTCTATCTTTAATTATCTCTAAAATCTTCTCATGATCTTCAATAGGAAACCTCCACTTTTGTTTGGCACGTCCTCTTTTAGGTAAAGTTTCTAAATTTATTTTTGTTGCCAAAACTAAGTGACTGTAATGTAGAACCTTTTGTCCTGGCCTATAATCAACAAATATAATACCATTTTTATCTATCTTTATTTGTTGATAATATGTGCCTTCAATAATGACTGATCCAATGGGATACTCTTGTCCATCACCATCTGTCATCGATTCGACCAATTTCTTTTTGGTTGTGTACATCTTAGTAGATAGTAATCTACAACTTCAGCATTTTCAGGATCTGCAACTACAACGAAAATATCTCCTGTACACACACCACATATTTACATATTTAAGTAAATTATACATTTAAAAGTTGTAAAAAATTATATTTTATATTTGAAACTTACTTAAACATAGAATATATATATATATATATATATATATATATATATATATATATATATATATATATATATATATATATATATATATATATATATATATATAATATATATATATATATATATATATATATATATATATATATATATATATTTAAATCTTGATTTTAACTAAATTAATCAATTTGGACATACCTATAACAACTAAATCAGATACATGTTCGTAATCAGCTGAATATAGTGGATCATAGACATCAACATTGTCATCTTCAACAAAAGGAGGCATTGATATTAATCATTTCATTTCCCATTGTGAAACATACCCATCTCTAATATTCTCACATTGATCAATATTTGCATTGTCCTCAATGCAATCAATACAAAAACATGATTTTTCTCTCACATTCATTGCATAAGGCCTACTACTCCCCGTTGTCATGATTTGATGTAGATTTCTAATACCATGAATTGCTTGACAATTATAAGGATTTGATCGATCAATATCTGTTTAAATTCAAACTTGAAAATTCAATTTGAAATCATGTATGTACTTGAACTTTGAAATTCAAAATTTTAAAACAATTTTTGACTAGACATACATACCTGTAATTTCCCAAAAACACCGTGTGTTGTATGTTGAGTCGCGAGCAGAAAAATGACTTTTGCACCATTCAACAATTTCGTTTGCATTTCGTATGGAATTACCTACAATTTACACACAAGTTGGCACAATTTTTCACCTATTACTTTCAAAGAACTTAAAAGAAAATTTAATTTAGTTAAATTATATATATATATACATATCTAATCTTTTAAAAAGTATGAAGCTAAATTGGACATACCAGCAAGTTCATGTTGACAAAGTGCACGCTTCACACATGCTCCTGCTCCATCGTGCTCTCCTTTTCCATGTCCACTCTCATAAAAATTCCACAAAAATTTGGTGTTGCATCTAGCATGTTGACTACATAACCAAACAAAGGCTTTTGCAGACTTAAATTGTCCTGTGAAGTTACAAATAATTAAACACTTGAAAACCTTGAATTATCTTCAAAAAACAATTTAAGTCTCAAAGTTTTAAAAGAAAATATAAATTAATTAAAAATAATTTAAAAACCAATGTACTTACCAGCAAATCCATCAGACCATATCCAGTGTTGTTCTTGATTTATACCACGTCGTCTTAGGTCTTCAAAAAACATTTTGAAACAATGAGCTACATAGCTTCTATCATGATTTGTATCATCACTGATATAAAAGTGAACCTCTTTGATGATAATTCTATCATCTTTGCTACTTTGTATTCCATTGACTGCTAACTCTGCATGCATGTAGCAAACTTGCACGAAGATTGCAACTTGCTCTGAATGATAATAGTGACTTTGAATCTCAGTTTGAGGACTAAATGTATAGTTCTCAGAGAAATCTACAATAGAGAGAATACAACCTAGTGGAAAACAATTCTTTGAATAACGAAATTGCTTAGATTGCCATCTTGCACCATGACAATGTTAGATATGTGGATATATGATATTGTGAAATTTACTCATGAATTCATTGTAAGGCAATCCACTCTCCTTGAGAACAATTTTTTTGGCTTTAACTCCTGACTTCATTAAGTATGTCTCATATTCAAATCTCTTCCAAGTAACTTGCATTTCATTATTGTCAACATGTAAAAGATTCTTCAAATCTCCACAATCATTACATACATTTTTTATACACTGAATGTTGAATTCATCCGAATTTTCTAATTTTTCACATAGAAGAGACTTCACAAATTGTGTTGTGCTTCCAGGGATGGCTAAATTTCGATCAATTGTTGCCATAACTTTTCTATATGATTGTAGGTGTAGATCAAATTCAACATGATTTCGACAACAACAAGTTTCACGTACTTTATTTATACGTACAAATGATGGTCGTAGTGTTTCAAACATCCTTTGACAAATCTTCACATTTAAAAATTCTTGTTTAAATGCTTCAAAAAGTTCACTTTGTGTTGTATCTATAAAATGTTTTGGATGAGAAATTTTTGTACCATCATCACCTATTATTTGTATAGTATCCCTTCTATTGGAAGAAACACGAGAGTGGGTGGTCCAATATTCAACAACTTGTTTCTTTACATCTTCTGAAATTCTATCTTTTCGAGGAACCCTACAAATATTTACCCAATTTTTCTCAATTTTTCCATCTATTTCATCTCTCTTTTCAATATATCTTTGAACAGTTCTCCTAGAAACATTTAGTAATTCATAAATTGCTTGAACTTGTCTTCTATATGATAATTTCTTACTAGAAATTACAGTCATCAACGCTCTACGTGCAGCACTTAAATCACTAGACCGACTCTTCTTTTCAATACATTTTAATGCTTCTTGCAGGTTTTCAACAATTGTTTGTTTTAAATCTGATGACTTTTTCCTATTATCAACCCCTAACAACTCCAAAATAGGGGTCATTTCTTTTCATCTAAATAACTTTGCAATTAACTGTGCTCTTCTAATTAAAGATTTCTCTTCAAAAAATTCATCCCATATTTTTTTAGAGTGTAATTTTAATGTGCTTTCGGATAACATATCTTCAGATGAAATATTATTGAAAAGAGAATCTTCATCCATCTCCATCAAATTTTCCATACCATAGTCCAAAACATTTATATTAGTACTAGGTTCAGTTTGTTCTTGTACCTGTACGTCACCTTGATCATCAATATTTTCCATGGGTTGTTGTTCAGTAGATGTTCCTTCATCCACTTTTCTCTTTCTTTGTCTTACTCGTGTTCGTTCATACTTCCTCGATCTAGCCCTTGGATTTTCCATCACAAATTACACTCAAATTTGAATGATTGCCTACATAGAAATTTGTACACACATAAGCTTTCCATGAAACATGTACATGTAATATAGCATAAATATTTTAAAAAACTTGTAACTAGATGCAAAACATAAACATAAAATATTTAAACAAAAGTTTTTAATAAACATAAACATGCAAAACATAAAATATTTTTAATTGAATAATGAATATATTTCTACACATATTTCTTTGATGTTAATATTTTAATAAAAAAAAGTGAAAACAAACTTCAAATGCATTTTCAATAAAAAAACATAATCAATTAAATAAATTAAAGATCAATACACCTTAAAAATATTTCTCCTCTTCTCCAAATGCCTTTTTTTTTTGTCGAAATACGTCTTGTAAATTTCAGAAATGATAAACCTTCCAAAATGTTGAAATAAATCTTCTTTAATCGAAAATAGTTGAGAAAATTTCAAAATATTTGTTATTTTCTAATTTTTTTAATTTGATAAATTTGGAAAAAATAACATTGTTTTATATCATTCATTTTCGGCCAAGTAATTATCGGCCGATAACTTTCCGAGCGATTACTTTTCGGCCGATTCGTTACCGGCCGATAGGGTTTCAGCCAAAACCTGGTCGGCTGAAACAATATCGGCCGAAAATATCTAGTTGGCATCCTACATGACAGCTTACTCATCATTTTTCAGAATTTTCTGAAACATTCATTTTTGGCAGAGTATTTCTCTAGTCAGATTGATTTTTTTGCAAAAAATAAAAATACCCTTTTGTAGAGCTTGAAGTGTAGAATCCAAATATAGAATTTTTATAATATTTTGATTAGTTTTGATATCTTTTATTTTTAAAATAATGCAAGTAGGTTTTAAAAATTAAAAAAGAGGCTGATTTGATATTAAAAAAATGATAGTAAAATTTATTAAAATGTTTTAAATATTTAATGGGGCATAAGAGGAGAGAGTCTACTTCAAAAGGGTATATTTTGTTTTTTGAAAATGATTGAAAAAATTGAAATTAGTTGACGGCCCATCAAAAATGTCAAATTCTGACATGTTTGACTTTAAAACGTTATTACGAGAAAAATATACATCAAAATGTGATTTTTTTTCCATGCACAGGATATTGAAAAAACCTATTTGGAAAAAAAAAATAGGGAGAAATGAAGTTTTTTTCATTTTTTTTCTTGACGCCCATGAAGTCACTCTTTTATGAAATTTTCAGCATTCCAAAATTTGTCCTTAAATTGATAAAAACATAATAATTTTTTTTTTAAAATTTTAAAAATTACAGGAATAAACTACACCAAAAGTTCTACATTTTATTAGTTTACACCATTTTGAAATTCAAAACATAAATACCACTTTTATGTGGTCGAAGTTCAAAATTTTTTTTTTTGGCCGATTCCTTTATAAAGTGTGACATAGGTTTGTGCTTTTACCCACTATCCATATATAAAAATGGACATGTATAATGACCCCAGGGCTAAGTTTCATCCCATTATAAAATTCAGTAAGGTAATCAGTTCATTTTCCAAACATGATCCTACATTAGAAGATCATTGGTCTAACTCCAAGGAAGAATATGAAGTAGGAATGAAAGACTACTATAGATTGATAGTAGAAATAATTAGGACCTACAATGTGGCTAAGATTCCAAATTACTTGAGAGATAATGGGAAAGTCCTAGATCCTATTTATAGTGGCCAAGGAATTTATAATAAACCAATCTACAATGTAGATTGTTCAATCATAGAAGACACCAAAATTGAAGAGAATCAAGTGTTATAGCTTATTTGAAAATATGGTTGGTATCCCCTTTCCCCATTATGGATTACCGCAACCAAAACATCAGCTCCAAAAAACAAAGAGGGTCGAGGTTGCATCTATTATTACAATTGAGAAAGAAGTACCAACATCTTTAGTAGTGTGATTTGAAGAGAAAAAGGGGGGAAGAAAGAATAATTATAGAAAAAAATAGAGAAGAGAGTGAGGAAGATATTCCTCTATAGAGAAATAAGAGAGTTGAAAGATCCTTTCAAGCAATGTCTTCCTCCATACCACCCATCATCAATTCTATTTTATCAACTACCTCTTCTTCTCCCCTACATGAGTCTCCCCTTCCATCTCTTTCACATTTAAGCCTCCTCTATTGCCTCAAGCTACTTCCCCTCCCAAATATCTCCTCCTCTAATATCTCCTCCTCATATCCCCACTTCTCCAATTCCTCTTTCTCTATCACCCTTGTTGGCCTCCTCTAATGGTTAAATAACTAAGCCCTTAATCTTGTAACTTAGAGATTAGATATCTGCACTAAGTAGTTATCTTGCTCATCATGAAGGTTCATTTCATTGTCAACCCAGGGATGTGAACTTGAAATGGGTCAGCATTGTTTGTGCACTAGGACTGAACTCTAGTCATCCTTATCCTATAACTAGAAATAAAACAATACTGAAAGTAAAATGCTTGAAAGGAATAACCATAAGTATTGAGCATGAATCAAAAACTAAACTGAACTGGAATGAATGACAAACAAAAATATCAGCAAACAGACAAAAAGTTACTCTGTCTTCCTTGGCTATAGGAACATACACAAAACAAAGTTCCAATGGTTGCAGGAACATACAACTACTAAGACCGTGACTAATTACTGAATAAAAAAGTAACTACTAAACTGAATGGATGGAATTCTCACCAAGGGGTCCCCCTTGAATGATTCTTCCCTAAGCTAACTCAAATGCAACAAATCAAAGTATCATTTTATTCATTGAAAACATTGGTACATCATAATAGCAACATGACTGTATTCCTTGAAATTGAAAATGTAAGTACAATATTAGAACGTCCAACCTCTTGAAGAGGAACATCTTATCATTATTTATAGAAGGAAAACTTCTAACTAACCCTAACTAATTGGGTAGTCGAATCCAACAGAATAGGAGGATGCCATTTATTGAAAGCATAAAAAAGAGGAAGGAAGTTATCCATGTACAAGACTTTAGTCAAACCAGTATTCCCTCAATGAGGATCTAGCATAGCAATACCTCCTAAAGCTACTCAACTAATGGACATGGGCATTATATCATGGTATTAGAGCCTAGTTTCATACACTAGGTACTTTGGACATATATGATCCCATTATGTGACCTAGATGCTCATACTCTTAAGGTTAAGTCTTTCCTTTTTGTGTCATCCTCACTTAGCAACCCAAGTTTTTTCTTAGGTGGTGTTTTCCAATGGTGCAATAAACCAGTGGAAAGGATAGGACCCTTGGTGTAGTGTGCAATGCACCGATATTCTTCCTACTAGGGATGCATTATGGAATTTTGTGTTGTCTTGTGATGTGTGTCACAATGATGTGAATTTGTGTGTGTGTGGGAATGTGTGTATTAAATCTAGAATTTTTTTCTTATGAAGTGATAAATTGTGTTTATGTTTTGAAAAGGCATAAAATTTGTCAGATATTTTGACTCTTGAACTTGTGTTGTTTTCTTTCTGTCACCCTCGCTTAATTATTGTGACCCTTTTTCCCTTGGTGGTGTGTGTAAGATTCCTAGGGGTTGAGGTCAAGGTCAAGGTAGGGGACATGGTGGTGGTCATAGGGCTAACCACTAGGTCACTTCATCTTAGAGTTCCCATGAGTCTACACATGAGGAACAACAGGGTCCCCAGATTAACCCGAAAGGTGGAGGTCTGAATCTGGAAAATTTACGTCCCATGCTTGAGGAGCTTCCTACCTGCTTAGACCCTAGTCTGGAGGGTAACCTATAGGTGGCTAGGGAAAGGAAATTTTGGATTACCTGTAAGAGGAGGAACAAAGCCAATTCGAGGAATATTGCAATTAATAAGGGTGAACTAGTAACAACAAAGAAAGTTCGCATTCTGACTCCTGGTTATAGGCTCATTCCCTTTGAGTTTAGTGATCAAGAGGAACCTATCATAGGCAGTGATAGTGATTCCTAATCACTTTCATGCTAAACTACTTTGTAAACAATGTTGTTTGTTATTGTATTGCTTTCTCTAGACCATTCTCATTATGATATGTTATGTACTTTGAGACCTAGTTGGTACTTGTTTCACCATCCTGGATTGGTTTTGATGACATTTTATCTAACTTTGATAATCATGATATTATTTATTGATGTTTATGCTATGATGAATATATGGAGTTAGTTATGGATCTGGATTAATTTGACTATGTGTATCATGTAGACATATGACTATTTTTTTGTGTATCTGGTTAGTGATTATTATATGATGTCAATTATGATGCAATTACTGTTACTTGATGTGGTTATTGTTTGATGTATTGGTGAGAGGGACGGTGTAGCATCACTCATTCGTGAGCACCCTGCTACGTTGTGATTTCCTCTCACAGTGTGTTTGTTGTTTGATATATATATATGTTACTTGACATCTTCTTTGATGTAGGTTGTAGGTACCAGGCATTGACTCCACCTACACTATCAGGTCTAAGTGTGCCTTAAAAGCCCAATGGAAATGATGTGGAAAAATGAGTTGACAAAAAGTCCCCAACCTTGCCATCATCCTCGACGAGGATGAGTACCCACTTTATTACCATGTCCATCTGGTTTGTATTCTTTGTCAGTTGTCTTGCTTGGTGTCTACTATTATTTGATTAAATTGTGATGTCATGTGGTTGTTTGTGATTATGTTGCTTATAATTGTGTATGTTTTACTTTACTTTACGACTTCGAGGAGTAAGTCGAAGCTTTGGGGGTAGGATGTAGTGCCCCTCCATATTTGGTCTTTCTTGACATTTGAGTAAGTTTGTTTATTGGTGATGTTTTGTTGTCATTCATTATTATGTTGCTTATTTTGATTTTGAATTTATGTGGTAAATTAATTATTATGAATGGCTTTGTTAAATCAATTTAATTAAAATAAATTGATTATAAGGTAATTTAAATGGATTTAGAATTAAAATAATAATTAACTATATTATGGTTGTGAAAAGGTATTATGCGGATTTGATTATTAAATAATTAAATTAAATGATATGATTAAATGTTCTAATGATTAAAAATAAATAAAGATAAATATTTTTGTTTCTTCAGTTGGGCATCAATTTGCAGAGGGAAATGTTTCTTGTTCTTCTATTGGTTATGTGTCAAGGGCATGGATTCTTCAAGCTGAAAATAATGGAAAAGAACCCCAATTTGGTTTTGACTTCTTTTGTTAGGAAAGGCATCTGCAAGAGATATCAAAAGGCCAAGATGAGAATTTTGTTCATGGGGAAGATTGAATGGAGGAGTAGATGTTTGGTCTTTGCAAGTTACTAGTTTTTGTTTACAATGTTCAAATTGTTTTGTTCTCCTGCTAGCTTGTTATTTTGATATAGTAGAACTATGAAGTTGATAGTAGTTATATATAGGGATAATTATGATGCAATGTATCTCTACTAATTAGTATGATTTTTGGAAGCTGGTAGAAGGATAGTTTGAAATTTCAGAACTGATCTCGCAATCTGGCCTATTTTTTTGATATATATGTACTTCTCTTTTATAAATATAATGTAATATATATAGGCCTATGTACCTTTTATCAAAAATAAATAAATAAATAAAGATAAATATTATAATCATTAGAGTTTAATTAATTAAATATGGAAATTAATATAATTTTTAAATTAAATAGATAAGATGAGATTTTCGAACTGATTGTAAAAAACAAATAAAAGATGGAAAAAGAGGAGTGTGTGCACATGCATGACTCCAGAATGAATTGTAAATTGGAAACTTGTTATCTTTTTTTATTTTTGGATTCAAAAATTAAACTTTTTCCTTGTTTTTATTAGTAACCGTTTTTGAAAAAGGTTTATCAATTAAGTTTGTTTTGGGAAGAAGAAAATAGGGGGGGCCTCTGTAAAAATAATTTTGAAAAGAAATTTGGCCTGGAAGAGGATTTTGTAAAAAGAAGTCTATTTGATTGATTGTTCTTTTGGGGAAAACGAAGGGGGAATTGGAAAATCCTGCAGTAATTGTTTGGGAACTTTGAAGTAGTGGGATCTGCAAGCTGGGAAGCTGGAACTCGACACTAAATTCATAATTGTGCCAATTGATTTCATCCATGTTCTTTCATTACCTATACTTTATCTTTGTTTCTAAAATAATACTTGAAATCATAGCTTATTACAAGATAGGGTTCGAGGTATACTGTCATTTGAAAATGATTTAAAAGCTTGTTGTTGTTTGTGGTTTATTTTTTGAATGAATCCTATGTGTATACTTATTAATATCATTATCGATATATTTTCCATACAGGTTTGGACATTCGGTGTTTTGTAATCCGATACCAGTCTCACCATTTGATTGTTGATTATGCCATGCCTTGATTCGGGTATTGCGAATTTGGACTGGCTGCCTGTATGTTATTTTTTCTTTGTGCGCCATAGTCCTATATTTTAACATATAGAAAATTTCTCTTCCTTCCCTTAGCTTTGAAGTTCTCTTTTATTTTGGATTCTTTTGGAAGTCCTCTGTCAAATAGTCCCTTGCCCCAGATTGCATTCGCTAAAGGTTTCTAGAATTTTGTTCTTTCAACTAATCAACTTAAGTGTGTGCCTTCAATCATTTTTCCTCCCTGGGATAACATCTATGTGAAGCATTTAGTTTTGAAACCCATCTCGTAGCTTTTGTTTATGGTTACTTAAGACTTTTCTATAAATCATTTGGAGCATCTAAACTGAATTTTTCTAAACCCTGTCGACTGTCCTGGTTGGTGCGATTTGGATGCCTGAGTGTCATTTTCAAATTTGAGCTCTTCTTATCCCTATCGACTTGGTATGGTACGATATCAATGCTAGAATACTATCTTCAAACTGAACATACTAAAGCTATGTTGATTACACATCTAGTAATTTCCACTGTATTTTAAATATGTTGAAATTGACATTTACGGTATTCCTCCCAAATCAATGCTCCCTAGTATATCTCATTTGATGCATCTTGCATATGTCTATCAATTTTTAATGCTCTATATATGTTCTTTTTAAAATTCAACGAAATCTCTTCATAAAGGGAATTTGATGTATATGAATTAGGTAGCATTCGTTGCACAATCATTATGCTGAAGATCGTTGCCCCAAATATCTTGTGCCTGGCCTATGATACTTGGTATTATAGTTTCATTTAATGATTAGGATTTAGAGGGCATACAAGTAGCTCACATTTGATGTTTAGGGAAACTTATTTATGTGCTTTTAAATGGAATCAAAACTGGTTTCTTCAGTTTGACATCACAATAATGTGTTTTGGGCTACTTCATATCTTATTGATGGTAGTCTCCATTAACATAGAATCAGGTTATCTCTTTAGCCTGAGTGTTATATTTTGAATCAATTATGATCCATTGAAATCCTAGAAAGGTTTTCCTTTCTTACAAATGGTTCTATTTTATAAAATTTCCTTGCCTAAAATCGTCATTGTGCAAGCCTAGTTTTCAGATTGTTTCTTTTTGCATCACCAAAAGTCTCTCAAAAACATTGTCACTGTTTAGAATCATCCTCTTTAATCTTTAAAATGTGATGTTTTGTTGCCTTGGTATCACCCAGGTTTAGCATGTTTATTCCCTTGGTGTTTGCTTGATTTGATTTTATCTTTCAATGTTTGTTTGAAACCGGTTGATGCATAATTCATACAACTTGATTAGTATTGGATATGTTATTCTGAAAAAATGTATTTCATTTTATTATAAAATATGTATATAGTTATTTAAATATCACCTTTTAAGTTTATATAAATTCAGCCATACCTTAGTTTCGGCACTCTTAAACTCTGCCTTAACTCCCTTATAAATTCCTACTCTATTACGAACCACCATGTGGTCTGTAATCAATTTTGGGAGTTATTTTATTCTTTTTACAAATTCTAGGTGTTAAATGAGTAGTTGTTAATGTTTTTTTTTAATTGAATTATATTGAAGCTTCTTGCACCATATAACTATGAATGGGTATTACCCTAAATCCAAATTCATCCTTATTGATCATATCTAGTCCCTTACCTCATTCGGTTTAGGCTTTCTTAGCTAGCCAAAATTACATATAAATATATGTAGGAAATAGATTTGATACTTTTATATTCATGAGCGCTTAGTAGTTTAATAGTCATAATTTCAAAAACCTTATTAATTGTCTACTGAATACATCCATAATAATGAAGGAAACTGGATTATCCATTAACTTATTTCGGTCTAAGTTTATGAAAAGGGTATGGAAATTAATAGCTAATATACTGATCAGTTAAAGTATGGAGATAGTGGTCTATCAGGGATGCTTTATTTAAAAGAAATATTTCAATTTTATTCTATGGAGTTGCATATAGACTTATTATTCTAGGGAGAAATCATATTATTATTACTTATAAGGTTATGCGCAAGCAATAGAGGAAAATGGAGGACATCATTTAAGGACTTACTAACGAACATTTTTGTCTTGTAATTAGTTGATTTTATTAGATAAATTAAATTGGAAGTTTAATAGGGAATTTGATTTATTTATAATTAGTTAAAATGGAGGATTAGTAATTAGATTTTGTTGAACATCCAAATTAGATTGTCTTCGGCTAAATGATAAATGTTGATTATTTTCACAATTATATAATAGTTGAGTTGTAACTTCACTTTGCAATCGGCTATTTAGCTTAATGGTTGAAGTAAAGATAGTGGGTCACATGAAAATAAGGTATTTATTTTATGTAATGTTGTCGATTACTTGAATGAAATACTATGTTTCATTTATGGCATTGCATAGTAGCTAGTTCTATTGAGATAATGGTTATCTAATGATATAGTTTTTCCTAAATATATGATTGGTTGTATTGTTTGAGAAATTTCTTGCTTGATTGTGTTGGGTAATTAATGGTTGGGTATCATGTGAGGAGAAAATTGAGGTCTCCCTTGGATGCCCAGTTTGGTTGCTTTTACGATTGATTATTGTGGTTGAATTGGATGTTGAGTTGATTTTGGAATTTATAGTTTATATTGATTATTGTGGTTGGTTTTGATTTTGATATCAGTTTATTGTTGCCACTTCGATGGGAAAATAATGTGCTAATGATTTGTTAGGCTTACAGAGGTTGGGGAAAGAGTTTTCTTTATGATTGGCTTTTCATGTTGGTTCTTTGAGAACACTTGATTCTATATTTGATTTATGATTGTGTGGGTTTTAGCCTTGCACTATGGAAATTTTTTCATTATGGATTTTTTTTGTGGGATGGTGCATGCCTCGCTTTGAGTGATTAATTATGTGGCTTTTTTATGTTGTGCAATTTGGCTTACCCAGTTAGTGGATTGTGGAGTATTTTTGTTGCTAGTACGGGAGGAGGGGGGGCTCTTAATGAGGGTTCGACACCCAAAGTGGCAGGTCTAGGGTAACTCATGAGAGTTTCTTAATCCAATGAAAATACTAATAATTAATTAGGGGGTTTGGGTAGTACTCACATTAATAAAATATAATGGATGCCTCTCTCATGGCTCAAGCGATCGTTTAGGCTTGAGATGAGACAGAAAGGCCTGGAATGGAAAGAACAACTACCTTGTCTTCATGAAAGGTATGTTGGTTCCACATGAGTTAGAATGGGGCTTGGGGATCAGCTGAGGTTGCTAGGGTAACCCAAGATGGGGGTCGATAACCTATGAAGATCAGCATTGGGTAATCCATATCAAGCTATGCGATGACACTCTTCCTTTTAGCAACCTTGCTTGCCTTGTTTGTTTTCCCCTTGTTGTTTGTGTACCTCTAGAAGTGGTTGTTCTTTATGATTGTTGTTACATTTATTTGTGGAGTCTTGTTGTCATTTTCTGCTTGTCTATTTTTTGTTGTGGGTCCTTCTTGTCATCTCCTAGCATGGGGGGTGGGCCTTAGGGTCTACATGGTTAGGTGGAACGTGTTATGCACCCCATAGGGTTCCCAACCAAAGATCATGATGTATGAAGTTGTACCATTTGCAATGACTCCATAGATTTACCTAAGTTAGAACCAATTTTGATGCTATGTATAGATTCATTCCAGTTGTATTACCCTATGTAATTGATGTATCATTCACATTCACATTGGGAAGCACTATTATATCGTTGTAATCCTTAAACAATGTATATGATAAATGTAATGGATATATATTCTTGGTATTATCTTATGATCACAGATGGATGTTTATCATTTATGTAATGTAATGGATGTATGTGCATTGTATACTTATTCTATATCATGGTTGTAAAGATGTATTCTTGTGAGTATTTTTTCATTGTTACAGGAATTGAGTCATGCTAGGAATGTTCGCAAGTAATTCAGTCATGTGACCCTAGAGGAATAATTAGAAGATGTGTATGTATAGTTCATAATAAGTGTTGTATGATAACTTACATGCCATATTAGTTTTTTTTTTTTAAATTGTGCTATGAATGTTAGATGTTGTGTAATTGTCCTTTGGGGTTTGCGTGGTGGGGCATTACAATTCCATTTATTGAAAGCATGAAAAAGAGGAATGAAGTTATGCATGCACAATACTTTAGTCAAACTAGTCTTGCCTTAATGAGGATCCAACATAGCAACACCTCCTAAATCTACTCAAGTAATAGACATGGTCATTTAAAGGTAAGTTATAACTTCCATACAAGCTGGAAGTTTCGCTCCATTAGAAGTTTTCCCTCCATTGACCTCTTTAATGACCATATTTTTTACTTCTTTAGCAACCAACCAACTGGCATGAACTTCTTCCACCTTGCAAGCTTCATTTATATCTGCATCTTAATGTGAACCTGCATAATGACATTAGTGTGCACAAAACAATTGTATATCCATAATCACCTTAGAATAACATTCATTCAATCACATGTAAAATTAATATAAATATATCACATAGTAGGTTAATCATCAAAAGTTATAGGGATAAGTTCACACCCAAAGTTCATAAATTTAGGGAAATAACATAGAGAGTGTCAATAACTAGGTGCTAAAGTCCCATAGTAACAACAACAAACATATGATAAACCCTATAAAAAATGAGTCACTATTTGGACTCATCAACCCTCCATTCCTTCTCTACCCCCTTCACCTCCACATAACATTCACCCTCCTTCTCCCTAAGAGAAAGAGGAACTTCAAGCTACATAAGAGGAAGTTTTGAATAAAGAGGTATTGGAAGGAGAAATTGGAAGAGAAGATATAGAACATGAAAGAGAAGCACCTGATATAGAGCATGAAAATTCATAGACTTCACATGATACATAGGTGATTTACTCACCTCATAATGAAGTTACTTCTATCCTTTTAGTAGAGTTAAACCATACCATTCAAAAAAGAAAAAGGACATATGTCCAAGAAGAGGGGAAATATTTTTCTATTCTCATTAGCGCCTTCCAAGAATCCATAGGAAAGAAGAAAATATCAAGAAGGTTCTTCACCATTATTATATATGAAAAGGGAAACAAAGTACCACAAATTTTTATCCCTATGGTGGACAGGCCTAAATCATATGTGCTTCATAAGTATTATCAGCTACAATAGATAAAAATAGGAGCTCAAACTAGAGGAGAACAACATTCACTACAAATGATTGTATATTTTATGCCTAGTAGGATGCAAAAATGTGATAACACAAAAGAATAACTTAATTCACAGGTATATCAATTGAAAGCATATGCTAACCATTTAATTGGGCCCATCAATTCAATTGTCCCTCCTCCAATCCTACAAGTTGTATTAAATAATGATGCCCAACATCCAGATCTTGAAGGTCTACTCTCTATTGTTATAGAATGGAGAGATGATCTATAGGCACTAGGAAGTAGAGTTTTAAAGAAGGTAATACATGCTTATTACTACATTTGCGATGAAGCCAGTCTGGCTCACCAAATAGAGTAAAAACAATGAATATTTATTAGTCTAGGATGACTCTATTCCAATTTTGCAAAGAATAAAGCCTACTACTACTGAGGATTTAATAAAGGTATATGTGATAGATAAAGAAGACCAGGATAAACCAAAAGAATGGTTCAAGGCTAGAAAACTAAAATTCAAAGTTTTGAATAAATGCAAAAAAAGTGAGTAGAAATAGAGGCATAACCGATCAGAAAATGGTCAAGGTAGAACAATTTATAGAAGGTTTGTGATGCATATTTTAGGAAAACTCCTCCTTAGTGGCTTCAATGACCAACATGATTAAAGAGTTTGAAAATAATATAAATGGTCAACTCAATCAAGGAGTCATTGACCAAATGATGCAACATAAAGGAGATATTATAAGTTTCAAATATGAGCTAGTTGTTTTCAATGAGTTACAAGAGAAGTCGGAGAATTCTACATTTTCTCAAAAAATTAAGTTGAAATATCATAAGGGACTAGATATAGGCATGATGAATGAGGTTATTAATGATTTTTTGGAAATATTCCCAAGCGATAAGTGATAAAGTATTTACACTTTATCATTTTAATTTAATTTGTAATAAATCTATGTCCTAATTAGAAAAATACTAATGTGCCATTGTATTTTTAGTGGAAAAATACTAATGTGTCATTGTGTTTTTAGTTAAACTTTAGTTTAAGTATTAGTTGTTAAATTTAATATTAGTTCATTTCTAGATAGGGGTTGATCGTGTAATACCCCCCATGTTGCTGATACTCTTTGATACTCTTTGATACTCTTATGTGTTGGTTTGATACTTGGTTTGTGATGGTGATTAGTTCACTGACTTGGTTGTGTGTGGATTCATAGTTTGGTTGGTTTACTACACTTGACATTACTATGATGTTTGATGATACATTAAGTGGTGGTTATATTATTTGGTTATGTTATGGTTTTCTTTAATATTATATGTGGTGATGTTGTGATTCTATGTTGCTATGGTTTCTAATGTATTTGCTAGTGAGTCTTGGTGAAAGGACAGAGTAGCATCACTCGCTTACGAGCACCTTGCTACCCTACAATTACCTTTCATGGTGTGTCTGCAATGGAGATTTACATGTTACTTGGTGTTTTTTTGTATGCAGGAATTGCATGAACAAAGTCTCGATTCCACTTGGTGTAGCAAGTCAGGGTGAGCATTAAATAAACCCAATGGGTATGATGTTGAAAAAGGGAGTAGATAAGGAAGTGTCCCCGTCCCAAGTCCATCACCTCATTGTGAGTCTTTCAGTGTCATGGTCTTGGCCTTGTCTTTGTCTTAGTATTGTTGTTGTTCATTGATTTTATTTGTGGATAGTTGGTATTTAATTTATCCTTATTTTATATGGGATTAATTAATGTTATCTTGTAGATATGATTAATTGTATGTATTTGTAATTTAGTTAAATGTTGGATTTAAAATATTGTAAATTAAAATATATTCAATTAATTGAAAATGATAGAGAAATTAATTTAAATAAATAATGTTTAAGATAATTGTAATTATCTTTTTCAAAATATTAATATTAGAAAATTTAAGGATAATATCATGTGAGGATAAATATGAAATTAATGAAATTTTAATTAAAATTGTGAGATAAGTGTGAGCTTTCAAAGCAAGAAAAAGAGCCAATGCATGGGTTGGATTTTTGAGAAAAAAAAGAAGAGCTTTACTTATTTTTCTTTATTTTTATTGTGAGAGAAGGAAGTTTTCTAGACACACACAGAGAATGGTTTTTGGTTTTTGTCTGAAAAAGAAAAAGATAGGTTTTTTGTGCTTCTCTGTAAAAAAATTTCTTGGAAGGAAAACTATAATATTGATCCAGAAGTTAGCTAAAAGAAGGAATTGGAGAAGGAACTGCAGAGGAAATATAGTTTCGAAAGAGGAAGAAGGGCTATAGTGTTTGGATTCAACATCAAATAAAGGACTCCAAGTTCTTTTTTATCATCAATTCTTTTGATTTATAAATTCATTGTCTGTAAGGGAAACGAAAATCACGTGTGCCATATTAAAAAAAATCAATATCTCTATTTTGAAAAAGGGTTTTGTTGTTGAAAAATTGCTTGTGTTAAACCTTTAAATATTTTGTAGAAAACTATTGTGAAACCTTATGAATTTTCTTCATATAAATTTAGTTGTGAAATTCTTGATTTGAAATGAAAATCAATTTATTATGGGGTTGAATTTGTATGCCCAAATTTATTTTGTGTTTTGGAGAAAAGAACTAGACTGTTAGTTTATTATATGTATATTATTAATTTTGTAATTAAAAGACAATGGAGGTAGTGGTTGAGAAGGATCGACTAGTAAAAGAAAATTTGGAAATGGCATTGGGAGGACACACAGGAGTTCAAATTGGAAGTGTTCCAGTATCAGGTTTTGTTTCTAGAGGTGGACAACCTCAAGCTGCAGGGTCTTCTAGGAATTTTCAGGCACCCTCTAAGGGGGGTCCATAGCAGCAACAACAGTCACAACCCAAACAAAACAAATCACAGTCTCAGCAGGGAGACAGATCTTAGAATAAGAACTGAAGCTGGAAGAGTAATAGACCAGATCGTTTTGTGCAATCTGCACAAAGCACACAGTCGGCACCTTCACGAAGTAGTTTTCAGCAGTCAAGTGCACCATATAGTGTCAAAGGATTTGGGCGAGGAACATGCTATTTCTCATGTGGGCAGTAGGGACATATTTCCAGATAGTGTCCACAAAGGAGTACTTCAAGTTTTAGCTAGAAACCAGTTGTTTCTAAGCTGACAGTAGGTGATGCGGGTAGAGCACATCGGGTGTTTGTGGCAATGGACAATCGTCAAGCTAAATATCAGGTCACTGTGATCGAGACATCAGGTGTGTTGCATGGTACTAGTATTTCCATACTCTTTGATTCTGGTGCATTTGACTCTTTTATATCTCCTTCAGTAGTAGAGCGATGTAGATTGGTGGCATCAAGGCAAGGTGTGAAATGGTAGGTTGAATTGGCCTCAGGGTCAAAGGTTGTAGTAGAGAGGCTTGTTCAGGGTTGTAGTCTGGATATAAGGGCATTAACAACTAAGGTGGATCTTCGAATCCTACCATTTGGCTTGTATGATGTTGTCTTGGGAAACAATTGGTTGAGTGCACACCATGCCATGATAGACTATCGCCATAAAGCAGTGTGGTGCGTCGATGATTCCAGAAAGGAGGTGGAGATCATGGGTATTCAAAGGCCTATTTCATTGTGAATGATCTCTATCATGCAACTAAAAAGCTTTTTCTGGTAGGGTTGTTAGCTTTTTGCAATAGTAGTGAGTGATCTTGAGTAAGAGGATAGTTGAGGGGTGTCATTGGATGATTACCCACTCCTTAAGGGGTTTTCTAATGTTTTTCCAAGCAAGATATCGGGTATGTCACCAAAGCGGGATATAGATTTCAGGATTGATCTGGTACCTAGAGTTGAGCCTATATCTCGGGCTCCATACCGGATGAAAATACAGAAGCTTTAAGAACTTCATCTGCAATTGGAGGAGATTTTGGATAAGGGGTTTATTTTCCCAAGTGTTTCCCCTTGTGGAGTACCTGTAATTTTCATAAAGAAGGATGGTTCTCTCCATCTGTGTATTG
Source organism: Sequoia sempervirens (assembly GCA_007258455.2). Classification (NCBI taxonomy): domain Eukaryota; kingdom Viridiplantae; phylum Streptophyta; class Pinopsida; order Cupressales; family Cupressaceae; genus Sequoia; species Sequoia sempervirens. The sequence continues at coordinate 149,428,919 of VDFB02047230.1, read as the reverse complement.
ATTACAGGAAGTTGAACAAAGTAACAGTGAAGAACCGATATCCCCTACCCAGAATTGATGATCTTTTAAATCAGATAAAAGGAGTGAAGATATTTTCTAAGATTGATCTCAAATCAAGGTATCATCAATTGCGAATTGTGAAACCAGATATTCATAAAACAACATTTCACACTTGATATGGACATTACGAGTTCACTGTGATGTCGTTTGGGTTGACAAATGCACCTTCAGTCTTCATGAGCTTAATGAATGGGGTGTTCTAAATGTATTTGGATAGATTTTTCCTTATGTTTCTCAATGATATTATGATTTATTCCAAATATATGGAGGAACATGAGGAACATCTAAGACAGGTGCTACAATGCTTAAGGGACAATTAGTTGTATGCCAACCTAACAAAGTGTGAATTATATAAGACTGAAGTTCAATATTTGGGTCATGTCATTTTAGGTGAAGGAATTTTCATTGATCCTGCAAAGATTCAGGCCATTGTAGATTGGCCCGTACCCACCAATGTCTTATAAATTCATAGTTTCATGGGACTAGTAGGCTATTATTGGTGACCAGTTTGTCCAAGGCTTTTTCTAGGATTGCACATCCCATTACCTCTCTCTAGAGGAAGGGGAAGAAATTTCTTTGGTCAGATCAATGTCAATTAACATTCCAGATTCTTAAGGAAAAGTTGACCAGTGCACCAATTTTGGCAGTACCGGATCCTACAGGAGAATTTGTTGTATGTACGGATGCTTCCATGGAAGGTTTAGGGGTTGTTTTGATGCAAGAAGGGTGAGTGATTGCGTATGAATGCTGTAAACTTAAGGATCATGAAGTGAACTACCCCACACATGATATTGAGTTATCCATTGTGGTTCATGCTCTGGTAAGATGGAGACATTTCCTTTTAGGGCATCGGCTCGAGTTGCATATGGATCATCATAGTCTGCAATGCATTTTCACACAGTTGAACCTGAATGCAAGACAAAGAAGGTGGATGGAATTCTTGTGCGAATACAATTTTTAAGTAAAGTCTATCCAGGGAAAGGAGAATGTGGTGGAAGATGCTTTGAGCCAACGTAGACATGAGATTTATGTAGTGTCTCTTGAGGTTAATTTGAGGAGTCAGATCCTTACCACTCTCTCCTCAGACAATTGGTATCAAGAGGTGATATTTGAACTCAAGTCGGGCAAAACTCTAGAAGGAAAATTTGTTGGATACTCATTGGATTCTGATGGTGTCTTGTGCTATGTGGGTTGAATGTATGTACCTCCTACAGAGGGTCTTCACACCCTAATCTTGAGTGAAGCCCATTAGGCACCTTGTTCGGCACATCTTGGAGTTAAGAAAATGTATGCAGATTGTGCTCACTATATTTTTGGGCAGGATTGAAGCGTGATATGACCAATTTTGTGGCTAGATGTCTAGAATTTCAGAGGGTTAAGGCTGAGCTTCATCATCTGGTAGGTTTGTTGCAACCTCATCTTGTTCCAGAATGGAAGTGGGACATTATCTCTATGGATTTCATTGTCGGCTTGCCTATGTCTTCCAAGTGACATGACACTATCATGGTCACTGTGGACAGACTGACCAAGGTAGCCCATTTGTCTCCCATCCAATCTTCCTATATTGCTTCTTTGGTAGCCAAGGTGTTCATGGAAGATATTGTTCAATTGCATGGGATACCACGAAGAATCATTTCTGATAGAGATCAAGTATTCACATCTGCGTTATGGACAACTTTGCAATGGTCCTTAGGGACTCAATTGAACTGTAGTTCCACCTACCATCCTAAGACAAATGGTTAGACTGAGAGAGTCAATCAGGTGCTCGAGGATATGCTCTACATGTATGTCATGGACCAACAATCACATTGGGAAGATTATCTGCACTTGGTTGAGTTTTCCTACGACAATGGTTACCATAGTTCAATCGACATGGCTCCTTTTTTAGGATTTATATGGTCATCCTTGTCATACCCCTTTGAGCTAGGATCAATTAGAGGGCAGGGTACTTCTTGGACCTGAAATTCTTTGAGATATGGAGCAGAAGGTAGCTCGCATCTGAGAGCATCTTGTAGTAGCTCAAGATAGGTAGAAGATGTATGTTGATGAACATAGACTTGATCGATAGTTTGTAGTTGGTGATCAGGTGTTTCTTTGAGTACGTCCCCAGAAGTTCCCTATTCATTATGGAAAGGTTTCTAAGCTTGCGCCCTACTTCGTAGGTCCATTTGAGGTGTTTGAAAGAATTGGTCCTATTGCCTACCGCTAGCCTTGCCACCCAGTCTATCGCAGATTCATGATGTTTTTCATGTTTTAGTCCTTAGACTATATTATCCTGATGTTACTCATGTACTTGATTGGAATGCTCTATAGGTCGAGGATGGGCAGCTAGATCTTGAGCCTATGGCTATGCTACAACATTGGAGACTTGACCTTACGGGCATAGATATTGAATAAGTGTGGGTTCAATGGGACCCGAATGACGAGACTTTGGTGACATGAGAGGCTGTGTCCCATATTAGAGAGGCTTACCCATATTTATTTACTAGCTTCTAGGAGTAAGCCATGTTTTGAGGGGGAGGATGTAATACCCCCCATGTTCTTGATACTCTTTCATACTCTTATGTGTTGGTTTGATACTTGGTTTGTGATGGTGATTAGTTCACCGACTTGGTTGTGTGTGGATTCATAGTTTGGTTGGTTTACTGCACTTGACATTACTATGATGTTTGATGATACATTATGTGGTGGTTATATTATTTGGTTATGCTATGGTTTTCTTTAATATTATATGTGGTGATGTTGTGATTCTATGTTGCTATGGTTTCTGATCTATTTGCTAGTGAGTCTTGGTGAAAGGATGGAGTAGCATCACTCACTTGTGAGTTCCCTACTACCCCACAATTACCTTTTATAGTGTGTCTATAATGGAGATTTACATGTTACTTGACGTTTGCTTGTATGCAGGAATTGCAGGAACAAAGTTTCGATTCCACCTGCTTCAGCAGAATAGGGTGAGCATTAAATAAACCCAATGGGTATGATGTTGAAAAAGGGAGTTGATAGGGAAGCGTCCCCGTCCCAAGTCTGTCACCTCGTTGTGAGTCTTTTAGTGTCGTGGTCTTGGCCTTGTCTTTGTCTCAGTATTGTTGTTTTTCATTTATTTTATTTGTGGATAGTTGGTGTTTAATTTATCCTTATTTTATATGGGATTAATTAATGTTATCTTGTAGATATGATTAATTGTATGTAATTGTAATTTCTAGTTAAATGTTGGATTTAAAATATTGTAAATTAAAATATATTCAATTAATTAAAAATAATAGAGAAATTAATTTAAATAAATAATGTTGGTGATAATTGTAATTGTCTTGTTCAAAATATTAATATTAGAAAATTTAAGGATAATATCGTGTGAGGATAAATGTGAAATTAATGAATTTTTAATTAAAATTGTGAGATAAGTGTGAGCTTTTAAAGCAAGAAAAAGAGTCAATGCATGGGTTGGATTTTTGAGAAAAAAAAGAAGAGCTTTATTTATTTTTCTTTATTTTTATTGTGAGAGAAGGAATTTTTCTAGACACACACAGGGAATGGTTTTTGGTTTTTGTCTGAAAAAGAAAAAGATAGGTTTTTTGTGCTTCTCTATAAAAAAAAATTTGGAAGGAAAAATATAATATTAATCCAGAAGTTAGCTGAAAGAAGGAATTGGAGAAGGAACTACAGATGAAATCTAGTTTCGAAAGAGGAAGAAGGGATGCAGTGTTTGGATTCGACATCAAACGAAGGACTCCAGGTTCTTTTTTTATCATTAATTCTTTTGATTTATAAATTCATTTTCTGTAAGGGAAACGAAAATCACGTCTATCATATTAAAATAAATCAATATCTCTATTTTGAAAAAGGGTTTTGTTGTTGAAAAATTTATTGTGTTAAACCTTTAAATCTTCTATAGAAAAGTATTGTGAAACCTTATGAATTTTCTTCATATAAATTTAGTTGTGAAATTCTTGATTTGAAATGAAAATCAATTTATTATGGGGTTGAATTTGTATGCCCAGATTTATTTTGTGTTTTCGAGAAGAGAACTAGACTGTTAGTTTATTATATGTATATTATTAATTTTATAATTAATAGACAAGTACACACACATACAAAGACACACAGACACACAAACACACACATATATGTATATATATATATATATATATATATATATATATATATATATATATATATATATATGTATATATATATATATATATATATATATATATATATATGTATATATATATATATATATATATATATATAATATATACATATACATATTTAAATTTTATCTTTATCTCTATTAAAAAGAATAAAATATGTTTATTTTGTTTTTGGATTCAATATTTTTATGTTTGGTGTTTTTGTTTGAAAGAAATAAAATATATATATATAAAATAAAATTTATTTATGGGGGGGAGTAGTCGGCAGCCGCTGTACCACCCTCGACCCTTGTGATACTATTTGCAAACCACAGGCTACACACAGTAGCTGAGGCTGGTGGACGCAGCCATGTGGGTTGCGACCTCCCATAGGGAGGTACACAATACAAGCTGCGTGGGGCTGTTTTTAAAACTTTTTTTTAATTTGATTTTCATTAAATTCATTTTTTTAACGTTATATATAGATACAAATAAATATATATATATTAATATCAATAATTATATTAATATTAATATATATGTATATATATTTATATATATATTTATATATCTATAAAATTACAGAGAGTTAATATGGGTAATTTTATAATATTTTTTAATACATAATTTTTAATAGATGTTTTATATATATATATATATAAATGGTTATATATATGGAAATTATGGAATAAATTAGATAATGATAAATTTGCAATGTTATAGTGTAATTGAGTAAATTAGAATTAAACTATGTGATTTAAGTTAAGTTGAATATTCTTGAGTAAGTTAATTTATTTATTTCTTGGTGAAATTATTGTGTGTTGAAATGTATTATATGGCATGATTGTTTTACGTAATTGTGTATTCTCAAGATTATTCGTTGAATCGATTGTGGTTTTCTCTTGTATGGATTTTGTATTATGGGTAGAATCCTTGAGTTAGTTTATCCTTTTGTAGGAGCTTAAGTTACTTCTTAGGGACTTCCAGAGGTCAGGAAATTGATGTTTTATGTTTGATCATTTAATTGGATATTTTTTCCTATTTTTGGATATAGTCGTGACTTGAGCTTACACATGGGTTGTACCATTTTTATGGATGTTGTTTTATATGATTTTAGCTAGATGTTTTTTCCTCATGGATGTTCTAGTTCTGGTTTAGTGTTCTTGTTGGTACAACTCCTTGGTGTTGGATTTTTATGTTTTGGGTTCTAGGGAGAGTGGCTCTACGTGGGGGTCGGTGCACAAAGGGGTTGTCAAGGTAACCCATGTTAGAGTTAGAGTAATAAGTGATAACTTAAGTAATTAATTAGGGGGTGGATAGTTAAACATTAATAAGATAATTATGGATGCCTCATTTGCTTGTTAGTGCTATCATAGACTAAAGGTGGCCCGAGAAGGCCATGGTTGGCATGATCGTTGCCTTGTCCTCACGAGAGGTTAATTTTTTGGCATGAGTAACCCTATGGAGCGGCACCTTGAGATAGGTTGTCAGGATAACGATAGATGGAGGAAGAACCTTCTGATAGGTTTTCTGGATAATTCATGTAAGGCCATGTGATGACACTCTCCTCTAGCATTCCCTTTGAGTTTTTTAATTGAAATCCTCTAGAAGTGGTCTATTCTTGTGTTTTGGTGTGTAACACCCCTCCATTTTGGATGTTTGGATCGACAGTGTTTTCCTTGTAATGCTTTGTGTCTGATTATGCTTTGACTCTAGAACTTGGTTACTTTTGACTATTATCTGTGAAGCGATGCATATGATATATTTTGATGTGATGTTATTTTATCCTGATGTTACCTTTATGGCATGTTTTGGATTAACTTAGAAGATATTTGATTTAACGATGTTTTATGCTATTGATCATGTTATTGATGTTAGATGTGTCAGTTAGTGATATTGTATTGGTGAAAGGAACGAGATTGTATCACTCGCTTGCAAGTGCCCTACGATTCTAAGATTTCCTCTTCATGGTGTGTTTGATCATAATATGTATATATGCATGTTCGATGTACTTTTGTTGCAGGTTGACAGGTACATGACATCGACTCCACCTAGTTCACAGGTTTGAGCATGTCCATTGACCAACAGTAATCGATTGGGAGATAGTAGCTAGTTTTTCCATGCTAAATCGTCACCCTAGTCATAGTGTGTTGTCAGGTTGTTGTCGGGTTAGTTGTTTTAATTTGGTCCTTTCCACCTTGAGTATTTAATTAATTTCAAATAATAAAGGTTATTAAATGTTAGGTGTAGTTTAATTGATGATTAAATGAATATAGTTGCAATGTTGAAATACTATTTATTTTATTGATTTGTTTGAGTTAAGAAATAAAATAATTCTTAGTTAATTGATTGATTTGATTAATTAATAAAATTGGATTGAGTTTATTAATTAATTATATTAATGGTGATACATTAAATGAGATAGTTGTTTTGGCATTATTGAATATTAAGATTTAATTAAAATAAAAGTAGAAATCTTGTTTGGATAGTTAGAGTTAAATTAAAAGAAAAATAGAAATGTGTTTTAATTTCACTTTTGAAAATTGTTGATAAAGTAAATTCTTTGCAAAATTTGTATTCTTTTGTTTTAATGAATTTTGAAAAATACATGAGGTTTGAATTGGAAACTAGAAATTGTTTTAAAATTAAATATTGGAAATATCCTCCAAACGGTTTTAAAATAAACTTAGTGAGTGGGATTTTTAGGGTTTTTTGGCCAAAATTAAGGAAAAGCCCTATGAAAAGAAAATGGAATTTCATTTTTAAAAAAAGAGAGTTTTTTAATTTTGGTGGAGAGTTTGTTGGTGGATTTGCTTGGATTTGGTAATGAGATTGAAACTCTTGCTTGAGCTGGATTCAAAGGAGGAATTGGAAAACACCATTGTTGAAGGCTTCAAACTTTGGAGGAAAAATCAGGTTCCTCTTTGTTCTTGCTTTGTTTCATTTTGAAAATATATTAAACCCTCATTATGCTATTTGGAAATCTTTGAAATGTTGTTTAAATCCAATGAAACACATGAGATATTGCTTTGAAAACTTGCAAACTTGTTGAAATTTGGAAATGAAAACCAAAACTAGAATCAAACAATAAGAAAAATAGAATGAAAACCAAAAGGGATTTGTTGTCAAAACTTGGAAATAAACCATGTGGTTTTGTTGAAGAATTCATTGGTTGGTTGCAAGATTTTGTTGGGCATTTGCACAATAAGACCCACAAGAATATTTATAAATGTACTAGGGTTTCCATTTATTTATTTTCTAGAAAATAACCCTGTGTTTTTAATCCTATGTGAAATTATTTTGTATTTTATGAAGAGTTATTTTATATTTAAAAAATAAATAAATAGCAATTTCTTTATTTGGTTGTGAAAGGGAGGCAGGGTAGCCACCCTTGCCACCACCCAATCGCCACCACCACCGCGCCCCATGGCGGACGGACTATGTGTGAGCACATAGGGCCGCCGCCCGTGGGAGGTGGACACTGTGTGCCAAGCACATAGGCCCGCCGCCGTGGGAGGTGAACGTTGTGTGCAAGTACACAGGCCTGTCGCCCATGGGGGACAGACTGTGTGCGGAGTACACAGGCCCGCCGCCCAAGGGGAGGCTAGGTAGCGTGTGCCCTAATTGGCTTCCATTTTTTCAAAAAGAAAATTCGTTTCTTTTCTTCAAAATGTAAATTCATTTTTTTACTATTATTTTAATATTATGTATGTATTATATAATAATATATAATAATATATATATATTATATATAATAGATATATTATATAATATATATATATATATAATATATATATGTTATATGTATATAAATATATATTTAATATTATTTTAATATTTAAATAATATTTATATATATATATATATATCATAAACATTAATATGTATAGGTATATATACAATGTATATGTATATATATTATATATATACATTTCTTAAATGAATTATTTAGTTGGGTTAAGCTGTGGAATATCAATGGGAGTTAGATAATTTAATGATTATTTAAAAAAGTTGATAATCAAAAATCTTTATTTAGAAAATTTATTTTTGATTATTATGAATAATAAAGTATTAAATTTTAAAATAATTGGATTATAATGATAATGTTTAGTTAGTTGAGACATTTAAATGATGATTAATTATTTTAAATCGGAATTGTTTTAAAATGGTTATAGCAATAATATAGTTGAAATGGAATTGTCATTTTAATAAACAATGATATTTAAAAGAGATTATTTTAATCCTTAACCATGATTGAGCAAATAGAATTAAAATATTAAATTTAATTCCTTAAGGGTGCCAAGTGAACATTAGGTAATTTAATGATTATTGAAAGAGTTGATTTTATATGCCGGTATTGGCATGGTGTGATGGTTTATAGGTGGCATTGTTGTTCTTGTCACCAAGGTTCAAACCCCGTTGGGGTGGTATTGTTGAATGGTTGTATCCGGTTCATAGCTCCGGTCAAAAGCGTTTACCCCTTGAATAAAAAAAAAGAAGAGTTGATTTTATAAACAAATATCTTTACTTAGAGATTTCATTTTCAATTATCAGGAATAATTAGTAAACCTTAGAATATAAAATAATGTTTTAGAGGCATATGTTAAAATGATGTTTTAATATTTAAAATAGGAACTTTGGAATGATTATCTCATTTGTATAAGAGGAAATGAAATTGATGAATAATCAAACATTTTCATTTAAAATATTGATTTTGATTAGTTGTAGATTGATCAAGTAGAGTTAAATTATTGGTTTAAACTCTTTAATGTCAACAATGTGACTTAGATAATTAAATATATAATAGAATATACATTGAGTGTATACCATTAAGTAAATTGTTGAAAAATATTGTATTCAAGTAGAGATCAGATTTAGTTGATTTATTTAGTGCTAAATTGAAATAAAGACTAATTTATTTGATCTAAATACCATTCATCAAAATTTTTAAATTATAGAATACGATTGCAAAACTTAGAGTAAATGATTGACTTATTATTTAATCTAAATGTTTTATTAATCAAGTGGTTCTATTTATAGTATATGATCATGAAACTTAGAGAAATGAATGGGTATGTGCAGGATCATCATGGAAAAAATAGGCCCTTAAGTGGCAAAAAATTCAAAAAAATCAGTGTTAGGCAACTCGATGTAAAAATTTGAATAAGTTATCTATATTATTTCAAAAATACGTAAGAATAGAATTTGTAGAAAATTGAATTTAGTTTCTAAACTAATAGGTTTATTTAAAAATAAATAAAATCTATATGGTGAAAATTTGAAATTTCAATGCAATAGTACTTAAATTTCAGGGAAAAAATAAGAAGTAGGTGTTTGTCTGACCACCCTAACCATAATAAAATGATAATATTATTTTATAAGATTTTTTATATAAGTAGAGGACTCATGTCTGGATGTGATGCATATTTTTCTATAATTTTTTTCCAAGTAAATAATTAATTATGAATTTTTTATTACAAATTTTAAAAAATATAAAAACTCGTCTGTCTAACCACCTTAACTTGGTCAAAACTTCATGAAATTTAATTTTTCTTTTCTTAATCCTATAGTATGTGAAGCATAGAATGTGACGCATGTTTTGGATTCAAAAAATGTGATACCGTCTGAAAGTTATAGATTTTTTTCAATCAACCTATTGATCAGGACTTTAGTCATAATTCTAATAGAAAATAAATAATAATTATTTATTAAATTCAAATTAAAGTATATTTTATATTGGTGGAAAGCTGAGAATCTCCTCTAAAAACCTTTTTCGTTTCATCAATTTTGGGTTAAAAAAAAGTCGTTAGCCACATACCCTACAAATACCCATAATATTGCCACTTTTTGGCCCATCATGATCCTGCACATACCCATGAATGATTTATTTTAATCAGATGAGTTATTTATTAAATATGTCGATTATGAATATAACTGTTAAATGTAGAGTTAATGATTGATTATCTTAATCAAATGACTTTATTTATTAAAATGCTTTGATTATGGAATTTAATTGTGAAATTTAGAGTAAATGATTGGTTTGTAAATATTTCATTGTCGTGAAAAGAAATGGGTCTATTTGATTGGATAAATGCAAGTCTTGGAAACTGTGATTGACTGGATTTAGGAAATCTGAACATTAGCTTATTTAACTGTCTGAAATGCTTGTAGTATTATAATGTTTGTCCTCGATGTTGTGGAATTGGAGTAAATGTTTTGGAAGTCTTCCAGATAGAGGTTCGTTTATTGGTATGGGTTGTTGTTATGTTAGTCAACTTTTGATGTGTCATGGAAAGTGCGTATAGTTACACCATGTTGTTTCACCTGGTTTTCACGAACAGGAATGGTGTGTGCCTCCTTGGATTAGGAGAGGGTTATGTATTGTGCCTCCTTTGGAAGGTGTGGGTTTTGTATTTTGGTTTCCTCCAGTGTTTCAAGAGGGTTTTGACCTTGTTGCCTCCAGTGTTTGGAGAGGGTCTTGACCTTGTTGCCTCTAGTATTTGGATTGAGTCTCCTTGATTTGTTACCTCCTTTGATTGGAGAGGTCGTATTATCTAGTTATCTAATGTGGTTTTCACTGTGTGTGTTGTCTTAGAGGAGTGGCTTGTAATGGGGGCAGACACACAAAGTGGCTTCAAGGAAACTCTTTGCAAGTTGGTTAATTTAGTGATAACTAAATAATCTTTTAGAAGCTTAGGTTGCATCAAACATTAAACAAGATTAATTATGCCTCGCTCATGGACCCAAGGGCTTGTCTAGACTTGGGATGAGACGAGAAGGCCTGGAATGGCAAGGTCATCTATCTTGTCTTCACGAGAGGTATTTGATTCCTCATGAGTGAGCATGGGTGTTAGGATTTCGGTAGAGGCCACCAAGATAACCCATGGTGGGTGCCGGAGCCTAGGAAGATTCCCAGAGGATATCCCTTGACGAGCTATGCGATGAAACTCTTCCTAAGTCAACAGTTTGTGAGTTTGGTCTTGTGACATCCTCGATCTATTTTTTGTCTGGAAGCAATATGACTTGTTCAGTGGTGTGAGAGTTGTACTAGAGATGTTCGTATGGCCATTACGTTCATGTGATGTGGTAATTGTATTTATTTCATATCATTTTTGTGAAGTCTATGTCGAGAGGTAGAAGGTCTTGCCTAGGAATCCTTGTTACTATCTCCTAGCATGGGGGGTGAGCCTTCGGGTATCACATGGTTGGGTGGAACATGCACCATAATCCTTTGGGTCAGCTTTTGTTCATATGGACGAGATATCCAGGTGGAGACCTCATGGGACCAGTTCTTCATGTTTACTCTTTTAGCTATTATTGTAATCTTATACCCCTCTTTGTATCGAGGTGGAAGTTGTAATTGTAATCCTTATATTTTGGAAGCATCTCATTTGGGGAATGAGCGTTGTAACCATATTGTAAAGTATATCATTGGGATCACATGGAATTCTTATGTCTTTGATTTAATTTTATAATGTATGGAATGTATGAGCAATTAATTGTTAAGCAATTTTACATATTGGTTTTATTTCATGTTCATGTTTAGATTGAAGTAAACTCAGTCTCGTAGCCTTACAGAATGTTGGCAATGAATAGTGAACTTACTTGTTAATTTTACTTAAAAAAAAAATTTATCGCATTTGATTAGTAATTCACCACTTTCCCTAGGTTTGCGTGGCAGGGCGTCACATGGTGATTTATTGTTGTTATGAGATATTTCCTTGTGGTCTCTTGCTTATCATTTCTGAAGTTTTGTCTTGCCTTACTATTTGGATGTGCTTGGTCGGGGATCCTTCCTTATTTACTCCCAGCATAGGGGTGGTTGGGTGGAACATGCTACACACCCCGTTGGGTCCCCTTGGATGTAGTTGTACCATTCAGTACAAAGTTTTGCTGATGTAGTTTGATCCAGGATTCGTATGTTACCAGATGTATATTTGTACTCTAGATGTATTTTATGTATTGATTTATTGCTCCCATGTGTGTTGGGAAGACTTCTAATGTAATTTTGTATATGTTTTCATTGTGATGTACTATCAGACTAATGTAATGTATTATCGTACCATGTAAATCATTCTTGAACTACCATTTGTAAACACTGTTAATGTTATGTTGTATCTGTGGAAATATGTACTTAATATATTCATGATTAATTTATTGTATTTGCATGTATGGTATTATTTGGATTATTCTTATCATTTTGGTTATCATTAATGAATGTTTTAAATGATGATGTGTGAATGAATGGATATGTAATTGGTAATTTAATGTTCATCTATTAACTTTGTTATGGGATAGTTTAGGTAATGTCACCTCGTGTACCCCAAGGGACTTTGATGTGCAACATGAAACATTAGTTATGTTGGAATACTTAAAGTGCATTCCTTATGTTTTAAAAAAAAAAATTGTTGTGTTCTTTGTTGTCCCTTTGGGGTTTGCGCAATGGGGCATTACAGGTCACCTAAGTTGAACTTTTAGTTAAATTTTTTTAGAACCACAAGATATGGAACATAGGGTTCCTATATATTTTGAGTTTTGGAAATTTTTAATCATCATAAACTATATTATATGTAAGGAAAAAGTACAATTTCAAAGTGGATTTTCCAAATTTATTTTATGAGTGAATTATATAATATTGAAGGATTATGTTTGTTCCATGGATATGGGTTTTGATCATTGATGATGGTATACCTGTTTTGTTTATATAATTTGAATAAGCTAGTGAAATCATTTTATCTACAGTTGTATTGAATAGAGTCTTATCTCAAATATGTGCATACATTATGATGGTTTGATTTGATGTGGATTGAAAATCTAAAGATATAATTTTCCCTTAATAATTGTATTGATATTATTCATGGTTGGGTGAGTATCAAGATTAATATAATATTGGTTTCTTTGATTTTTCTTAACCATTTCAAAATTGATAAACAAAATCAGACTTATCATTGTCCATTTAGTTTAATTTATCTTCAATTTATCTTTAGCTTAATCTATTTCTATTAATTTAAACTTAATATTTATGTTATTTGGAATCCTTGAAGAGCATAGTGACTACATATATTTCCTAAAGAATAATGCAAAATTGGATGATGCATAATTAATTTAAATTTTTGAGAAGCAATCTGAGATATATGTGTGTTTCAACTAATTTTTCATGATTTTAATATATTTTTTGGAAGTCCAAATCACAAATACCCCTTGATAAATAGTTTATATAAAACACTAAACTATCTATCACACTCAACACTTGGCCCTAAAGAAACCTTGGAGTAGAAATCCCTAATTTTTAAGAGGATTAGTGAATTATTATTACTTAGCAATTAGTTGTGCTAAAACCAACATCAATAGAAACATCTACTAGGGATTCTAGATTACCAGTATAGTTTAGCTTCACTATTGTAGAAAATATATAAAACCAATAAGCCTATTTTGGAGGATATTTATAAACTATTTTGATTACTCAAATATCAACTAGAAAAGATAAAATCCAAGACTCTATCCCATATAAACATGGATACATAAGGATCAAAGGTTTCAGAAATTGCAGCCCCTATCATATATAAAGATTAGGATGATATGTAATAAGAGACTATTAGTTACAAACTATTAGTCTTGGCCACCAAACATGAGATTGAGAAAAATATCTTCAATAGTATATGACTATCATCCTAGGATGAATGGATAAAGATAAAAAACAAAGAAGAGCTTAAGTCTTAGATTTGTGAATAGAAATTGTACATCAAACCTTTTGGGTCTAGTGGATGCTAACTCTCTTGCTCATACAATTTTAAAAGAATTGGATAAGAGAAGCTAGAAGAAGGATTTTGGATGGGTGGTTGGTTCTATGACCACATAGAGGGATGACCTAGAATCCCTTGGGAGAATATTGATTGGTGAAGCTATGCAATGTGACCAAAAATTCAATTATGAAACCAATGTTATGGATAAGTTTGAAGTCCATTGATGAGGAGTTGCTTATGTTGGAAGATAACCTCCCTCAATTATAGCAAATGGTTGGGGTTTTATTTTAGGAGCTTTAGAAGATAAAAATATTACCTAATGACAACCCAAAATTGGATTAAGAGTGGTTACAGGCCACCAAATATAGAATAAAGGTGTTGGGAACTTGTAGAGATAAGCTTAGGGTGAGGAGAAAAACTTCCATTGTAGTTTTAATATAAATTGATTTTTTTATTGAGCCTCATCCCTACACATTTAAAAAAAATTCTAGAAGGCTCTTTCTAGCTACCATCACTAAGAATTTTTTTGAGTTGAGAAGGAAAAATATCACACTAGAGATCATTGATGAACTAGTGAGAATAAAAAGAAATTGTAATGCTTTCTAGAATAGGATCACAAAAATGAAGGACATTTTGGAGAAAATTAAGAAAAATTTCAATAAAAGATGAAATGTGCAATGTATAGGTGCTCCTATTCTCAAAAATATTTTGGAAGCATTGCATAATTTCTAGGTCCATTTTCATAACCAATAAGGATGTTATCTTTTTACTTGTTTTAATTTCGTACTTTACCACCTTCATGTGGGTGCATCTCATTCTTTGAGGCTTAATAAATGAGATTTAATTTATTTATTTGGATAAAAATAAATAAGTTAATTTAACTTTTACTTTTGGATCTAAAGGCCAATTTAATGTCTAGACTAGTCTACTCTTTGATTGTGGTGTTAGATGCCCAATATGGGTAGTATTAATAGGATTTCTTGAAATAGTATAAGGGTTTGAATATTTGGTTGTAAAAGTAAAATTTGGATTTTTTTCAGTGTGGGGAATCCTACTAGGAATTGTAATCTACCAATTAAAAATTAATTCAAGGATGATGCCCACTTCTTCTATGTGTTCTCATCCTTGGCGACAATGTATTTTTGTTTTATGTTCTTTAAGCTGCATAAATTTTGGTGAAATCTTCAAAGTGCTTAAGAGTAGGGTTGTGTATGAAATCTAAGTATGAAATATGGTGATTCTGTGCATCTAACTTGTATATCTTTGTTTCAAATTATTTATAATCTTTAACTTATAATGTGCATGATTATGTTAATAGTCATCATCACATTGTAGGTTATTCTATATTTTATCATGTCTTTCAGAATTAAGGATAAAGTAGAATTTTTGTCCACTTAATTTTATGTTATCCTCTCTAAAACCCTTATATATTTTATATTTTTTATAAATTTGGATAGATTAGGGATAGCTTTAGATTAGCTAGGAATATATTAGTATTAGTTTTAGAATAGGATAATAGTAATTGTTTAGCATATTTATCTTGAAATCTTAAGAGTTTCATGGTCAACTACTTTAACATATTTAATGTACTTAAGAAAAGAATTTATCTAATTTTATGTTTAACAACACAAGCCCCTTGTTTAAAAAATCATGTATACCACTCATATGTTCTACATCCCAAGACTTGGCAATAAAGGCACCTTGGAGTTAATTGATTACTAGGATTTATCAATTGTTTAGAAGTATAATTGTGTTGAATACATTGTAGTATTGAGAGGGGGTGAATCAACATATATTGAAACTTAACTACTCCCATTTGAAAATTAAACATCACATCACATAACCTAAAAGAAGAGAATAAAAGAAAACATGCACCACACAAGGACACCAATATTTTTACACGAAATAACCATGGTGAGAGTTAACTCACAATATATGAAGCTCACTAATGACAAAGATTATAATGTTGTTTAAGGATTATTTCCTATGTACTTGCAAACTGAAGCATAGAACCTTAGGGAAAGATGCAAGGACATGATGAGAAACACTATCTTAGAGTAGTATACATGAAAATTATAATGAGAAATATGAATATGAAATGCTATAAAGCATCCAACATATGTTGATGTTGCAATCCCTTTTTGCATAATTAATCCTTCATACTAACTTCAGACACTCCATCTTCAATCTTCTACTTAATTCACACTTACCTTCCAAAATTCTAACTCAACAATAGCATGACAAATTATTTTGATCTTCTATAAATATACTCCTCAACAACTCAAAACCTTGATTAGGTCAGCTCCAAGATGACCTTTGGAAGAAACATATGATATCACATAGGTCGGCTCCAATCATTAATAATATGAAGAGAAAATGAGTTGTGGATCAATACATGGAATATCGTGACAAAAAAAATCTCAACACATCCTCCAAAGCAATATTAATTAGTTAGGACCAATTGCAGATGAAAGAAACAAACCTGTTGGCCCAAATAGTGAAAACACCACCAAAATTTCCAACTGTTCAAATTTACACCATCGGGGAGAGACAAAAAACATTATATGCATATACTAGAACTCTGTCACATATATCTTTCATTGTACAAGGTGTAATGGATTGAATTCTTGAATATAACACTTTCACATCTCACCCATATTATCTTTTGATCCACAAGGAAAAATCTTGCTCCACAGAAGGATGCAAACCAAAACATCATGAACTTGTATTAGGGTATACACTGTGAATGCCTTAGCAAAAATTTTGTAACTTATTTCCATGTGTGATACATCAATCTGGAATGATATCAATTTGCAAACATGTTCTAAACACATCAAAGCATATATATCTACTTTTGTATCACACTTAGACACTAGGCTAATCACCATTCTTCCATATGTTACATTGTTGATAGTATCAATAGATATTACTGCACATCAACTTCCTCTGAAGTATTATATAATCTTCAACACACACATTTTTCATCATGGAAACCTATATTGGGTTGAAATCAATTACAACACCTATTTCCAACAATTTCCCCCATTGTCACTAATGGAAACACACATATGCTTCTCCCCCGCTTTGAAATCAAGGGTAAAGGGCATGATATCTCCTATTTATACTACCCAAAAGATGTATGAACTCCACCTTGTTGTATACACTCCCCCTGAGATGGAGATATCCAAAAAATTGATGCTATATACAAGTAATTTAACCAAAAAGATATTTAAATTCTCCACAAAACAGTATAAAGCCAAAATTGTCTTGTCTACTTTTTTGCAACTCACTTAGAAGGTAATATGTTCTTTTATATTACCTTGAGGTGCGATAGAGTTTCAACCTAGTTTTATTTTGCTAAGGTAAGAATATGATTTTGACAATCATTTTGCATACATAAATCCTCAACCTTATCCACATTATTTGGAGCCTTCACTTTCTTATCAGCCTTTTATGGGAATCTAGATACTGAAGCAAGTCTCAATTTGACTACTTCCCTTAGTTCACCAAACTATTTATTTAGCTACTCTCTCTAGTCCGGAAGTAATGTCAACTAAAAATAGAGATTTTTTATTTGAGCTCATATATATCCATCCATATATCCTTTGAAAAATCATATGCCTCAAAAAAATTAGTAATCTATGACTCAATGGAGTCAATCTGATCTTTGATGTTCTTGGTGGAGCTTGGCCACTTCAAGAAAAATTGATACAAAGTATTAACTTCATCTACACATTCTTTAAAAAATTTCAAATTTTCTTACAATTTGTTGTGTGCATTGGCACCCCGGTTAGAGGCATCAACCATTCTTTTATGTTTTATCTTTCTCAAGGCCTCTTGTTCTACCTTTTCTCCAAGTGAGAGGAGTGATCCTTGAAAGAATCCATTAAAAATTTTAAATTTTTTTTTTGGAGGTAAGGAGGCATGAATGTTTACCCAAGGTAAACCTTCTTGAAGAATTTTCATTGCTTCACCAATTAATCCACTCTTCTTCACATGTTCTTGTAGAATTTCCTTCCTTGCTGAAGCATGTAAAATATCACCAAGTTGTAACTTATAGAGGGGAGAAATGTTTGATAAGGAAACCTATCCCTCATGAGTAGGGATTTATAAAATTTGGGGTGTCACCATAGGTTGAAACTAAATGTACAATCCTAGTAGGTCTTTGAAAGAATCTAAAGAAGAAGAATCCTAACCTTTATCTATAGAAATACTTTGCTTTTCTACTGTATTCTCCTTTGCATCCTGAAAATTCTCAGGATTACCCTCTTTCTTTTGTTCATCATTTTTTGACTTCTTTGGAGGAGGAATATTATATTTTTTACCAGAACTAGTGTTCTCCAGAGGAGAGACAACCTCTTCACTTTGATCTACTACATTATGTGCACTTGTATTTTCTAGAGGAGTAGTCTCCTCATTTTGTTTGACAATTTTATCTATTTTAACACCTCCAGACACATTTTCCTCAAAAATTGATAAGTCTATGTCATGAATAGACACATCAGGAATATTCTATAGATCCTAGGGTAGGTGTAGGATCATGATGGGACAAAAAGTGGTGATATGATGGGTATGTGTAGGGTATGTGGTTGACGACTTTTTCTTTTACCCAAAATTGATGAAATGAAAAGGGTTTTTAAATGAGATTCTCAACTTTCCATCAATATAAATTATGCTTTACTTTGAATTTAATAAATAATTATTATTCATTTTCTATTTGAATTATGACTAAAGTCTTGATTGATAAGCTGATTGAATAAAATCTATACCTTTCAAACGGTATCACACTTTTTAAATCTGAAACATGCATCACATTCTATGCTTCACATACTATAGGATTAAAAAATAAATTGAATTTCATGAAGTTTTGGCCAAGTTAAGGTGGTCAGACATAAGAGTTATTATACATTTTAAAATTTGTAATAAAAATATCATAATTAATTATTTACTTAGAAAAAAATTACAAAAAAATATGCATCACATCGGGACATGAGTCCTCTACTTATATCTAAAATCTTATTAAAAAATATTACTATTTTATTGTGGTTAGGGTGGTCAGAAAGACACCCACTTCTTATTTTTTCCTTGAAATTTAAGTACTACTGCATTGAAATTTCAAATTTTCACCAAATAGATTTTTTTAAAAATAAACCTAGTAGTTTAGAAACTACATTCAATTTGCTATAGATTCCATTCTTACATATTTTTTAAATAATATAGATAACTTATTCAAATTTTAACGTCAAGTTGCCTAACTCTAATTTTTCTGAATTTTATCACTGCTTAAGGGCCTATTTTTTCCATGATAAACCTGCACATACCCCCTATACAAAAAAAAACTTGATCTTTGATTATTTCAATATTCTTCAATTCTTCCAATATTTTTACTATCTTTTCTTTTGTTTCTTTCTCCATCCTCTTTATTTTTTCTTTATCCTTCCCCATTAGAATATTTATTCCTTTTTTGGTTTTGAATTGTTGTCCCTAATATTGAGATAATTTGACCATTTCTTAATGAGAAATAGATACACCAGTCTTCTCTAATGCTTGTTGCCTCATCTTAGCTTCTTCTACAATAGCTTCATTCCTTTTGCTACTTAGTACATCTACAATGCTTTCTAAAATTTGATCAATAATTTCATTTAGAGCCATATTAAAAAGCTATTCATATATATTAATATTTCCTTTTCAATTGTGGTCTTGTCAACAAGAGACATTACATCATAAATATCAGCAACTTCTTTTAGTGCATCATACTGTATAATTACATTGATAGTTGCCTCAAGCTGTAGAGGTTCATGTTCAGGTATTTTCGGAGGATCCTTTTTTTTTTTTTGCTTCTTCCATTCCCTTTTCTTTAGATTCTTCTTCTTCTTCTTCTTCTTCTTCTTCTTCTTGTCTTGTTCTCTTCTTTCTTCTCTTCAAAAGATAATATTTCATTTCTTCTTCTTCATCTTCCTCATCAACATCCACATTCATCAGATTAATCTTTTACCTTGTTACTTTTTGCTTAGTTCTTGGCTCTTTCTACATTCTTGGTTTGTGTTGATACTTTAGTATCATATATTCTTTTATCAGGAGGTTTTTGATTGATTTTGAAATCTATGACAGTGGTAGAGGTAGATCTAATTTTCCTTCTAGGACTTGGTGTAGAAATAGTGGGTTGAGATGCTTCCACAAGACCCTCAAGAGAGCCAAACTCCTTTTTCAACTCAGACATCATCTTCCCCACATTTTTCTTCACATTTTCTTCTACCTTACGATTTTTTTGTTGTTGGTTAGTTCATCATATGTGCCAAATCTTTCAATAGTGGGATCTCTAGGTTTGTTGAGTAAAATTTCAGCATATACAATCTAGTCAAGTTCGGAGACCTCATAGGGAAACTTTTTATCCATGAATTCCTTGGTTCAACTTCCTCCATATAACAATTATCTTTATCCACCATGAAAGTAATTTCATTCTTAAATATCTTTCCACGATTTGTGAGGGTATCTTATTAGGCTCTTCTGCATTATGTTTTAATTTTTTTTGAAGAAACCCCTAAATATTATGTCACATTATTAAGTTTCTAGAAATCTATGCATGCGATCCCTAATCTGATGTGCCACAAGAATAACCCTTCTCCAAACCACATAATTTATACATGCATTTATTTTAATAAATAGAACATAATACAAATAGTTAAAGTACCATACTAGAAATTATAGTATGAACCCTTGGTTTTCTACAAATTTCCCAACAATTTTTATCATAAAAGGTCACAAAGATCATAATCTTTTTCTTCTTTTGTGTCATTTTATGAGTAGTGAAGATGACAGTGGTAGTAGAAAATACTTCTCTATTTGCATAGTAAACCTTATATGCAATTCTCATCGTGGCATACTAGACCCCTAGGTTAGAAATATCATCCATAGTTAGGGTTCTTTTATTGAATTTAGCTCTGGTAAGCTTCATAAATTCTTCATTCTTCATGGCCTTGAGTGTTGACATGGGTTCAAAGTAGCACAACCTAGTCACAAATTTGATGGCTTCCTTTGTGATTAGGTGGGGTTGATCAAGCCAAAAGATGTCTTCATGAATCCAGCTCAAGGAAATTCTAACCCATTCATCTTCAAATCAAAAATTAATAAAACCATTCCACACATTTAAACCCTTTTCTTCCACATTCATATATTCTGGATTGAGCTGAAAATCATCACCCAAGACATGATTGTACCTAAATTCTTCCATCTTCAAATCATTGTACTCACTTAGCTGAGAATGAATATAGATACAGACATCTTTAGAATGAATCACAATGATTGAAACATGAGAGAATGCACCATCCTTGTCAGTCACAATTGATATGTATGGGTGTTTCTTAAATTTTGGCCTTGGCTTCTCAATGAAATTGATGAAAATTATTGAAGCCATGATAGCACTTTCTGAATACTAGGGCTTTACAAGAAAAACTAGAGAAATACCTATGAATATTGTCATTAAGGTTTGCACGCACTTTACTAGAAACCTTCTTCACTTCCTTAGCTCATACACACACTTGATATAGTTCAAATGAAATCAATTTTGATCAAATAGGAACTAAATATGCTTCAGATTAACCTTAGTCACTCCACATTAAATGAATCTCTCAAATTTTTCTATTAGCATATTTTTATTATCTATGATATCACAAAGATCCATAAACATTCAACAACCTCCATAGAGAGAGTGTTTTCTTTGGAACCTTGAGAAAACCTATTCATGTTAATAACAACCATTATGATGAAGACTTCAACATCTTATGCTTTACAAGGGTTTAAAAAAAATCACAATTGCAACTCCCCTTGCACCAATACTTTTTTTAGTTATTGGATGATCCATTTGCACCAGAATGAGGTAAAAATTAATTCTTTGTTTCACTTTCCTCCTTTTTCTTTCATACCTTGTTCATTTTCTTCTTTTTTTGATTAGCACTGTCAATTATCTTTTGCAAAGCATAAGGTATTACATTATCTCCCTTGCAGAACCTTGCCATGTGTCCTAGTTTATTGCAATTGTAGTAAGTGATACTAGCTTGTGGATCATAATTACTTATTCTCACTTTTGATCTACAATCAAGAGCCCTATGACCAAACTTGTTGCATGTGTATCATTAACCATAGAAGGATCGGGAAGTCATAGAATTGTACCTTAGAGGCCTAAATGAATTCTAACTCATCTTACTTCTACACTCAACTGCCTTGCGACCAAACTTATTACAAGCATAGCAATTACCATTGAACCTGATAGGAGCAGTTTGTTTAGGGGAAAGCTTTTTGAAATATTTTTTCTTGTTCTGGATAGGAATGAATCCTCCTTTCTTGTTGTCTTGATTTGTCTTTTCATATCCAGAGGATAGCTCCTTAGGTTTTTTAGTGTAAGCTCTCTCTTATGTGGTTGCATACATTCCTTCTTCTTCAAAGTTATCATACAGGTTTGTAGATGCATTGTTCATAGGAATTTTCCCTTTTTCAAAACCAAGTCTAGATTTCTCTTTAGATGGATTTTGAGAGTCAATCAACTCATCAAGAATTTTAAAACCTCCTCTAAATTTTAGACCCTTGTCAATTTTCCCTTGTTCCTTTTCATATTGTTTTATCAAAGATACAATCTCTTCCTCAATTTTTGAGCATTCATCAATTTTATCATTGATCTTACTATTAAAACAATCTTCAATCCTCTTTCCTTCTTCAATATTAACTTTCAAATCAAATATCACAACTTAGGCTTCTTTGATGTTAAAATGTAGAAAATTGTCGCTCTATGTTTTGGGAGATAGAACCACCAATTTCCTTCAAGTTTCATTCAAGGAAACCTTAGAGATCTCAATATAGGTATGGAAATGAGGGAAAAATATTTGGAATAAGGTGTCCTATGGGTGTGATTAAATACAAAAATGGGGTTCACCACCAAGAAAAGGCTTGGAAAGAAGAAGCTAAAAGTATTATGCAAACCTAACTAAATTACCTAATAAATTGAACTGAAAATCAGGACAATAAATTGAGAATGAACAGAGAGGTACCTAGAAGGATGATGTGGTAAAAAAAAGCTCCAAAACCTTAAAATTCTATTTTCAGAAGCTCACTAGGACTCATATGACATTCTAGGTGATTTGGTCCGAGACTAGGGTTTCTATGCAGAAACTGGAATCTCTTAGCAACTAATCTGCATCTCCTAAAATTTGGGAAAAGGTAGCATTGGGACTCATATTCCCAAGTTGGAAATTTAGTCCTAGTATTAGGGTTTTTCTAAAACTCTGGTCTTCTTTGATGATCTCGTGTAGCTTCTCTCCTATCAAATATCTGAGTCTAAAACCCTGAATTCTAGCTTGTAAGCAACTTTCCCTGAAGATGAAAACCTTGTGACAACTTGAAAACTTTCTTCAATCTTGCAACTTTATCTTCAAAGGACCTTCAAGCTCTAAACCATCTAGATCTTCAATCACACATGTAGAGAGAGAGAGAAAAAAAACTTGTTAATTTTCAGGGAATAGGGGTTTTCTTTGGTCAAACCCCATTTAGTTAATTAAACCTTATGATGAAACAATGAAACTTGAACATGAAAAATGAAACATGAGCAACGATACCTTAAATGATGTCTTGAAATGTAAATCTACAATCTAACATGAAGTGGCCATGAAGAATGTAGATCTTGATCATGAATTAGATGTGGAATAATGCTTAATTTGGATCTTCAATGGTACATCACAACACTAGCTTGACAAGATGCTTGATGCATTATTCCTTTAACATGATTGATCTAGAATTGCTGCAAGAATCTTCTTTAGATCTACCTTTGAATTCTCTTGTTAACTTTTGTGAAAGTGTTCTTGGTTGCTTATGAAATCCTAGGATGAAACTATGTGAAATAACCTTGTAGTTATACTTGTTTATGCCAATTTTTTTGAAATTACAACACTACAAGCCAATATAAAATATAGGATGATTAAATCCCACCAAGAATTGAATTCAAAATGGGTCTTGATTAGATTGGGACTCATACGTTTGTCCAAGGTGGAGTATGAGTCCTAGTGGCTCAAAACTAGGGCAAAACTCAAAGATAAGTCCTATTTAATGTGAAACTTGAAATTAGGTCCTAAGACCTAGGTGGGAATCATACACCCAAGGTGGCGTATGAGTCCCAAATAACCAGATCTAAAACACATGACCCAAAGCATTGAATTACGATTGGTTTTTTGATAAGTTTTGCGATTGTCCTCATAAAAATGCATTAAATAAGGCTCGTGGATACAAAATAGTACCAATTAAGGCATAACTAAGCATGATTAATTAATAAAGCCCTAGATTAGTGTGAAAGTGTTAGGATACACTTTACAACACCCTAAATAAGGAACCTTTAAGTCCATTTTATCATCAATTATTCATTCCCAAATTAAGTGTGAAAAAGGGATACATTTTTCTACATTACATTTAGCCCCCACTTTAGTAAGAGGGGGAACTTGCTTCAAACTCACACTAAAGTAGATGTATAAGAGGGGACCAAGTGTACCAATGCAGAAGGTATAAGATGAAAAAGATCAAGGAGTACCAAGCCCCCAGGATCCAAGATCCTACGAAAAACTGACATAAGCACAAAGGGACACACATAAGGTGTATGATATGCATCAGCAAGATGAGATACACAAACATACAATGTCAAGGAATAAAAGAAAGAAAAGAAAAAGTAAGTTAAAAAATAAATAAAAAGAGGTGCATCAAGCCTCGGCCATTTTTCCAACACGATGTGGATCATATCTCAGTTGTTTGTCCAAAAATGCATGCTCACTCTGAGGCAATGGAACTTTAGGTTGTCCAATGGGCGAGTATCCAATGGGAGGCTTACTCAGAAAGCCATGCCTTTGTATCGACTTCTCACTATATAATGAGAAATTCATGCCCATGTTTAGGCTTCTCATCATACTTACCATACCAAAGCTATATCTCCTCATAACTTTGGTAGGGCACCACAAAACACGAACAACACACTAGTACAAAAATAGAAATAAATGACTAAAAAATATACTATAAGTTGATCATTTGATCAATAGCTTGGCCATGTGACCATTAGTAGTTTATTGCCAGTAATTTATAACATGACCAAATCCATGATTAAACTATTTTTAGTTATTTATTGGTTGTTTTGGTTGATCAATTTGGTGGTATATTTAGTTGTTAATTTAGTCATTGATTGTTGTTAACTGATCATTTATTTAGTCATGGTAGTCATTTATTTTAGTCATTCTAGTCATTTATTTAGTCATTGTAGTCATTTATTTAGTCATTGTAGTCATTTATTTTAGTCATGATAGTCATTTATTTTAGTCATTATAGTCATTTATTTAGTCTTGTTTTAGTCATTTATTTGGCTTAGTCATTTAAAAATCAAATCTAACTCAATTAGTATCATAGATATTCAAATGTTGAGAGAAGCACCATGAAATAAAGACTAAAATGCTTGAAAAAATATGATTTATTAGACATAAGAAGAGCCACAACACATTATTTATGATTGGAGAAAAATCCATTCTAAAAATTTACTTCATTAATCCTTATTGGAAAATCAAAACCTCTTACATTCAATGTCTCAGTGACAACTAAGATTTACAAAAAACTCTATGACAACTGAGATTTACAAAAATATAATGAACTTTGTTAAAAATCCAAGCATCATAGAGAAAACATTCATATATTGTAATGTTAATTTTCCATAGCCTCTTCCTTTATAATGACCACCACTGCAAAACAACATATTAGAGAAAATGGTAAAATACACTAAAAATGGATGGTACTTCTTTAACAATTTATTTAAATGATGAAATATAGGAAAGAGAGCACAAATTTGGAAATGGATATCCCATATAGGGCACCCACTACAAATGAAATTTTAGATTTGATCACAATATTTGCAAAAATATAAAAAAAAAATTCCTTACAAAGCCTCTTGAAGATTCTTTTAGAAACTGTAAGGGAAGTGTATTAGTCGTGCAACTGTTTTGTAGAAAAATTTATAAGCTTGATTCTTTTCAACCTAAAGTGGGGCAATCTGAGAATCCCAGTTTGTAAGATGATAATAATAGAAAAGAATATGAAAAAAAATGCAGTAAACGGGTTAAAAGAAAAGATCAAATGGCTAAGGAAACCATTTTTTGGGCATCAAGAATCCTCCCCTCCATTTTGATTTTCCTTACTCCTCTGTGTAGGTAGTATTGTGGTCCTTACTCCTCTTCTTTACTAGTATTAACCTTTCACTTCTCCAATTTGGTGAGCTTGAACCTAAAAATAAGGTTTTGATGATGGTTTTAGAGTATGTTTATTAAAATGAAAATTACAACCAAGATCCTAATAATGAGCACATTTAGGATTTAGCATTATGACATCATTTAACCTAAGTATTTAAGTATTGCCACCACCATGACAAAGCCCCATAGATAGGTCAAAGGAAAGACCATAAGACAAAGGAGATCAATCACACTAGTTTGTTAGATCCGCTATAAAAGGAGGCCACAACATTCAGAAAAAAATCATCATAAAGGAAAATAATGTAGAAATTAAAAATCACAACCTTAAAAGAAAGAAATCAGTAGTCAAAGTCATTGTCTAAGAAAATGAAGTCTTTGTTCTTTTCACCCAAGCCATGGGCATTCAAAATTTGGTCTCGTCCAAGCCACCCAACTGAGTTGTCCATTATCAAATGAGGGCGGGCTACCGGTGTCGAGTTGCATCTTGAGACCATTCAAAGAAGGCGAGCTAAGAGAGCCTCAACTGCTATTGGTTTTAGCTCCTCTAAACTCTCCCTGCTCATATTGACCTTTCACTTCTCCAATTTAGGGTTTTAGAGTATGTTTATTAAAATGAAAATTACAGTTAAAATTTTGCCTCCTGCATTTTCCCACTTTTATTTTCCCTCATTTATTGGATTTCAAATTGGAATTCAAAATAAATAAACTATAATACATAATCTCCTTCACAATAAATACTATTAAATATATTATAATATTATATTTTTTTTTGATACGTAAGGTGGTTTTTATATTGATTTTATAGAAGTATACAAACATCTGCTAAGCAGGAATAAAAGGTCCATCCTGGACTCCAAGCCGAACAAAAAACATTCCTAGCTAGGACAAAATTTCATCTTTCAACATTTACAGTCCCATTGCAAGCATCAAAGAACAAACCACTAAAAGCATTGATACAAAATATTTAGGTCGAAGGCCGAGCCTCATCCAACTTATAACAAAATTAACGAGCCACTAATACTAAAGGTCCAAACAAAGTTTGACAGGCTAAATATTAAAACTTGAAAAAAATTCTATCACAGAGGCCGAGCATCACATGAAACCATTTATTTCTGCAAACCTTATGAAATCTTCCAGCCACTCCAGCCCCTCCTCCGACACAAGCTTCAGCTTTCTCTTCAAGAAACCCACAGCCACATCTGCTAACTTTCTGTGCCTCGACAGTGTTGTCCCTTTGATGTCTAAGATAAAGGGAAAGACTTTAACACCATCATCCATTTCCCATAGGAGATCCAAGTCTCCAGGGCGCAGAATACCTTTGCCTATGAAGGCCACCTTTAATGTCTTCTCAAGACCTCCAAGCAGGTCATCACGAAACAGTCGCACCATCATCTCCTTAGCCTCCGCCTTCAGGGTGTCCAGGTCCAAAAGTACTACCAGAAACTGAGAGGAGATATGAGCGTTATCTTTGGCATATTCCTTTCTTTCCAAATGTTCTTTGCCTAGGATCATTTTGACTGCAACTATTGACACCGAATCATCCTCGAGTAGAATTCTCTTCAACCTCTCGTCCGTGACTTCCCGAAAAGCTATCTACCTCTTCGTGGCCACCAAAGAGAATGGTGTGTCGACACCAAAACTTTCCAACCCTTTCGTCGAAATATGGATGATGAATTTTGACTTCATCGTCCTCGCCATTTGCAGAGCTTTTGCTAGTCGTTCCCTACACAGAAACAAAAGACAATACCAGATTTCAAAAACCATACTTTAAAAATGACTTCATCAGTTCATTAATAAACTCGTGAGATGTTCAACCGGGCCTCCGCACATGAGTCTGCATAATGGCGGAGCTAGCATAGCATCCTTTCCATGAAAATATTTTACGGCCTTCGTCCTTCTAACTACATACAACTATCACTTCGTGTGAAGTGAGTTACCACTCGGTCCTTCAACATTCTTTTCCATGATTATCGTGCCCTATGTGTCACACTAATGACGCTTTGAATTTTGTGCCATACATTCCCCCTATCCTACACCAAAGTTTTCGCTATTTTCAAGAGCGACAAACTTAAAATAAACCCTATCTCCTTCCTTCAACTATTTGAAGAAGAATTGGGGTGACATGGAAATGCCACATCCACGAGCACCGTGTCTGACCCAACTACCTCTTGTCCACCCTGGGATGGCTTGCTGGGTAACCAAGTGAGGGGCGGGGGGGAGCCCACCCTACCACCCACATATTATAATATTATATTACTATATAATATTAAATATATTATAATATAATATTAATAATATAATATGGAAACAAATAATATTATTGTGGAAATAAATCATATTATAGTATAATTTGTTTCCATAATAATATATTATAATATATAATATAATATAATATATATAATAATATAATAATATTATATATTATAATATATATATAATAATAATATAATATAATATATTATATTATATTATAATATAATATAATATAATATAATATAATTATTACATATATAATATTGTATAATATAATATTTATATTATTATATACTGCATAACCGTACAACATTGAAGGCGGAGCAACGGGTTTGTAGTGAAACATGAAAATGAAATAGGTAAAATATTATAATATTTATTATTATATTATATATGTATTTAATAATATTAGATAATAAATTATATTATTATATACCGCACAACTGCACAACACTGAAGGAGGAGGAGCGGGTCTAGGGTGAAAGATGAAAACGAGATAGGTAAAATATTATTATATTTATTATTATATTATATATGTATTTTATAATATTATATAATAATATAATATAATATTTATATTATATAATATTGTATAATAATATAATATAATATTTATATTATTATATAGTGCACAATCGTACAACACTGAAAGAGGAGCAATGGTTCTGTAGTGAAACATAGAAACGAGATAGGTAAAATATTATAATATATATTATATTATATTATATATCATAATATAATATAATATAATTATTATTGTGCAAAATTGGGTTATGTATTGTAGTTTTTTTTTTTTGGATTCCATTTTGAAATAAGTTTTTAGCGAGTGTGGGAAAATCTAGTGGAAAAATTTGTCAGCATTATATTATATAAAAACATAATATAATATTATATTATTAATATTATAATTTATTACATATTATATAATATAATATATTGTATTGGAATATAATATATTATTATTATATTATATTATATTATAATACAACCCACTCTCTCAATTCAAAATATTTTTTAAAATTATCCACTTTAATATCATATTGTCTAGTTTTTATTTGTGTGACTAATTATTTAGTTATGTTTTTACCCCATGATCAAATTAGTCATTTATTTAGTCATTTATAGTCATCTTTAGTTGTTGTGACTAAATTTTTTAGTCATATAGTCATTTATTTGCTAAATTCTACTAGTGACAGGATTCGTGAGATGAGCAAAACTTTGTTTGCTTGAAATCCATGAACAAATAGGATGGCTCCATAGGCAAGCAAAGTGTGTTATGCAAGGTGGCCATATAATAGATATTATAAATGAAAAAATAGTGCAAGGTACGTTCAAATGGATTTTTCTTAGTTCATGTAAGGTCTCTTCTTAGGGAACATTGTGCTTAATGTATCCAAGAGAGGACAAGTCAAAGAAATATCACACTCTCAAAGGAAATCAAACCCAATGACACCACCAAGCAAAGGTTGCATCAAAAAAAGAAAGAAAAGTGCACAATGAAACATAAAGCGGTTGCTAACATCATTGCTATGAGTAATTAGGGTAAATGCAAGAAGATGAGTCCACAAAATGTGGAAGTTTTTTCCATAGCAAAAAACTTGAAATATCACTCTCTCAAAGGAAATCAAACCCAATGACACCACCAAGCAAAGGACGCATCAAAAGAAGAAAAAAATAGCACAGTGAAACATGAGTGTCGATGTATACCCCCAGTTTAATGTGGTTGCTAACATCATTGTTGTGAGTAATTAGGGTAAATGTGAGAAGATGAGTCCATGAAATGTGGAAGTTTTTGCCTTATCAAAAAATTTGAAATCGGCTTCAACGAAACAAGATCCCATTTAGGTTCAGGGTCTCGAGCCTAAAACTAAAACATGATTCTTTTTTCTTTTAAATTGGGATCCCATTTTTTTAAAAATCGGGATCCTGTTTTTCATAACAGGATCCTATTTTTCAAGATAGGATCCTTTTTTGAAATTTTTCCAAAATGGAAAGTTTTCAAAAAAATCCTACTAAATGTAAATTTTCTAGTTTTGGAAACTTTCCATTTTTGGAAACTTTTCAAAACAGGATCCCAGTTTGAAAACTTTTTGTTTTTGGAAACTTTCCAAAATGGGATCCCATTTCATAGAACCATAAAATAAATTTTTTTTATGAAACAAGATCTCATTTTAGAAGAGGATCCCATTTTTTAAAATATGAATTTTTGGTTGGGTTTTTGGCTTGTTTTTTGGTTTGGGAAATGGCTTGGGGACCCAAACCTAAGCTTTGGACATGGTTTGACCTGCAACTTGAAGGTCATGTCAATGTCATAGGAAAATAGTGACTATGGACATATGTCTAAATACCTATTTTGCAAATTTTTTGATGAAATTAAAACCCATTATAGATGAGACAGTGTAGACTCCAAATATATAAAAAAAAAATATAATTGGATGATTTTTTCTATTTTTCAATTATTTTCTAATGAAATTTGTCCATAAACATGAAATATCAAGTTTTTTAGAGTATGTGCAGGATCATCATGGAAAAAGTAGTCCCTTAAGTGGCAAAAAAATTAGAAAAATCAGAGTTAGGCAACTTGACGTAAAAATTTGAATAAGTTATCTATATTATTTTGAAAATATGTAAGAATAGAATTTGTAGAAAATTGAATGTAGTTTCTAAACTACTAGGTTTGTTTTAAAAGAACAATCTATTTGGTGAAAAATTGAAATTTCAATGCAGTGGTACTTAAATTTTAGGGAAAAAATAAAAAGTAGGTATCTGTCTGACCACCCTAACCACAATAAAATGATAATATTTTT
Source organism: Sequoia sempervirens (assembly GCA_007258455.2). Classification (NCBI taxonomy): domain Eukaryota; kingdom Viridiplantae; phylum Streptophyta; class Pinopsida; order Cupressales; family Cupressaceae; genus Sequoia; species Sequoia sempervirens. The sequence goes on along the minus strand of VDFB02047230.1, from coordinate 149,397,666 downwards.
TTATAAGATTTTAAAAATAAGTAGAGGACTCATGCCTTGATGTAATGCATATTTTTTTGTAATTTTTTCCAAGTAAATAATTAATTATGAATTTTTATTACAACTTTTAAAAAATATAAAAAATCATATATCTGACCACCTTAACTTGGTCAAAACTTCATTAAATTCAAATTTTCTTTTTTTAATCCTATAGTATGCAAACCATAGAATGTGACGCATGTTTTGGATTCAAAAAATGTGATACCATTTGAAAGCTATATATGTTTTTCAATCTGCCTATCAATCAGGACTTTAGTCGTAATTTGAATAGAAAATGAATAATAATTACTTATTAAATTCAAAATAAAGCATAATTTATATTAGTGGAAATTTGACAATCTCCTTTAAAAACCCTTTTTGTTTCATCAATTTTGGGTTAAAAAATAGTCATCAGCCACATACCGATCATATTGCCACTTTTTGGCCCATCATGATCCTACCCTTTAGTATTTTAATAAATTTTTATTAAAATATTTTTTTTGTAAAACGAATTGCACCAAAATGTACTTTAGAAAATTCTTTTCAATTTGAAAAAAAAAAGCAAAAACTAATAAGTTTAGGTCATCTTATGTGTGACGTACACGACAGTTTTTCAAAACATAAAATACGACCAATAAATTATTAAAAAAATATATTTAATAAAAAATTACAAAAAATAATTGAAAATGTGCTTTAGTGAGTTACAAATCTTTTTCCAAAAGGATTTAGAAAAATATGATTATTTAGGTCAAAATATGGATGACATACATGTGTGCATGGTATGGTAAAAAAAAAGTGACTTTTAAATAGTGGATTTTATAAATGCCTATTGAAAATCAATTTTTATCATATGGGTATTGAAATAAATTACATATTTGGAAACTAGAATCTGAGTACTAAATTTTATGATTTGCGACCTTTTTTAAGATTCCATTTCTAAGTGCTTTAAATTTTAATGTCAAATGTCAAAAATTCTGAAAATCAGGGAAAGCACTTCAACTTTTTGGCCAAAAAGTGGACTCAACTTCTTGCACAGACCCATTGCTTTAAAGTAGAAGACATGGGAGCTTATTCGAAAAGCCCTATGCCAAGTCATGTTTCTAAATGAAGCTACGCCATGAAATGGGAATTCCCCCAAAATATAACTCAGTATGTCACATTCGAGCCAACTTAAGGCATGTCATCCACATCCCAAGCTTGCTCCTATATATACATGGAAGGCAGTCAACTGGCCAAAAGATACAATGACAAGTGACATAGGAGGACAAGGCTACTTAACCCTTTTCCCCCACTTAGTCCAAGACAATGATGATCTAATTTTTTTGATGAGAACCATTATCAATTAGAGGAACTAGGTGCTTCAACACAAAGAAGAGCACCACAATCCCTAAGATGTTAGATTTTATTATTCAAAGCCTTACATTCATTAGTAGAATGAACATGAACTCTATGATATGCACAAAATGAACTCTTGTAGTAAAATTTCTTTCATGTTCTTCGAGGGAGAGATATCAAATGATCTTGGATAAATCTTGATGAGATACTCTCTTGATCAAAAGTAGAAGATGTTGCTTTATTTTACAACAAAGATATCTCTTGCTTAGTACAAGGTGTCATACTTACACAAGACTCTTTAGATTATGGGATTTTTTTCTCTCCTTGAAAGGAGGGTGTAAAATCTAATGAACTTCAATTGTTAGTGTTTTGTTTGATGACATTGATATTAAGTGAAGATTTTTTTGTTTCTTTCATTTCTTTCAAAGGAAAAAAACTAAGACCACTAGTGCCTATCAGTTCAGGATGCACTAGTGTTAAAGTTGGCTTAGAGGAGTCTTTTGTAATAGTGTTGACATTAAAGGGAGGCTTGTTTTTTTCTTTTGAGGGACAATAACCAATACCACTAGTCGTTCCTTGCGTGTTAGGCTCTATAGCCTGGACACAAATACCTTGTTCTCTAGCACCACATCCTTTTCCACTATATCCAAGTTGTTTCATAAGTTCATAACCCTTTCCATAAAGCTTTTTCATTTCTTTTGGATTCGTTGGTTATTCATAGTCAAGTTCATCAAATTTTGTTGTGTAATTTGTTGTTTCTTGTAAAGTGTTTGAGGTGGATGCTTTTGAATGGTCTTTCAAATTTTGTGTTGACATTATCGCTTTTTCTTTTCCCTTTTCAAAATATTTGTTTATGATCTTGTATTTTCCCATGAATTTTGTGAAATCTAAGGAACCCTAATCATCGTCTAATAGCTTCTTGAATTCCTCAATATGTGTTTTTTTTCTTTTTGTTGCACAGGTCATACTTGTGTACTTGGTGTCAATTTTTTCAAAGGATTCTCCTTATTTTTCTCAAATTTTAAATAAATTTTTGGTTCAGGGTCAACTTGAGTGTGTACACTTTGTTGTTGTATACATAATTCATTATATGATAAAGAGTAGAAGGAACCCCATTCATTGCACAATCGATACATGGTATGTCTAAAAGAAGATTATATGAAAGATCGTGAGGAATAACATGGATCAATGTTTCTAATGTGTCCTTTCCAACTATCATAGGCAAAGTGATCACACCAAGTGGTCATGTCCCCACATTATGAAACCCACTAATAGATAAAGAGGTAGGTTGAATTCTTTATTTATCCATGCCAAGTCTATCCAAAACGGTTACACTAAGGCATTGAGGGCAGATCCATTATCAACAAGGGTTCACTTTATCCCTGTTCTATTATATTGAACTATTATTATGAAAGCATCATTTTGTTTTTGCACTTCCAAAGGATGGAGCTCACTTTGGTGGAAAACAATGTCAGCATTCATTCCTTGAACCATGGCTACTATGTCATTTGGTTGCACATTAGAAGGGATAGGAAATTTTTGTAAAGCACTTTGAATCATGTTATGATAATGAGGGGAGGCTTGAATAAGGTCCCATAATGATATCTTAGTAGGAGTTTTTTTAATTTTTTCAATATGATCATACTCCTTTCCACTTTGTGGAGGAAAATGAGGACTTGGTAAGATAAGTTGAGGTAATGGGAGGGAGGTTGAAGGTGTTTGTCTTGGTTGTGAAATTTTTTCTAGTGTTATATGTATGAACAATGGTATTGTAACTTGGCTACTATGACATATTATTCTTAGATGGTTCGAGGATGAAGGAATTTTTTTTGAGTTTGTGGTCATTGTGAATGTGGGTAAAGAATTGGAGGATTCTTAGGATGTCCCACAAGGTATATAGGAGGTCCAATAATCAATGGGGATTTAACGAACACTTGTGCATTCATAACCTCAGTGGTTTTGGTTTGATGTTTTTCTAATGGAGGGGAGTCTAGTGTTATCTTTTTATCATCATCCAAGGAAGTTACATCACTATTGTTAATATCATTTTCTTACACCATGATATCCAACCTAGGAGGAGAGTTTTTAAGAGAGCTACAACCTAGATGTTCATGCCATTCAAAGGTTGGTTCTTCTAAAATGACTTCATCACAAGTAAGGGAGTTATCAATGGTTGTATTTTCTTGTGTATCAATGATGGCATTGACTTTTTCAATAAGGTTTTTCCTAGGGGAAGAGAGACACATAATATTTTGATGAATCTCATTGGTTTGATCTTCTAACACCAAAATATCTTCTTCACGACTAGGAGAGATATGAGGAGAAGAACAAGTATGATTATCATGGTTATCTATGATTACATTTATTTTTCCCATAAAGTCTTCCAAAATAGGAGGGGAAGAAAAGTAAATAGGGTTGTAATAGATCTTAAAGATTTGATCATCTAACACCAACATGTCCTCCTCACAAACATTTGCATCCTCTTTAACTAAAACATTGTCCAAAGTGGAGAAGAAGTTGGGAGATGAAAGTAGACTAGTTGAAGTGGTATTTAGATAGGTTTGAATGGTCTCTTGTTTTGTTATGTGATCATCATGAATTCCTATGGTTGTGTCCTCTTGTTCAGTAATGTATTTCCCAATAAGAGAGGAAGGAGGAGAGAAACAACTAGGGTTCTCAAAACTCTCATTGATTGGTTCTTCTAACACCAAAATATCTTCTTCATAAATAGGAGATATATTTGGGGAAGAATGAATATGATTGTTATGATTTCCCAAGATTGTATTCTCTCACTAAACTAACTCACTTAAAGGAGGAATACTATGAGATGGATCAATGATGAACAAAAATAGAGGGGAGAGGACTTCATATTCATATAAACTTAACAAAAATTTCTTACAATACACAACAAGATCTAAAAATAGAACATGAAGTATGATAACTATAGATTTTTGAAATGAAAACATGATGTAATAATTGTCCTAAAAATTTGAAATGCAACAATGATAGAGAAAACATTCAAAAGGAAAATGCAATTTTCAGATTTAGAACATGATAATTGACTGATTATGCTATGCAAAAATCTAAAAATGAAATGTTGTAAATGCAATTTTGAAATTAAGAAATGCAATAACTGAACCAAATTAAGCTAAATCCAATGAAATGAACGAAACAAAAACTTGAAAAATTGAAACAAATAGCTAACAACAACAAACAAAAGCACAAAAATGATGTTTTTAATATTGTAAAAGGAAGTTTTAGGTCAAATCTAGGAATAATTTACCCAGAGGGGCGTATGAGTCCCAATTAGTATTTTTGAAGGGTTCAAATGCTAAAAAATACATAACATAGAATTCCTAGAAAGCAGGAAAAACAACCTGTATAGGGACTAAACTGCACAGAGGGGAAAATGAGTCCCAAATTAGGTTTTTTGCATCGAATTTAGTAAATTGTAGGTGAATGTTAAGGTTTCTAGTTTGTATGATATCTAGACAATGTGTAGTTATAGATTTCAAATGAAATCCAATGATGCAAAATGCAAAAATGCAACCTATATGCACTTTCACTAATGCAATATTTAGAAACCCTATCTATGCAAATTAACTAATGCAAAACCTAATGCAAAGTTAATGTAATCTAGATCTAGGACTATGATGCAATCCAAGTCAAAAAATAATATGTTTTAATGGTTAGGTCCACCAAAATGAAATGATGAAAATTGTCACTCTATGTTTTGGGAGATAGAACCACCAATTTCTTTCAAGTTTCATTCAAGGAAACATTAGATATCTCAATCTAGGGATGGAAATGAGGGAAAGAGATCTGGAATAAGGTGTCCTAGGGGTATGATTAAAGGGGTATGTGCAGGATCATCATGGAAAAAATAGGCTCTTAAGTGGCAATGAAAATTTAGAAAATCAGAGTTAGACAAATTGACGTAAAAATTTGAATAAGTTATCTATATTATTTCAAAAATATCTAAGAATTGAATCTGTAGCAAATTGAATGTGGTTTTTAAACTACTAGTTTTTTTTTTTTTTAAATCTATTTGGTGAAAAATTGAAATTTCAATGTAGTAGCACTTTTAAAATTTTAGGGAAAAAAAAGAAGTATGTGTCTATCTGACCACCCTAACCACAATAAAATGATAATATTTTTTTATAAGATTTTAGATATAAGTAGAGGAATCATGTCCCAATGTGTGATGCATATTTTTTGTAATTTTTTTCCAAGTAAATAATTAATTATGATTTTTTTATTACAACTTTTTAAAAATATAAAATATTGTATGTATAACCACCCTAACTTGGTCAAAACTTCATGAAATTCAATTTTTTGTTTTAATCTTATAGTATGCGAAGCATAGAATGTGACACATGTTTTGGATTCAAAAAATGTGATACCATTTAAAAGCTATAGATGTTTTTCAATCAGCCTATCAATTAAGACTTTAGTCATAATTCAAATAGAAAATGAATAATAATTGTTTATTAAATTCAAAGTAAAGCATGATTTATATTGGTGGAGAGATGAGAATCTCCTTTGAAAACCCTTTTCGTTTCATCAATTTTAGGTAAAAAAAATTCATCAGCCACATACCCTACACATACCCATCATATCGCCACTTTTTTGCCCATCATGATCCTACACATACCCAAAGACAAAAAGGGAGTTCACCACCAAGCAAAAGGCTTCAAAAGAAGAAGATAAAAGTGTTATGCAAACCTAACTAAATGACCTAGGAAATGAAACTGAAAATCAAGACAATAAATTGAGAATGAAGAGAGAGGAACCTGGAAGGATGATGTGGTCAAAATAAGCTCCAAAACCTTAAAATTTTGCTATATGAAGCTCATTAGGACTCATACGCTAGTTTGGGTGATTTAGTCCCAGACTAGGGTTTCTATGCAAAAACTAGAATCTCTCAATAACTAATCTGGATCTCCTAAAATTTGGAAAAAAGGCAATATTGGAACTCATACGCCCAAGGTGGTGATTTAGTCCTAGTATTCGAGTTTGGCTAAAACTTGGGTATTCCATGGTGATCTCCTATAGCTTCTCTCCTGTCAAATCTCTGAGTCTGAAACCCTGAATCCTAGCTTGTAGGTGACTTTCCTTGAAGATGATAACTTTGTGACAACTTGACAACTTTCTTTAATCATGCAACTTTATCTTCTAAGGATCTTCAACCTCTAAACCATCTAGATCTACAATCACACATGTAGAGAGAGAGAGAAACTTTTTGATTTTTAGGGAATAGAATTTTTCCTTGGTCAAATCCCATTTAGGTAAGTAAACCTTATGATGAACAATGAAACATGAACATGAAGTATGAAACATGAATAATGATACCTTGAATATTGTCTTGAAATGTAAATCTGCAATCTAACATGAAGTGGCCACAAAGAATGTAGATCTTAATCTTGAATTAGATGTGGAATAATGTTTAACTTGGATCTTGAATGCTACATCACAAAACTAGCTCGACAACATGTGTGATGCATTATGCCTTTCACATGATGATGGATCTTGAATTGTTGCAAGAATCTTCTTCAAATTTTCCTTTGAATTCTCTTGAAATACTCTTGAATGTTCTCAAATGCTCTTATGAAATCTTGTGAAAATGCTCTCAGTTGCTTATGAAATCCTAGGATGAAACTATGTGAAATAACCTTGTATTTATACTTGTTTATGCCATTTTTTTGAAATTACAACACTACAAGCTGACATCAGATCTAGGACAATAAAATCCCACCAAGAATTGAATTAAAAATGGGTCTTGATTATATTGGGACTCATATGCCCAAGGTGGCGTATGAATTCCAGTGGCTCAAAACTGGGACACAAACTCCAAGATAGGTCTTGTTTAATGTGAAAGTTGAAAATGAGTCCCAAGACCTAGGTGGAATCATACGCCCAAGGTGGTGTATGAGTCCCAAATCACTAGATTTGGAAAACATGACCTAGAACATTGAATTAAGATTCGTTATTTGATAAATGTCAGGATTATCCTTGGAAAGATGCATTAAATAAGGCTTATAGATTCAAAATAGGACCAATTAAAGCATAAATAAGCCCAACTAATTAATAAATCCCTATATTGTTGTGAAAGTGTTAGGATACACTTTACAACACCCTAAATAAGGCACCTTTAATTCCATTTTATCATTAGTTATTCATTCCCAAATTAAGTGTGAAAAGGGCTACATTTTTCTACACTACAAATTTTAATCTTACATTCATTTCCTCCTATTTTATTTTTTAGTTTGCCAACTTCTTCTTTTAATTATTTAGCCTTTTCCCTTAATTTTTCAATTGTTTACTTTTATTTTTCAAGCATGAAATCAGATGATCCCATAATAGTGGGTTACACTTTTTGACCAAACTTGACATTGAACTAATTTTTTTTAGCTAAATCCTCACTTTCGGGCACCTATAGCTGCTTAACCATGAGGAATTTAAAGATGATGCAAACTAGTGATTTGTGAAATTTTGTTTGTAGATTCTAAATATATATTAAAAAAAAATTGGAATCAAATTGCATTTATTTTTCCATCTCCTTCAAAAACTAGTTTTTAATACTAAACACCATTTTTAAAGAGTGACGTGTACTTGCTAACACAACCTTTTTTCTATGAAGGATAAAATTCTAGTTTTTTCAAATTTAGATTTGTAACTATGATATCTAGGGCATGCATTTGGTTTCATTGTGTTTTATTGAATGTTTTTTCTTAATTAAGTTTTGAATCGATTCTTTTTTTGTTTAGATCAAGGACATCAATATCAAGGTAATAAATATTTTTCAGATTTTTTTTTGATAATATACTATTTTTTCACATGTGGAGAATAAAGAGATTGATTTTTAGTGAAAAAGCTATGTTTAATTAAACTAAAAATATACATAATAAAACCAAAATATATTAAAATTATACTTGATGGATAGCTTGTTTTGAGGACTATAATCCTCTAGTTGGGTCTGTGAACTTTATTCCATTTTCATCTTCAAACTGAGCTCCGAAAGCCAAAATTTTGTAGAAAATTGCTAGAGGAGGGGGAGAAGGGTAAAAAAGGGGGGTTCAAGTGAACCTCCCTTCGAGTGAACTCCCTAGACCCCTTAGAGTGAAGGGGGGTTCACTTGAACCCCCCATTTTTTTGCTATTATCCCCTTGATTTCATAAAGAAAATCTCGCCAAAACAGGTTCAAGTGAACATGGCATCAAAAGAGGGTTCGCTTGAAGGGGGGTGTTCAAGTGAACCCTTTGTGGGGTTCACGCGAACACCCTATGTTGAGTGAACCCCTAAAAAGCCAAAAAAAATTGGGAGCATTTTTGTAATTTTTCTTCTGAAGGGAATTGTAACCCACTTACATGGGATCACCCACTCATATAATTTGATATTTTGCAATCTTGCTTCATCTAAAATCTTCAAGAGTAGACTAGAGTTCTTCAAAATCTACTTCACAATCATTTGGATTGATGTCCCAACCTTCAAGTTCCAGTGACTCTAGATCCAGTTATCAAATAAACATATCATTTATCTTCACTACAACACCATGTGTTCAAGAGAAGGATCAACCTTAGCTATTAAGCTTCTCAAAGGAACTTGGCTCTGATACCAATTGTTGAACTATCAAAACTTAACTATTCCCATTTGTAGATTAAACATCACATCACATAACCTAAAAGAAGAGAAAAAAATAAAACATGAACTACATAAGGGCACCAATATTTTTACATTGAAAATCCAATGAGGGAAAAACCACAATGAGAGTTAACTCACAATATATGAAGCTCACTGCTTATAAAGATTACAATGTTGTTTAAGGCTCACTGCCTATGGACTTGCAGACTAAGGCGTACAACCTTAGGGCAAGATAAAGGACCTGATGAGACACACTATCTCAGAGAAAGATACATGACAATTATAATAAGAAATATGAATATGAACTATTATAAAGAAGCATCCAGCATATGTTGATGTTGCAGTCCATTTTTCAAACAATTAATCCTTCATACTAACTTTGCTTCATCTTCAATCTTCTGCTTAATTTACACTTACCTTCCATAGTTCCAACTTAAACAAAAAAAAAACATCAAAAATGATTTTGATCTTCTATAAAAATACTTCACAATAACTCAAAACCTTGATTAGGTCAGCTCGAAGATGATCTTTGGAAGAAATGTTTGATCACATAGTTCAGCTCCAAACATCTACAATGTGAAGAGAAAATGAGTTACATATCAACACATGACATATTAGGAAGAAAATCCATCTTAACACATCCTCCAAATCAAGATTAATTAGTCAAGACCAATTGTAGATGAAAGAAACAAACCTGTCAACCCAAATAATGACAACATCACCAAATCTACTAAGTAAAAGCACAAACCTGTGTCACACTTTATAAAGGAATCGGCCAATAGCAAAAAGAATTCAGAACTTTGACCACATAAAAGTGGCCTTTTTGTTTTGAATTTCAAAATGATGTAAACCACTGAAAGGTAGAAACATTGATGAAGTTTACTCCTATAATTTTTCAGATTTTTTAAAAATTGTTTCAAATTATTTTTTTATTAATTTTAGAGTAGATTTTTTAATGTTGAAAATTTCAAGAAAAAGTGATGTTCACTTGACGTCAAGAAACAAATAGAAAAAAAATCATTTTCCCCTATTTTTTTTTCCAAATAGGTAACTTCAATATTTAGTGAATGGAAAAAAATTTGAAATTTTTATGTATATTTTTCTCATAATAACATTTTAAAGTCAAACTTCTCAAAATTTGATAGTTTTCATTAGATGTCAACTATTGTCTATTTTTTTTAATCATTTTCAAAAAATAAATTATACTCTTTTGAAGAGGACTCTCTCCTCTAATGCACCATATATTTTTCAATTCTTTTTTTAAATGTTTTACTATTTTTTTATTTAAATTTCTAATCAACCTTTTTTTAACTTTAACAACTTGCGTGCATTATTTTTAAAATAAAATATATTAAAACTAATCAAAATATTAAAAAAATTATATATTTGAATTCATCACTTTGAGCTCTACAAAAGGGTTTTTTCTTTTTCTTTTTAAACATCATTCTAACTGAAGAAATACTTAGTTAAAGTTGAAAGTTTTAGAAAATTCTAAAAAAGGTTGAGTTGGTTGTCAACTAGGATGTCATATAGATAGTTTCAATAGAAAGGGTTTTGGTAAAAGGGGCTTCAACTGAAACCCTTTCTATGAAAACACTGCATATAAAATTTAAGCCACATTACGATGCAATAAGGAAAAAAAATTCAAAAGTTTTCAAATTTTTGAGCTTCCCAGGCAAAAGGGTTTTTCCTGAAACTCTCTATGCCATATATAGGCCACATAGTTTTAGGTGAAACTATTTTAACTGAAACTATTTAGGCCAAAATTATTTTGCTCAGAACTATTTAGTTGGTCAAAAGTGTGACACAACTTTGTGCTTTTACCCTGCCAACTGTTCAAATTTACACCATTGGGGAAAGACCAAAAATATTATGTGAACCACGATGTGAATAATGCAGGTAATCAACAACATCCTTACAACTTTTTCCTAAAGAATATGATCATCATGTGCTGGCACAAATAGAGAGACCCATTGAGTATGTAAGAACAAAGCATTCTGAACTCACTATAGCAAACTTTCATTTGAAAACTGATCTTTTGGATCATCAAAACACCTAATACTACAAAGTAGTATGAATTTAACATTCTTGAACATGTTCACAAAACTATAAAGCCAAACCTTCACTTCTGGAGGAATGTAGAGCATTCTAAGATGCCTTCATCAACACTTTACTTTGTCAAAGCATAGATTGAGACTCTATCACACATATCTTTCACTGTACAAGGTGTAATGCTTTAAATTTTTTAATATAAAACCTTCACATATCATGCATCTTACCTTTTTAGCCGCAATAAATAATCTTTCTCTATGGAAGGATGTAGACCAAAACATTATGACCCTATCTTAGGGTATACATTGTGAATGCATTAATAGAACTTTTGCAACTTATTCCCATGATTGGTACATTAATCTAGAATGATATCAATGCAAACACGTTGTAAGCACATTAGAGCATATTTATCTACCTCTTCATCACACTTAGACACTAGGATAATCATCATTCTTCCATATGTTGCATTGCTGACAATATCAACAAATATCACTACACATTAGTTATATCTGGAGTATTATATAATCTTCAACACACACATTTGTCATCAATGATAGCCTATATTGGGTTGACATCAATGACAACACCTATTGCCAACATGGTTTTTTTAATTCTACTTGACTTGGATGTGTCAAAAAACCCATCAAAAAGTTCATTTTGATGGAATGCCTTAGCATGCTTACACAAATTCTATCTCCTTCCCTAATTATTATCTAGCCTCATTTACAAGTTCACCTTCATTTATTTCCATATTTTCAACCTTATCCTTGCCCTATTTGCACAGGTTTATATACATTTAGCCCACATTTCTATGCACTTGATCCTTGCCTTGAGATCCTAGATTTAATATTCTTAGTCAATCCCATGATGGTAATGTTCCCACATGGTATAGAGCTAACCCCAAATTCAAAATGTAAATCTTGTCTTTCTCTACTAGTCATTGGGGTTATCTTGGTATATGGTTTATTTAGTATTTGTTTAATGTTGATATTTAAAGACATGCATATATGTCAGTGCATGTTATTTTCTTTTTGTCAACATTTGTTTAGGATCATAAAGTTAGTCTCTCAAGGGAGCTTTATTGAGAGAAACTTGATCTTGATAATCTAACAACTTCCCTAACTTATTTTTAACTATTGTGAATCCTTACAATTCAACAAATAGAAAGAATCATGGTGAACCAGATCACAAAAGTTTACAATTGACCAATTCACTACCACATCTTAGAGGTTAAATACAAATAGTGTTTAAGATTGATCCTAAATAATGTGACCAAAACAAAAGATATTAGGTTTTTATATACAAGATTAGTAAACATGACATTGTTTAGATTTAGTAGAAACCTTTTATTTTTGCTAAGTATTGTAGCCGGATGATTGAGGAGACAAATTATATTCATCAAAATTTTAAAAATATTATGTTCACACATGGAATGTGGTTCACCTTTAAAATTAGGAAAACGAAGGCAAATTCTTTGCTTCCACTTTTCTAATTATTTTCTTTGGTTACGTTATGTTAACATGTTATGGAAGAAACCCATCAATTTTCATGGCTAAATGGAGTAATTAGATATTCTTTATCAAGGTCCTTTAAAAAAAATGAAAAAAATGTAGAAGAATTTTGATCTTAAATAAAAATCTTTAACATAAATTCAATAAAATTAAGATACCGAGAATAATATTTTCTTTTGTACTATAATAATTTAATTATATAAATCCTGATTCAAAAACTAAATATCCTAATTTATCCTCATTAAACCTGCACGTGGTGGTAATGTTTTTCCAATGCTTATCTTTAAAAGAGGACAAAATTAGTGGGCCCACTGATAATCGAATTAAAATTTATTAAAGGGCATCTATTTATTAAATGTATAGTTTATGTTAATATTTTAAATTAAGCAACGAGTCGCGACAACCCAACAAACTTATTCCCAACTTTTCGCAATAATTTCTATAATTTTGTAATCGTATTTCCTTAACGTGCGAGGTTGTCAATAGTGTTCTTTGTAGATGAAAGTCAAATGATTTTTTTTGAGTTTATATTTGTAAGGAAAATAATGTAATTTAGGTTAAATTAAGGATCTAGATTAAGAAATTAAATGCGAATAAAATTAGTATTTAATTTTATGATTAAAAAGTGTGAAAGATTTATGAATCTCATTTAAGTATTAGTTCAAAAATAAGATTTTCTCTTTTAGTAAATAGTCTTGAGATCTACAGAAGATTTATGTTTTTATCAAAGATAATAAGTCTGCTTAAGTTTGTAGTCACATATTTGTTCACTAAATTTGCACTTAATTCTATACAACAAGAAAACTTTACTCTATCACTTGCCCAAATGATCTTCATCTACTGTACTTCTTCCTAAAGACATATAGGACTTAAAACAATTTGAAAGTTTTGCCATTTATAATGTCTCTTTTGAATCAATTAACTTAGGTGGCCCTATCCTTATTTTTATTGATATTGATACAAAAATATTTTAATAAAGGGGTCATGTTTTAGTTGCAACAAATAAAATAATGATAAATAATATGAGGTGTGGGTTTCCATAAAAGGTTGTTGTAATCTTAGGACAATTGGGTTGCTACTTCATGACAAGAAATTAATGAGAAGTTACAAGACATAGTGAGACTATTTTTAGGAAAATAATCTAATTAAAATTTTAGTTGCTATATTTGAGAGGAAAAATAGAGGCCTACTAGTAGTATATTGAGGAGCTTGTTGACCTTTGAGACATTTACCAATGTATTTGGTCTTTTCTATCATAGTTTGAGCCTTGTGTTTAGCTATAGGATTTAAGGATGAAACCTCTTGGATTTTGGAGATTAGATGATGAAACTCGTGTGGTCTCATGGAGATTGGAGGATGAACACCCTTTTGATTTTCTCAAAGAAATTTCCTAGAGAGGTTGTATTTACAAGTACTTCAAAGCTTTGTATTTCTAAAAGTTTAACATATTGTAAAATCATTATTTTGAAATCATCAAGAATTAACATTTAATTGAGGAAATATTATTCATGCTTATGTGTTATTCTTTGAAGCTTTAGCATATCTATATTATTTTTTGTAATATATTGTTATATTCTCTTGGGGATTGTCGTTATTAGAGAATATATATATTGATAATGAAATTATTTACATGATCAAAAAGTGGTGAATAATAATATTTACTTACTATGTCCTCTCACCTCACCTCATAGAATCTTGTTGATAAAAAAATTATTTTTAAATTTACATTGAGGATATTAAAATGGTATCGAAGCTAAATTTTTACTAGCCTATGGAGTATAGTGAGAAATAAGAGACATGTGATGAAGTAGGAGAGATAATAGTTTCTTCAAGGCAACCTAATAGGAATTTAGATTCAAGGAAAGATGGTGTTGGCAATATTTCTTGTATGTCCTAAAATAGAAAAATAAATATATGACTAGTGCCAACTATGTTAGCTTGGCCTTATTCTACCAAGCATTGAAAATATATTAGAGATTTATTTCAATGGATCCCTTGTTCAAGTTGTTCTTAGCTTTTATTCTATGCATCACCTCATGTCTATGTCAAGTGTCTAAAGTGCAATAAATATGAAAAGATTCTATGTATGGGGACCCTTAAACCAATTTCTTGCCTTGGATACAATTTTATTTTTTCTCTTATCAACATCCCTTTCATCCATTTTCCTCTAATTCCTTAACTCCCTTCATCATATGCCACTCCTTCATTTTCTCAAACCAATGCTTTCTTTTCTTTTCTAAAGTTTCAATTTTTCACTTGTTAGAATACCTTTACTATTGTTGGAATCCCTTTCCTTAGTTTCCTATAATCCTACTTTCATTGTTCCTTCTCTCTCTTGGGATTTCAAAAATTTCTTCCCTCTTTGCATTATTTCTGAAGGAATTGAACACCCTAATCCTCAAGCCTTGCAATACTACATATTCCTATTCCTATGTATTGATCTCTAACCTATTATTACTCCTAGAATTTTTTCAATTATTATACTTGAAGGATATTCAGTATCTCACAACCCCAAACCCTACCACCATATTAGGCTTTTAGGTTTTCCTCTTCTTCAATATATTTGGTGTTGTTGACATTTCATGGCCCCCTACATGGCTCACCAAAAAAAAATGATTTGAAAGATCTTATATGGGCCATGTTGCATGAGCTATGCTTTAAGAAAACCAAAAGCAAAGTTAAGCATTAGACTTTTCAAGCCTTTAGGTTTTTGATTATCTACATATTTAGATGTCATCCCTATTGCTCCAAAATTCCTACCTCTTCAACCCTTCTTTTCATCACTTTCCCAAGAATGAGTGTTTCATGTTTTAGTCATCAACCTTAACTCTTAAGCCTTATTGCTTTCTTTTCTTTTCCCTTTCCTCCCCTTCATCGTCAAAGTTTTGATGAAATCCTTTAAAATCATAACATGTCGTAAGGTTTCAAACTGAACAAGGATCAACCATCTTCCTTAACCCTTACCACAATTTCATCTTAAATCTTAAGCCTTCCTTCTAATCTTTGATTCCTAATTCCATAGTCTTTGATATTTCAAGAATCACCCTTTCTTATCATCCTTATCACAAATTTTTTGATACATCTTAAGTCTTTCATTCGATTTCCAATCAAATTTTTTTATGGTTTTGAAAACCTTGTCAAGATCCAAAAGTGGTTTCAAAACCTCATAAAATAGCCACAAAATCATCACATTTTTTTCATGGTTGTGATTTCTTTGTCATATTTTGACATGGTTTTCAAAACCTTATCAGGCCCTAACAAAGGTTTTGAAGTTATTTGTTTAGATTGACAAATAATAAATAAAGACACTTTTATTTTTTGAAACACAAGAGCTTTTTTGGAACTAATAAAGGTTGTGAGAACATTATCAAACTTTGACAGAGGTTTTGAAACCACTTTCAGACTTTGCTAATTTTTTTGAAAACATAAGACTTCCTTTCAGTGCTCAATTCTCAATGTCATATCTTTGATAATTGATAGTTGAGTATTTCTTCTATATTTTGTCTTATTCTTATGATAATACATAAGACTTCCTTCCAATCCTCAATTCTTGATTTCATATGTTCAATCTTCGATGATCAAGTCTCCCTCTTATACTTTGTCTTATCTTAGTGATAAGGCTTAAGTCTTCTTCCAGATCTCCAACATCTCCCTTTCCTCTTTGCTTTCCATCTTTTTTCTAACCTTTTCGCTTTTTCTTTCTTCATTCTCTTCTTCCAACAAGAATTAGGTTTAACACTCAATTTTAGAAATAAGTTATCTTGTAGGGATCATGGTTTTATCATTCTTCATGTCATCTTCTTCATCAACAGGGTACATGCATATGGGGTGGTTTCAATTCCTAATGTCTAACATGGGTTTTTCTCTTTAGAGTTTCTTGATCATGAATTCTCTTATTTCCAACTCTTTTGACAAGCATTTCCTTGCAAGATTGATGCCCAATGTCCAATAAAGGTAACCTTTCAAGGTTACAAACCATTTAATGTTTAATCCAATGATCAATTTGGGCTTGATGCTATGACAATATTTTTGGGTGGCATGTGCTTTTGGTCGTAAATGCCATTAATGCCCAATTAATCTCCTCAAACATTTGATCTTGGTTCCTAAGGCTATGGAGATGACATTTAATGCTTTGAGTTAGATTTGGGAAAATTTTGAGGTACCCATGCTTCATTTATGGTTGCAAACTCCTTTCTATTAGAGGGTCATCCCTTGTCATGTTTTGCTACGAATTTTGTGGGTGATCTTTGTCCTTCAACGTACATATTGAAAATTTATCAAGGTGAAGGCATCGTGGATGTTAGAAGAGTGTTGGACACTCTTCTTGGGCAAGTTTTTTTAATTTCTCTCTTGAATTAAGGACACTCTTCTATTCATTATAAGGGGTTCTTCCTTAGTTTATCTAGTAGAAACTGTAGTTATATACACTCTGCAACTATAAACAAGCTTATTCCTTTATATCAATGAGAACTATCATTTTCTTCTTCTCCCTTCTAGATATGTTGTGTATACCTCTATTACCTTCATGTCTGGATGCCTTTTTTACCATTTTCTATGTCTATATATTGTGTTAACTATATTTGTAGGTGTTTCTTGTGAATCTCTTCTTTCCTTCTAGCATCCTGTCAAACCCTAACCTCCATATGCACTCTTGGAAACCAGTTGAATAGAGAATTGTGTAAGTCACTTGGATATTTTTCATTGATGCATTGTGCTAATTTAAGTGGGAATAAACTTTATAATCTTGGTGTATCACCTCCCCTTCCCTTTTAATGCAATTCTTTCTCTCCCTTTCCTCTATGACTTGGTAGAATAGGATTAATATTAGGATTTCATATGCTAGGTTGGACTGAAATATTTGCACCTAGGTTAAGAAAGGAAGCTAACCTTCTATGGGGATCTAATTTATTTGTAGGGTCCCACACCTTGAGGTTATTTTCATTGTTTCATTGAGATGCTAAGCCTATGTTCATCTTGATGTAATTTCATATGATAACTCTTTTTTGGCATGTGTAGTGGGACTAGGTTTTGTGAGCTTTACATCACCCACTAAAGGATTTGGTGTTTTCTCTAGTGTATCTTGCCCTTCAAGGAATTTCTCCAACACCGTAGTGAATCTTATATATTGCTTAATTTGATTTCAATTAACATTTAAAATATTTTTTTGTTAATTGAAATCTATTTATATTTATGTGATATCTCTATTATAAATAGACTTAAAGATACCCCCAATCCTTGATATCATTATAAGCTTGTAGAAGATGTAAAATCATTTATATAAGTGTCAAATAATTTAATATATATATAAAATATTGTTTAGGAACTTTGTTAAGAGACAAACTTAATTAATGAGAATAATAATAAATACATGAATTATTTCTAGTTCTACTTAAAGATGAGATTTTTTGGTGGGAAAATGCTAACGAGTTATTTGTTTGGTGAGGCAGACTTGTTGAACTATAGCTCATATGGACCAACTAGGAGTCAAACAGGCAAGACCTTCCATTTTCTATTGAAGTGCTCTACCTACTTAGCTACTAACCCCTCTTTGGCCAGTGTATTCTTTGTCAAATTGTGGCTTATTTCCAACACCCCCCTTAAGGAACACTGATGGTGCTCAAGGATCCTAACCTAACTCTAATACTACTTGTTGAGTTGCAACTCATATGGACTAGCTAAGATTCAAACCTAGGACCTTCCATTTGCTATTAGAGTGCTCTACCAACTAAGCTATTGACCCCTTTTTGGCCATTCCATCATCATTCAGGTGTGGCTTATTTCCACCAAGGTTGAGGAATGCATTGTATTTGGGAAATATCTGCCATTCTTATCCTTGAGCTCTCTTTCTCATCCTGATGATGGATCATGGAGTGATCCGACAAAATTGATGCAAAAAATATTCACACAATCAAATCCAGAAACCTATAAGCAATATCTATACAGCCCTAATAAGGCACCTTTAACTATATTTATTAGTCGACAGACTACATATAGTGTGATATTTGAGCCTGAAACAAGTATCATGCCTACAAACCACTATTGACTTATCGGAAAACAAGTTTTAGTTGTGGTTTAATGGTAAACCAACTACCATTTAATAGCTGGAGAGCCTCCAAAAGATTAGGTGAAATCCTCCAAAATCTCACTATCACATAAAAGCTAGATAAATATTGATTTGCAATATTTATTGTTAATTTGATGGCAACTTTCTTTTTCATTTTCATTGCTTTATCTTATTTTTAAATCAAATAATACTTAATTTTTTTAAAGAAAAAAATCTAGATTTGCCTAAGTTTATTTCATTCCATTATTTATCACTTATTATTAATTGTTTAATCCAACCACATACAACTAGAATTTGTAGCACATGGTATCCATGGACATCCATGCACACACGTACTCTCTAACATATTATCATAGTTTTCTATGGACATAATTATTGAACCTTCTTTAAAGACAAGTGCTAGTTAATTAATTGAAAACCATAATAATTTTTTTAATTTTAATTGACCATTCTAGGGCTGGATAGACGATATTTAGTATTTGGAGGAGGGAGTACCGGTGGTAAATTCATCTGCAGAATAGGAAAGTGAAAACCCATCTCGGTGACTACAATCCACGGTTTTTTTCGTGTAAGTAATACCAGGCGAACTCGTTGGAGGTAGTGTGTAGACGGAAATAACGTTAAACCTGAATACCAGGCACTAAACTCCCTTTCGCACACTTCCAGCAATAAATTCATATGATTTAGAAGCCTAAAATTGCCTGCAAGCAGACGAGTGGTTCCCGTGAAGATGGTGAAATTCGCTGCGTGGTTCCCTGGCGGAAGTAATGTGATGTCTGTTACGCCATTGAAAGTAGTGACTTTAGCAGCCAACAACGATACGAATAATTCCAACAGTAGCTTCTACGATCACAAGCGGCCATTCAGTTCTTCGCTACCATTCACCATCCTCATGCTATTTGGCTTCTTTTTATTCATGTGCCTTTTCTCCATCTTCGCCCGATGCCGATGCACCAACTCGGGCAGCACAGGACAGCGCCGGAACGGTCATCGAGAGCTTTCCCGTTTTCAGCTACAGTCTGGTGAAGGGTCTCAAAGCACCAGCCAAGTGCTCCGATTGCGCGGTCTGTCTCAGCGACTTCGCAGAGGACGAAATGCTGCGATTGCTTCCCCACTGCAGCCACGCTTTCCATCCAGAGTGTATTGACAAGTGGCTCTTCACGCACACGTCTTGCCCGGTCTGTCGGACTAACCTTGTGCTCCAGGGCGACTCCATTTCCACGGCCACTGACTTCGGTTTAGTTGAACCGCAGGCGCCTCCCGAGGAAGTCACGGTTGTTTTTAACAACGGAGCCCAAGTTAGCGTCAGAAGAGATATTTCCAATGACGAAGCCACGAACGGAGCTCCCAGCTATGATTTAATAGGTTACTCGCTGGTAAGGCTGCGGAAGGAGTTGGGTCAGCCGACAGAGTGGTACATCACCACGTCCAATGGTCTCACGCCTGGTTTGCACAGGAGCTGCAGCTTTGTAGGCGCGCATTGTTCTCACGAGCCATCAGGTTCCAGTGACCCACCCGGATGCTGTAGGCCGGGTGGTTTTGTTGGTGGAGGGCACATATCGAGATCGGAGAGATGGGGGCGTATTTCTATGAATCCGGCCACAGTTTTAAGGACGTTTTCTGAGCGCATTTCGCCTCGAGGTACAGGTCAAGTTGGGGTTGAGCAGCAGGATGACAAGGCTTACTTGAAGGGAAGAGAAAGAGGAGAAGACAGGACGGTTCGCTTGCAGAGAGGATCGGTGTCCTACAAATATGCCGGTCAAAGCGGCGGTTATGGTGCTGAATAGACTGTATGACGAAATACTTGGTCAATGTGAGACCATACAAGGCCTGGTTTGGTTTGCGGTTCATTATTTCAAACCAAGCCTCCAAACAGGAGATCTGTAAGCTTCTTACGCATCATCAACTCTCTGTTACGTAGATTTCTTAAAACAGTTACGTATTCGGCGTGGCCATCTGCATGCTTTAACGGACCAGAAGGAAAAATTTAAAAAATATTTATAAATTATATATAGTCGGTCCTCCATTATTTTAAACTTCTTGAATCTTATATTAGAGTCACGACAATGAAGTCTCCGTTTGTATCCTCACCATCGGGAAGCTTTCGTCAGTTTAAAAAAACATTTTTGTGACAACTTCGTTTGTTAACAAAATAGAAATGTAAATAACCCCGTATAGCAGGCCCTCACCCTGGCGACACCCAAAAAAGGAATGGCTCGTTTTCAATTCCTAGTACAATTTTTACAGCTATTTTCAAGTCGGCGAAGTTTAATGGAACTTTGCATCGTTTTTTGATGTAGTGGATGACAGGAAGGTGCGTATTCTGATACGTTCACTCTTGGTCTAACTAAACCTCATTGCTATTTTTTAGAACCTGTCATTAATGTTTTCGTTATGAATTATTTGTCTGTCATTTTGGTCGTTCACGCGAGAAAATTAATTGATATAATAAGTTTTTTGATTTTTGACAGAATTTTCGTGCATAAAAATATAGTTGTTTGAAGTAAAGGAAGAATATAAGTAGGGGAAACGTACCGGTAGTCATCAGGGCTAACTTCGCGCATTCGTGCAGAGTGCAAAATAGGTGATTGGTGGGAAAGAAATCGTTCTATAATAATGAAGTGAAAGATGAAAGAATGCTTGAGGGTTGTAGGCATAGGTTCAAATATGAAAGTTTTGATATGTACTAGTTCAATACTTAAGGATAGTAGAGGTGGAAAAAGAAGCAACATTGAGATGAATTTTAATTTAAGTTGAGAAAGATAAAGGTAGAAAGCTATAGTTTATGTGGGAGCTTACATTGGTAGAAAATAATTAGTTCTAGAATAAATAAGTCGTAGATGGTAGAACACCTGAGGAGGGTTGTAGGTATGTCATAATTCGTTGCTTGATGATAGTTAGAAATGGAAGGAGAAGTAACATTTAGTTGATTCCAAAATCCTATCTATGTGTTGAGGGTGCACTAAGGTTGGTTACTAGTTGAGAGGGTGATTATATTTTTGTGATCTTATTATGCTCATAAATCACTTACCCATGGTTTTTGATGTGGGGTATTCAAAGTATAAGAAGAATCTCACATCAACCAAAAATATTTTCAACTTAGTTTTTTCATTTTTAAGTTTTCTTTCACATAAGACAATCACTAAGTTTTCTATTATATTTCACTATATCTAGACATTTTTCACCTTGCAAGTGGAAACACATATTTATATTGGATCTTTCATTTACATATCCAGATTTCAAGAGATTCCAATTACCAAAAAAAATATATTGTTTTTATCCTTATTAGACACATCAAAATAATAGAGGGACGTGCTTGATATTACTGTTTGAGGTTTGCACCAAATTCTCAAAGCTTGCAAAAAAAAAAAGAGATTCTGTAAAAGATATATTGGCCTAGGGAACCTTATAGCTTGGATCACACCAAGATCTATTAATCCTTTATAGTTTATTTATTCAAAAAGGTTCTTTCTACAAGTTTGAGTGACTACATAGTTTATAAGGCATTGAATTATACACCACCTTGTGATCGATTTAGATAATTTCCTTAGGCTAGGAAGTACTATATAAACATCACCCATAATCATTTGAAGTTATTCAAGTTGGAGCATTGTATTATTATATCTTTCAAACTCTATAATTCATAATAAAATGGTTGAGAATAACATGTTGTAAGCTCAATGTTTCATCTCCTCACCCATTTTTTGGAGTTTGATGCTATTTGTAGAGAACAAGAGGGATTTCCGGTCTATCTTACTGACTTGCATCAATCGTTCACCACCTCCAAGCCTAAGGGTTGTAATGTAATTTTAATTTTATAAATTACCTATATGTGAATCAAGTTGGTTGACATAAGAATATGTTTGAGCATCACTCTACACATAATGTGTGTGTGTGCCCGCTTGTGTTAAGGTTGCATTGTTAGATAGTCCTTTATTGGACTATTTTCCCATGACTACATTATTTAGGGTCGATTTTGATGAAATGCATTAAAATGGTTTTGCAAAGCTTTCTATTTTCCTATTTATCCATCCTTATTAACTCACCTTTATGTATTTCCATATATTCAACCTTTTCACTGCCTTATTTACACATGTTTCCATATTTCCATGCACTTGATAGTTGCCTTTAGATCCTATATTTCCTCTTCTTAATCAAGCCCATGGTGTGAATGATCTCATATGGTACAAAACGAACCCCAAGTTGAAATTAACAATGCTTTCCCTTTTCTACTAGATGTCGGAATCATGCTAGTATATGACTTTGTTATTATTTGTTAAGCATTGATATTTCAAGAGATGCATATTGGTCATTGCATGTTTTTTCTAATTTCCAACACTTATTGAGATTATAAAGTTGATCTCTTAAGAGGGTTGATTGACGAGAAATTGACCCTCATATTCCAACACCTTCCCTAAAGTATTTTAAATATTGTCAATCCTTAAATGTCAATGGATAGAAAGCATCATAATGCACTACATTATTTAAGCTTGCATTGAACTAATTCACAACTACATCTTAGAGGTCAAATCTGCATTATATAAGATTAATCCTAAACAATAAAATCGATCCACAAAAGATTTTACATTATATAAATTCAAGATAGTCAACACATAAAAAAACAATTGATACTATAATAAATTAATTATATAATTCTCCAACATCTACTAATTCAAAAACTAAATATTTTAATTCGTTCTCATACAATTTTAAAAATACCACTTGCAAATTATCAATCCTATAGCGGCTAAATTACAGAATAAGTCATGACAACCCGACAAACTTATTCCCTACTTTTCGCATAACTCTACAATGAAACACGCTTACCAAGGTTGGTTAACGATCGAAATTTTCGAATTATATTTCCTTAGCGTGTGAGAATGTCTATAGTGTTCTTTGAAAATGAAAGTCAAATGATTTTTTTTAATTAATATATATTTGTGTAAAGGAAAATAATCTAATTTAGATGAAATAAAGGATAGATTAATTTCAAATCAACAAAGTTCAAATTTAATTATTAAATTAAGAAAGTAAATGCGGATAAGGTTAGTATTTGATTTTATAGGTGAACAATGCGCATTAAAGATTTTTAATCTTGTTTAAGTAGTAGCTAGTAAAATATAATCTGTTTTTAGTAAATGGTCTTGAAACTTGTGGCAAATTTGTGTTTTGTCAAAGGTCAACTTTGTAAGCCTGTTTCAAGTATGTAATTGTCAATCTATCTTTTGGGTTTGAACTCAACCTTACACAATGAAAAAATCTACTTTGTTGCTCACCCGAACATCATTTACTTTGTTTTTGGGTGATCCTACAATACTAGTTTACAATTTTTGGCCAAACTGGACACTAAAATATTTTTTTCTAACTAAATATTCACTTCCGGGCACCTATAGCGGCTAAACCATGAAGAATTTGACGATGATGCAAACTAGTGATTTGTCACATTTTGTCTATAGATTCTAAATATATTTTTTTCAAAATTTTTGGAATTAGTTTGCACTTGGCTTTTAAATTTTCTGGATAAACTGTGTGCATATTTTTACATCAACGTTTTAGATCATACTTCATGATCCATCATCAAGATGAATAGCAGAAAGATAGAGAAATGAAAGATGATAAGCAGACTAGGAAGAAATAGGAGAGGGGTGAGAGGGTTGGAAATCACAAAACCCAAAAAAAGCATTATGTATTATAATATATAAATGACATAAAAATTGTTATAAAACATAAAATAAAATAAAAATTAATCCAAAAGAAAAGATGCAAACTATTATAAAGATCACAAAGAAATGCAACAAATTGATGATGTACAAGTTAATATAAAAGAGAAATTCAATTATCTAAGGCACAAGATTAGTTATAATAAAAATAATAAATAATAAAGTAAATAAATAAATAAATAAATACATAAAGTAAATAAAAAATAAAAATAAAAAAATTAAAGGGGAGGGAAAGCCTAGACTAAAAAATTAAAATGAAGATACAAAAGAAAAGAAGAAACAAAAGAACAATAAAAATCAAAATCAAAAAGTAAAGAAAAGAAAAATGTAAAGTAAAAAACACATAAATTCAAAGAATTAAGAGATGAGACCAACTAAATGATTAATAATAAGATGAAATCAAAAATATAAAACACCAAATATGATGTAGATCCATAATATAAGGATTGAAAGAAAGGAGAAAGAAACCCTAACCAATAACACAAAAAGGAAAATAGAATAAACTAAGACAAAAATAAAAGTGATAATAAGTGATAAAAAAAAAATATATATAAATATAAATCAAAAACAAAAGAAATTAGCAAACAAAAGAATGAAATTAATTAATATATTAAATATAAGATAAATGAAAAAGAAAAGAATTAAATGCACAAAATATGAAAGAAAGAGACAAAATAAAATTGAAAATGAAAAAGTGATAACAATTAAGATTTAAAAGATAAGAAAATAAGACAAAGATAATGAAAAAGTAATAATAAGAGATAAAAATAAATTTTAAAACAAATCAAAACAAAAGAAATTAGCAACAAAAGAATGAAATTGATATATTAAATATAAAGACAAATAAAAGAGAAAAGCAAAAAACACATAAAAAATAAAAGAAAGAATAAGACAAAATTGAAAATGAGAATGGAATAATGATTAAGATTAATAATGAACACAAAAAGGATGCAATTAATTAAATATTAAGATAAAATAAATAAAATTACTAAAAAGAGAAAATAATGCAACAATTACAAGAAAAAAATGAAAGAATAAAAATAATCAAAAGAAAGATTATTATATAAAAAATGTTTGTAACACTAAAGACAAGAAAATAAGTCTTAATATAATGAAAATTAAATTAAAGGCAAAGAAAACCAAACCTAAAACATCAAACCAAAATTTAACAGAAGCTGATAGAGGAAGACAAACCTAAAAAGGATAAAAATGAAATAAAAATGCTAAGAATAAGAATGATTACACAAGTGGGAGAACAATAAAAAGATAAAACAAGAGGGGATAAGTGGAGAGAGAACGAAGGAAGGAGCACGAAGGGGGGGGGGGTTTAGGAGGGGAAGGGAGACAAGGAAGGAAAGGAGGGGGATCAAGATTGATTAGGAGAGAGAACATTAAGACTGTTTAATAGGGGTTTCCAGGAGAAACTTAGAGTCCATCCTACATCTCGGTTGAGGTTGCAAGGATGTTTGTTGATTTCAATGGCTTCTTTAATTTTTCTCTTAAATAATTTATCTTCATTGAAACGAATTTTGGTGTTTTCTAAGGCAATGTGATGCTTTGTCTTAGAGGAGTGTTCAACTAAAGCTGATTTCAAGATGCATTCATGCCTTATGTCAACACAATGTTCTTTGCTTCTTGTTTACATCAAGGAAATGGGTTGTTCCATCAACACAAGAATCAAAGAGCATTGTGTTGACATAAGGCATGAACACATCCTGAAATCAACTTTAGCTGAACACTCCTCTAAGACAAAGCATCGCATTGCCTTAGAAAACACCAAAATATTTTTCAATGAAGATAACTTCTTTAAGAGAAAAATTAAAGAAGCCATTGAAATCAACAAACATCCTTGCAACCTCAACCAAGATGGGGGATGGACTCTAAGTTTCTCCTGGAAACCCCTATTAAACAGTCTCAATGTTCTCTCTCCTAATCAATCTTGATCCCCCTCCTTTCCTTCCTTGTCCCCCTTCCCCTCCTAAACCACACCCCCCCGTCGCGCTCCTTCCTTCATTCTCCCTCCACCTATCCCCTCTTGTTTTATCTTTTTATTTTTCTCCCGCTTGTGTTATCATTCTTATTCTTAGCATTTTTATTTCATTTTTATCCTTTTTAGGTTTGTCTTCCTCTCTCAGCTTCTCTTAAATTTTGGTTTGATGTTTTAGGTTTGGTTTTCTTTTCCTTTAATTTAATTTTCATTATATTAAGACTTATTTTCTCATCTTTAGTGTTACAATTTTTTTTTGATATAATAATCTTTCTTTTGATTATTTTTATTCTTTCCATTTTTTCTTGTAATTGTTGCATTCTTTTCTCTTTTTAGTAATCTTATTTATTTTTATCTTAATGTTTAATTAATTACATATTTTTTGTGTTCATTATTTTTTCTCTTTTATTAATCTTAATCATTATTCTATTCTCATTTTCAATTTTGTCTCATTCTTTCTTTTATTTTTTAGGTGTTTTTTTGCTTTTCTCTTTTATTTATCTTAATATTTAATATATCAATTTCATTCTTTTGTTGCTAATTTATTTTGTTTTGATTTGTTTTAAAATTTATTTTTATCTCTTATTATTACTTTTTCATTATTTTTGTCTTATTTTCTTATCTTTTATAATCTTAATTGTTATCACTTTTTCATTTTCAATTTTATTTTGTCTCTTTCTTTCATATTTTGTGTGTTTAATTCTTTTCTTTTTCATTTATCTTTTTTTAATATATTAATTTCATTCTTTTGTTAATTAATTTCTTTTTTTTTTAATTTATATTTTAAATTTATTCTTTATCACTTATTATCACTTTTATTTTTGTCTTAGTTTATTCTTTTTTCTTTTTTGTGTTCTTGGATAGGGTTTCTTTCTCCTTCCTTTGAATCCTTATATTATCGATCTACACCATATTTTGTGTTTTATATTTTTTTATTTCATCTTATTATTAATTATTTAGTTGGTCTCATCTCTTAATTTTTTGAATTTATGTGTTTTTTACTTTACATTTTTCTTTTCTTTACTTTTTTATTTTTATTTTTATTGTTCTTTTTTCTTCTTCTTTTCTTTTGTATCTTCATTTTAATTTTTAGTCTAGGCTTTCCCTCCCCTTTTATTTTTTTTATTATTATTTTTTTTTATTATTGATTATTTTTATTATAACTAATCTTGTGCCTTAGATAATTGAATTTTTCTTTTATATTAACTTGTACATCATCAACTTGTTTCATTTCTTTGTGATCTTTATAATAATTTGCATCTTTTGTTTTGGATTAATTTTTATTTTATTTTGTGTTTTATAACAATTTTTGTGTCATTTATTTATTATAATACATAATGATTTTTTTGGGTTTTGTGCTTCCCAACCCTCTCACCCCTCTCCTATTTCTTCCAAGTCTACTTATCATCTTTCATTTCTCTATCTTTCTACTATTCATCCTTATGATGGATCATGGAGTATGATCTGAAATGTTCCTGTAAAAATATGCACACAGTTTATCCAAAATTTTTTGAAGCCAACTATCATGGACTGCGGAAACAAAATGCTTTTAGATTGTACTTCTTTTTCCATCTCCTTTGAAAACTAGTTTTTTTCAATAAAAAACATTTTAAAGGATTGACACTCACCGTATAACGCATAACCTTTTTCCATCTAGGATAAAATTCTTTATTTTTCAAATTTAGATTTGTAACTATAATATCTAGTGCTTCCAATTGGTTAGATAGTTTTTTATTGGATATTTTTTCCTTAATAAATTTTTGAAGTCAAACCAATTACAATTCATACATAGGCGAACCATATAACACAAATTTTTTGTATGTATCAAAATTCAAATTTTTTTGTTGGATTAGGAACTTCAATATTTGGTGCACTGATATTTTTCAAATTTTTTTCATAATTTTCTATTTTAACACGTGCAAAACAGAGAGCTTGATTTTTGGTGAAAAACCTATGTTTAATAAAACTAAAAAAATAAAAACATAATAAAACCAAGACATATTAAAATTATATTTGTTGGATAGCTAGTTCCGAGGACTACCATCATCTAGTTGGGTCTATAAAGTCTCCTCCATTTTCATCCTAAACCCGAGCTTCAAAGCGCAAAATTTTGGACTTTTTTGCGGGAATGGTGGGACCTTGCATTTAAATGGTTCACTCGAACTAGGGTTCATTTGAACCCTCTTTTGGTTCGGTTGAACCAAAAGGTTCATTCGAACCCCAAAAACTATTTTTTTTTACATGGGGTCATTTTTTGCAACTTTTCCTTCCTCACTTGAATTGTAAACCACTTTTGTGGGTTTACCCTTCTTGATATTTTAGGGCTAGTGGTATTTGAAAATACCTTGGAAGGATTGTTATTTCATTGGATGGAGACAAGTTCTCTTAGCCAGATGCCCATAAATGTTTACAAAAAGGGTGGGTCGGAGGAAGAGACCCTGTATGATAGTTTTGTCTTACCTTTTCAAAAATAGGTGAGGCCTCTAAAATAAAGTATGTATAATTGTTACTCTTGTTAAAATGCACTGAATCCAAATGTGTCACTATTGATTTCTTCTTTAAAGGTCTAGGATGATAATATTTCCAATGATGCTTGATTTCTCAAATGAATGCAAATAAATGTCATTAAATACTAACACATAGCATCAAATTTCATAAAATATATATTTAGATGGCTTAGGGTGAGAAAATAAATAGGAAAATTTGGCCAATTTTTAATTTTTAATTTTGAAAAGGATGAGGTCAAGTCCATGAATGTGGAAATGTACCTAGCTAATGGAATGGTAAGTATAAGGGGGTATATGCATGCATAAATGTAATAAATTTGTAGATAAGGGCGAATGTATTAGAATATGTCTACATGTAAGGATGATGTAGAGGCTAAGTGCATGTATATGCATTTATATGGATAGATAAAGGGTAAGTCTAATGAGCCTAAATTTCCACAATATTGCATCATTTGTCAATATATATACATGTATCAATATATTTCCTTGAAGTAGGAACAAAAATAAATGGGAAATTACATGAATATGCAAATTTTTCCATTAAATTTTTCCCCCACTTTGAGGTGTGCATGTGAATACTAAAATTGTTGTGTAACTGATAATATGTAACATTCACACACATGCATGTAAAGTAAATATATAAACATCAATGGACATGAATATAGACTATCCATGTAGAGTAGTGAACCCTACAAGGTGAGATTGCATGAGTATTGTTAACACAAATGACAGCCACTACACCAAAATCCTAAGCTGTCAGTGAGGGTGACATCAAAGAGGTTTAAGGGGTACCGATGAGGGTTGAGGGTCCCACGTGACAACAATTTACCCCCTAGTCAAGAGGTCAATAGACACAGTCGACTACGAGACAAAAAGAGTGCCAAGAGTGGGAGTTGAACCCTCCCTAGCAAAGTCACCAATTTTGTTAACATAGACTGACTACCACTACACCAAAAGACTAAGTTGTTAGCGAGGGTGGCATTAGATAGGTTTAAGGGGTACCAACAAGGGTTGAGGGTCCCACATGACAAAAATTTACCCTCCCAGTCAAGAGGTCAACAAACATAGTTGATCGCGAGATGGAAAGAGTGTCAAGAGTGGGAGTCAAACCCTCCCTAGTAGAGTCACCAATTTTGTTAACACAGACCGACTGCCAATACCCTAGAAGCCTAAGTTGTCAGTGAGGGTGACATCAGAGAGGTTTAAGGGGTACCAACAATGGTTGAGGGTCCCAAATGACAAAAAGTACGCCCCTCAATATGCAATGTCCATGGGACCTACAAAATAAAGAAAATATTAAAATAAGTATCTTATATCTCATAAATGGAAATTAAGTACACAAATAGGAACTTGCTAACTATCTAAGAAATCTGAACAACATAAAAAATATAAATTTAAAAATAAATACTTGTTTAAAAATTAGTAATGGTGTGTTTTCTTTGGTGGTCATAGGATGACAAGGTACACAAAGTGTAAGGCATGTCATGTATTAATTATCCATCTATATATTTCTATGAATCTTTGTAGTAATTGTCACTACTTGAAATATCAATATAGGAATGTTATCGACAATAAGCACCTCCCATAAAATTTGGTTATATTTGCAAGATTTGGTGAATTTAAGAAGCATGAAAATTAATTTAACCTAGAGATAATCATGTAAGCATGAAATCATGTAAATTACTAGAAAAATTCATGTGTAACATTTAGAATGATCAATCATGGTAGGAAAAAATAGGTTGGAGATAACACTTGTAGCATTGTAAATTGTCACCCTTGACAATTTCACACTATGTTTTGCTCCCCCTAAATTATTAAGCTTAATTAGGTCCCGAATTTCCTAAATTATGCATTCCATAGCCTATTTTTATCGTTTTCCAAGAAATGAAAACCTATTTTTTTGGGATGGTCCAAATTTGATATGTTGGTGTCTACATTTTAATGTTTGAAATTCAAGTTGCAAATTTTGGCTATCAAGATTTAATTTTTGGAAAATTAGAGAAATGCCTATAAATACCCAGTCTTTTCACCATTTGAAACTAGAAGGAAAAATATTAAAAAATATATATTGTCAAGAGCAAGTCAAGAGTAGCATTTTAGTGATTTTTTTTAGTAATTCAAGATCCAAGCATCATGTCAAATCATAAGTGATTTTATACATGCTCATTTTACCATTGTTTGTGAAGGCTAACCCTTGTTGTAGGTCTCCAAGAAATTCAAGAAAACAAGATCCAAGACCTTGAATGATGTGCATGACTTCAATCCTTCAAGGAAGCCATAGAAGGGTGGTGAGTTGCAACATTTTTTTAATTCATCATTCCTTTCCATCATTTATCATTTATATCATTGAAATTTGCATTGTGGAAGTGGAAACACTAACATAGGGTTTGAAAAAGGAAAGCCCCTAATGGAAAAATATTTCCTCTCTCTTTGAATGTATAGGTTTCAAGTTTGGAGAGGATTGAAAGGAGTTTGAAGATAATTTATCCATTGTTTCTTTCAAAACTCTACACCTTGTCCTCACAAAAACTTTCCTACAAAATTATCCTCTACAATGATCTAACAGATTTATAGGTGAGAATCAGAAGTTCAAAATCCAACATTAGAGGACTATAAAATAGATCTGGGGTAGCCCTACAAGGACAAAGACACCCTTGGGTGAATATGTCCTCCTGTAACATGATTGAATTCAAATTTTCAAAACATGTACACAACACTTTTTCCTTTTCAGGTTTGCTTGCAAACTTTTGTTATCATTTATCAGTCACCAGTTTCTTGCATTTTTGATATTAGGGCACATAGTTTAATTAGGTTGATCAAGGAAAATCAATTCCAATCCATTATAAGGCTCAAAAAGATGTATATTTAGGTTTGATTGGCTCACCTTCCTGGTTGAAAGTCAATCTAATCACCTTATTGATCTCCATCTTAATGAAGCCCTAGAAAAAGGAAAAAATTCATCCTAGGTTCTTTGCATTGGACCAAGAGTTCTCTTTTTCTATGTTTTAGCATTAAAAGGTGAGGTTTCCCCTAGCTTTGGTAATAAATGGTGATGTAATCTTAAATAGTAAAAGGAACCTATATAAGTACACAAAGCACTAGGATAAGCATATGCCCCTAATGTAACATCCAAGAGAATGAGAACACAATGGTGTAAATAAGGAAATAAGTCTGGAGTGGATATGGATAGGGAAACTATAATAGTTTTGTTAAAATAAGGTAAACTACTATAAATATTGGCTATTCAACATAAATGGTAAGAGTTGTAGAGAAATTTGTGCTTATTGAACATAATCTAAAAATAAAGCAAATGTAGGGAAATCAATGTCATTTGAACCTGATATCAATTAAATATGCCTTGCATAGATTTTTGTCTTATCTGGACCCGATAGATGGAAAAGAAAAATAAGGCGAATGAAATTCCACCATGTTTTTAAAAGGAAATTTTTGACTTTGTGGCCTGGATATTAATAAAAATTGAACCAAGATAAATTTAGGATCCCTAATTGAACCCCTATAAATGATAAAATTGTTGTGAAGATATGAGCTACATTCTAACCCAAAATAAAGGTTCAGAAAGAGATTTTATATTGGAGTACAAGCATTAAAAGTGAAAAAATTAACATGACATAATTTCATTATATTTTAAATGTGATAATATTCAAATGCCATGATTTTATGTTGCTAGGGTTTAAAGAGATTAGGCATAGGGATGATGATCTATGTTTCTTAACACTATTAATTGAGTGAATTTTTGGATTATATTGCAAAGATAAGGATATATGATGACATTTTTTTTTTGGTGTAGGTCTTAAAATTATAGTGGATTTGTAACTTAAAGTGCAGATTCACTTTTCTACACAAGTTATGCAAAGGTTCAAATTTGTAGAGGATATTCCATGTGCCAACTATGATTTTTGATGTCACCCATGCACCATGTGTGATCTTCAATTGTTGATTCCCAATGATTGGATCATGACCATTGATCATTGCAATTTTTTTATGTTCTATAAATATATTGAAGATGTTCATTTTAAATATAGAAAAAATAGTTTGAAGATCTCTAGGAGAGCTCACTATTAAAAATTTCTAGAAAGTAGTGCAAAGTGAAGTAAAATCCTCTAGAAAATTAGACTAAGACTAAATATTGTTGATATATGTGGGGAATGTAGTTGGAGAACTATCAATTATTTCCTCTTTCATAGTTTTCTATACATTAGAAAGTGAGATTGCTACGTACCTAGGGATATGATATTATAACATATTTAGATGGGTAGAGATGTTGATATGTGGCACACATCCCTTAAGTTAGTTATATTGAGTCATGTTAATAACTTGTGTAATTAATTATATTAGGAGTTGAGTAGGCATTCATTAGGATTACCCCTCCATTGTATTATTAGGAGGTCTATATAAAGGAGTTGATTATCATTTTAAGATAGGTGTGAAGTATGCTATTGTATTTGAGATCTCTTGGAAATATAGTAGTGAGTGGCTTCTTCCATAAGGAGTATTGCATGGTGTTACCCTACCTTAAGGGTTTACCCTATTTTGAAATTTATTGGATATAGGGAATATTGGCCCACAAACATCTCTTGTGTTGTGTAATATCTATCTTTTACAATATATTATTTATATTAATATGTGTAGATCTTATAAAGTGGTATCATAGCATCGATTTGGGAAAAAGTGGATGAAACCCTATTTTTTAAAGATTTTGGACTATAATTCTCAAATGGCTACGCATTTTCCAATTTTTCTTCCTAAAGTGGAAGGAATTTATATAAGGAAGGTATAGTCCAAAAATCAGTTTTTTATCATCAATATGTTGCGAGTTATTACAATTTTATGATTTTTCATTAATTTGCCTTCTAGGTCATAACTTAATGTTATTTTCTATTTTTTTAAAATTTATGGAAAGGGCATCCAAATTCATTAGGGGTATATTAATTTAATATTTTAATTTGAGGATTACTTCTTCATGTATTGGTCAAATAAAAGTTTGGTTAATTTAATTTGATAGAATGGCTATATAGTGAAAGCATTTTTTTCTTAATCACTAGCTTCAATGGAGTTTATTAATTTTTATGGAAGTAGAGGTACATTACAATGGTTGTAAAAATATAATATATCTCATGTAAAATATTTATTATGAAAATATACTTTGATTATTATTTTTTAAGAGGTGAAGCTAGACAATGGTATGAACCATTGGGTGAGGATATTTCTTCCTTGGATGAACTAGAGAAATAATTCTTAGATATATGAACTCCAAAAGAAGAAGAGGAAGAAGAGGAGGAATAAAATGAAGAAGAAGGGGAGGAAGCAAATAAATAAAGGGGAGAAGAGGAGGAAGCAAGTAAAGAAGAAAATGAAGAAGAGGATAAAGAAAACAATGAAGATGAGGAGGAAGAAAAAAAGAATATGGAGAAGTAGAAGGGGAAGGGGAAGGAGAAAAGTTAAAAGAACAAGGAGATGATATTGGTACATGCACTTTAGCTCCAAGGAAGGAATATTCAATCCTTCAATTTCATAGGTTCATTCAAAAGGAAAATGTTATTCTCTCTATAAACCCTAGTAGCAAGTATAACTTCATCAACATGGAATTAGCCAAGAAGCTACATGTACAAGAAAATAACATCAAGGATGATCAAATATTAGATATGGATATTCAAAATTTTGAAGATTTAAAACTCTCTATGGATAAGTATTTTTTGCATTCAAACATTCATGCTATGAATATGGATGGGTTGGATATTGTTCTTCATTATCCTTGGTTAGAATCTTCAGGAACAATAAAAATAAGTGTGCAAAAGAAGTTCATGAAGCTTTAGTATAGAAGGAAAGGTTACATTACATGATATTACACATAAAGAAGTCCAAAGGAAAGTCAAAGAAGAGAAAATTCAATATTCTCATGAAGATTGTAACAATGAATTAGAGGAAAAGAAAGAGGATCAAAATTTTGAGAAAAACGAAGAGACAAATAATTCTAAGTATAAGGAATCACTAAAACAAGTGGCAAGAAATGGTGAAGAATCAAGGAAGGTTCCACTGACAACAAAAGGGTGTAATATATAGGCATCCACATCATTGTGAGAGGAAAGAATCATGGAGGAAACTATCATGGATAAATGATAGTATATCAATTCAACAAGGAAATTACTTTGGAGCTACATGGAATAAAAGGAACAACTACAAAAATAAGTGCTATGAAATAAGTAATGGATACTCATAGAAGAAAGGGAGGACTTACTATGATAAGGGATAGAATAAAATGGGATTAACAAAATATGGCTCAAGATTGAGATCTAGGAATTGTCAAGAAATTACATAATGATCAACTATGGATGGTTTGATTATTGGTCATGACATCATATATGTAATAACTTGTAACAATCATATTATTTGGCTTCTTCTCATGTTTCAGGGATGAAACATGTCAAGGAGGGATGACATGTTATGTACCTATGGATATGATATTATAATGTATTTATATGGATGGAGATGTTGTCATGTGGAACACATCCCTTAAGTTAATTATATTGAGTCATGTGAATAAATTGTGTAATTAATTATATCAAAAGCTGAGTATGCCTTCATTAGGACTACCCCTCCATTGTATTATTAGGAGGAGGTCTATATAAATGAGGAAATTATCATTGTAAGCTAGATGTGAAGTATAATATTGTATCTGATATCTCTTGGGGATATAGCATGTAGTGGCTTATTTTGTAATGAGTATTCTATGGTGATACCCTACCTCAAAGGTTTACTCTATTTCAACATATATTAGCAATTAGGGCATATTGGACAACAAACATCTCTTGTGTTGTGTAATATATATCTTCTGTAGTATATTATTTATATTATTATATGTGTGGATCTTATCAGATATTTTAAATATGATGTTGAAGGTTATTCTTGATTGTAAACTATACATGATTGTACACTTATTATTTTTCCTTTGAAATATCAATCGTTGTGTTGTATTTCTAAGTACATTAGAAACATTTCCTAGAGAGATAAGTTTTCCTTTGGATATAAATGAACTATTTGTGTATAATTATGATAGGGTCTAGTGAAACATAGATTCGTAAATAATATATTTCTACCACTTTGAAGTATATTCATGTAAAATCACTATGAACTTATAATTTCTCTAACCCTTTCCTCTCTCTCACCCTTATCTTTTATCATTTTTTTGAAATTTGAAAGTCCAAATTTAAAGGTGTGAAGCATTAATACATGTTGTAGATTAGATGATGAAAGGGGTTCTAAAATTTAATCAAATTATAGATAATTAAACATTTGTTTAAGGAAAATCTTCTATATTTAGCCTTATCTTACAATTCCAATGCATAAGTCTATTGTAAAAAAAATTCACAAAAAAATTGAGACAAAAAATGTATAGTTAAGACCTTCCTATTGAAGCCTTGGTATGATTGAATTATGTTAGAATTTTATTTTCTCTAAAGAGAGATAAAGTTCTTTGTGAAAATTTATATGGTTCCAGTATTTGATTTTCTTTCAATAAATCCCTAGAATTAGAATAAAAAATCTTTAAAAAATTTCTACTATACAAAGAGGAGAAATTATACAAAATAATAATAGATATTTTGCATTAATTTTGACCCTAATGGCCAAATATAATTTTAAATTCATTTTTTCAATTTTATAGCTTCTACCACTAAAGTGCAACCCATCAATACAAAGTCAACAATAAACAAGGAGTGACTAGCATTGTGCACATTGAAAAAAATTGATACACATTATAGCATACAAATTTGGAAAATGAGAACAACTTGTATGATTCCTATTATGGTCTTAGAAAACTAGTAGGTCCACCATCAACCAAAATAGAAAGTAACCAAAACTTATGTACCTTTTCACATAGTTATCTCATTGCTCATAAAAGCCAAATTAATATAGAGCCATTGAAATGATTGTTAGAGTAAATAGGATATTTACCTGCTTAAGTTTACTTAGGCATAATGCATTATAGTTTATTAGTGCATTTAATTAATTGGTAGTTGTTGTTAATAACATTTTCACCAGCTTTCCCCTTGCCTTTATAAGCAAGGTCAATGTACATTATTCTTCATCTCAATTATTATTCACTCATTGGTGAAAGAGCTTTGCTTCTCTCATATTTTTTAAGGTTTATATTGCAGATTGTGCTCTTGGGAGGTGAATTTATACCAAAATGGGCATCTGCTATACTTAGCAATTCACTAAAAAACATTTGGCTGGTTCTGTTGGATTTTGTGGATGTGTTGTTGATATGTGGTTGTCATTGATATCAACACTACTAGCATTGTTGTAGTGAAGGTTTTATATGTCAAGGATATTGAGAAAATTGTTAAAGGAAGAGTTACAGAGTTGTTGGTTGCCAATGGAATAGTGAAGGTCATGAAGGTGTTTTGTTTTGTATGTTGAATATTAGTTGTTGTGGACTAAAGGGTTTATTTATGAGATTATCTAGTTCACCTACTAGAAATTTCAGAGGTTTGCGTGAATATTTGATCATGCTATGAACAGTTGTGTTCTAACAGTGTATTTGTGGTCTTTGTCAGTGTTCTTGATTGAAGTTTATGTGATTCTGATAATTTTTTTTGTTGTGGATGCTTCTCTATTAGTTTTGGTTATCTGTGGATGCTTCTAGATCATTCTTTATCGTTGTACATCCATGTTGATCGGTGTGTTTATGGTTGAATATTTTTCTCATGTGTGTTCGGGTTTTCATGTTCTTGGCCAACATGATGGTTGTAACATGTTGCGGATCCTTGAAGATCAAAATTTGAATGTTTGGTGGGCTCGAGGATACTGTTTTGGGTCACATCATAACATTAGCTTATGGTGTATGATTCACATTAAATTTTAGTTGTAAACTTGGGACAACATTGTAAATATGTTTAATATTTTTGGCCAACTAAGTTGTTGATGTATTTCATGTTGCAGATATATAAGAGTAGTTGTTTGAGTGAATTTAGTGTGTGTGAAAGAAAAGGAAAGCCAGAGAAAGAGAAAGTGTGCAAACATTGATCTAATCATTCAATTGTAGAGCAAGGTGAGAAGAAGGTTGAGTGAAGTGTGAAGAAGGTTTTATGTGCTTAATTGGAACTATAATCAGGCTTGTGTAGAAGCTATTTTCTCAGTTCACACCTTATGGATCTAATCCAAATTACTGTGTATTGTTGGGTAGTGAGCTCTAGGAAGTGTGCCTGAATGCATGTGCATTCCCATTATTATTCTCATTATACTTTTAACAAGGTATAATATTGTGGACTAACATCCCCCATGGTTTTCCCCCTAGAATAGGGTTTCCACATAAAAAAATCTTGGTGTTCTCTATGTTTCTGATGTGTTAATTATTTATGGTTTATTTTTCTTTCATCAAATCTGAGGTTAAGTTAAGTAAAGTTTGAAAAGTTTAAATATTATGTGACAATTGATCCACACCACCTCTCAGTTGTTTGTTGTTGTTGTTTTTCCAAATTTGGTATCAGATCAGGTTCCTCTAAAGAAGTTTAAAAGCTTGAGGTGATCTAATATGTCATCATACAAAAAGGACAATCCTAGATTCGATGGAACAAACTACTGATTGTGGAAAGCCAGGATGGAATGTCATTTGAGGTGTATTGGAGAACCCTTCTGGAAGGTTACAAAGAATCCATATGTTATTCCTCAAAATGGTCCTTCCACTGCTGATGAGATTAAAGGGGTTGAGAATAATGTCAGGGCTATGGAAGCTTTGCTGAGCACTCTAACAGATTCGGAAATGAAAAATGTGATAGGTCTGAAGACAGCTCATGAGATTTGGATGAAGTTGGAAACTTTGTATGAAGGATATGTACATGGGAAGATGGCTAAGCTACAGAG
The DNA here is from genome assembly GCA_007258455.2 of Sequoia sempervirens. Lineage (NCBI taxonomy): Eukaryota > Viridiplantae > Streptophyta > Pinopsida > Cupressales > Cupressaceae > Sequoia > Sequoia sempervirens. The sequence continues at coordinate 149,358,949 of VDFB02047230.1, read as the reverse complement.
TTTGAAAGACAAGTATGGAAATTTGAAGATGGGTGAAGATGAAAATATCTCTTCTTTTATGCAAAGAGTAAATGAAATAATGATGGGTATTAGATGTGTCAATGGTACCCTAGAAGAGGAAGAAATTGTAGCTAAAGTGCTTAGATCATTGCCTCCCTCTTACAAAGCAAAGGCTCATGATATTGAAGAAACCAAATCATTGACGAATATGACAAGAGATACACTGATTGGAAAACTTGCTACCTTTGAGTTGAGTGAATTTGGTGAATATGTTCCCAAGACTGAATTTGTATTCAAGGATACTATAGCTGGAAGAAACAAGAAAATATATGATCCAGGAGAATGTTCCAGAAAATCATCCAAGTATCATGAAGAATTGAAACAACTTGAAGATGAAGAAAGAGAGGTAGAAGAAGTGAAGCACTGATTGTGAAGAAAGAAGGTAGAGGACAAGGTGAGTATAAAGGAGTGTTAATTATTAAATATTTTTCTTGTAGTAAAATAGGCCATGTTGCATCAAGGTGCCCTGAAAGAGTTTCTAGATCTAAGCCTAACAAATCTAGATTCCAAAATAAATGTTACTATGCTAAAGGAGTGACTGATGATGAGTCTGATAAAGATAATGGAAATGAGGATGAATGGGTGTTCCTTGCTATCAAGGAAAATGGTTTGGTGGCTATTGAATCTGCTAAAGTTGAGAAAGCTCTTGTAGCCCGAATTGAAGAAAAAGATGAGTGGGTTACTGATAGTGGGCGTTCACATCATATGACTGGTGAAAAAAGAAAATTTGTAAGTCTTGAGAATTATGACAGTGAGGTTGTAAGATTTGGAGATAACAATGCTGGTGTGATTCATGGCAGAGGATCTATTTGTCTTGGTGGTAAGCATAACACTGATGATGTTCTTTATGTTTAAGGCTTGAAGCACAACTTTCTGAGTGTTGGACAGATGGTGGACAAGGGTTATGATCTTTAGTTCAAAGATGGAAGATGTAGGATACTTGGAAGATTTGGAAAAGTAATTGCTTCAAGTAAAAAGACAAAAGGTAATATTTTTCACTTGAATGTTGCTAGTGAAAGTTGTTTAATTGCTCAAGTAGACGAAAGCTGGTTATGGCATAGGAGGCTATGTCATTTGAATTTTTATAACATTGTCAAAGTAAGCTCTAGAATCAAGCAGTAAGATATCTACCTAAGCTAGTAAAGCCTGTTAACACAATTCGCAAGGAATGTCAAATGGAAAAATAGACTAGAGTTTCTTTTTGGAGCAAACAACATCATACAAATGGATTACTAGAGTTGGTACATATTTATCTATGTGGTCCCTCTAGAGTTAGGAGTGTTCATGGAGAAAGGTACTTTATGCTGCTTATTGATGATTATTCTAGGATGATATGGGTTGCTTTCTTAAGAGAAAAATGTGAAGCATTAGAGAAGTTCAAAAGTTTCAAAGCTATGGCAAAGAATGAGAAAGGCCTAGAAATCAAATGCTTAAGGTCAAACAGAGGTGGTGAGCTCACCTCCAGGGAGTTTAATTCCTTTTGTGAAGAGCATGGAATTAGAAGACAGTTATCTGCTCCCCAAACCCCTCAACAAAGTGGAGTTGCAGAGAGAAAGAACATAACAATTTTGGATGCTTCTAGAACAATGATGATAGAGGGAAATGTGCCTCACATCTATTGGAGTGAAGTTGTAAGTGCGTCTAGTACACTTTGAATAGGGTAAATGTTAATGGCAATTCTAGAAAGACTCCTTTTTAACTATGGTTTGGTTATAAGCCTACTGTTAGATATTTCAAGATCTTTGGAAGCAAGTGTTATATCAAGAGAGATGAGGATATAGGCAAGTTTGATGCAAGAAGTGATGAAGGAATATTTCTAGGTTACTCTACTAAAAGCAAGGCCTACCGGTGCTATAATAGAAGATTGAGAAAGATGGTTGAGAGTGCAAATGTTAGAATTGATGAGAACTCTGCTAGATCATCTAGATATTGTGGATATGATTCAAATGACTAGGAAGATAACACAAACAAAGGGAAGAATGCTCAGACAAAGAATCAACTTCAAATTGTGCCATATGTTTTAGTAAAGCAACTTCAATTTGTTCTGGTAAATCAAGTAAGTTAGGAAGGAGAGACTGTAAGTGCAAGTGAAGAAGAAAGAACAGAAAAAACAAAAGCTCAAGAGAGTTCCAAAGTTCCAAGGTATATGAAGCTAAATCATTCTAAAAATAAAATTATAGGCTAGACCAGAATAAAGGTGTGCAAACTAGGAGAAAAATTGTAGAAGAATATTGCCTGATATCCAAGATTGAGCCTAAAGATTTCAATGAAGCTTGCAATGATGAACACCATATGGAAGCTATGAAAGAAGAATTGATGTAGATTGAAAAGAATGATACATGGATACTTGTTCCTAGACCTAAAGACAAAAATGTGATTGGTACTAAATGGGTATTTCGGAATAAGATGAATGAACAAGGTCAAGTGGTTTGGAATAAAGCAAGGTTGTTATGTAAAGGGTATTCACAAATAGAAGGTATTGATTTTGAAGAAACCTTTTCCCTTGTTGCAAGAATTGAAGCTTTTAAATTATTTCTTGCTTATGATGCATATAAGAACTACAAAGTCTATCAAATGGATGTGAAGTCATCTTTCTGAATGGTGAGCTAGAAGAAGAAGTATATATTGAACATCTGAATGGATTTCAACTGACTAATAAGGAAGACATGGTTTGTCAATTTAAGAAATCCCTATATGGACTCAAGCAAGCCCCCAAAGCTTGGTATGCTAGATTGGATAAATAATTACTAAATCTTGGATTCAATAAAGGTATTGTTGACATCAACTTGTATTTCAAGTTGGATCATGACAAAGAGTTGATTATTGAGGTCTTTGTTGATGACATTATTTTTGGAGGAGATGATAATCTATGTATGAAGTTTTCTAATGAAATGAAGAGTGAATTTGTGATGAGTATTATTGGAGATATGAAGTTCTTTCTAGGATTACAAGTTACTCAGTTAGACAATGGGATTTTCATATCTCAGTCCAAATATGTGAGAGAGCTATTGAAGAAGTTTGGCATGTAAGACTTAAAGCCTGTTGGTACTCCCATGGTGACCATATGCAAGTTAACACATAATGATGATTCTCCTAAGGAAAATAAAACAAGATACATGTTAATGATTGGTGGATTGCTCTATTTAACTCAAACCAAAAAAAACATTATGAATGTTGTATGTATGGTTACTAGATTTTAGGTTAATCCAAAAGAGTCTCATGTGACTATTGTAAATAGAATCTTTAGCTATCTGAAAGGAACAATTGATTTTGGACTTTGGTATCCTAAGGATGATGGTCTTACTTTGATTGTATATACTAATGTGGATTGGGTAGGAGATTTTGATGACTAGAAGAGTACTAGTGGTGGTGCCTTCTTCCTAGGGAAGAAGCTGGTGTCTTGGTTGAGTAAAAAGAAAAATTCCATTTCTCTATCTACTGTTGAGGCAGAGTCTATTGTTGTTGCAAATAATTATACTCAAGTAATGTGGATGAAACAGATGCTGAAAGATATTAGAGTAGTATATAAAGAACCTATTGCCATATATTGTGACAACTCAAGTACAATTAAAATATAAAAGAATCTAGTGCTACACTCTAAGACTAAGCATATATCAATCAAGTTTCATTTCTTAAGGGAGAAAGTGAATTAGAAAGAAGTCAGAATGGAGTATGTGCCTACCAAAGAACATGTTGCAAACATTTTCACTAAGTCGTTGTTGAAGGATACTTTTGAGTATCTCAAAGGGATGCTAGGGGTGATTACCCCTCCTGATATGAATTAGAGATTCATTTACTTGCATCAATCTGTGTGCTTTATAGATATTTTTTGATCCAGATTGATGTTTTTGTGGTTGCTACTCAAGGAGAGTATTCAGATGTGCAGATATGTGGTTCAGAGCTTTAATGTGGGAAGGTAATGCTTTCCTTTTCCATTTATTTCTAAGGGGGAGAAGAGAAATTGAGGAGAAGAGTCAAAATCTAAGGGGTAGTTAGTGCAACTATGTTGATGGTATTTTTCACATCATGTGTTGCCATCAATGCCAAAGGGGGAGTTTATTGGATGCTGTGGATGTGTTGCTGATATGTGGTTTTCATTGATGTCAACACTACTAGCATTGTTGTAGTGAAGTTTGTCTATGTCGAGGATATTGAGAAAATTCTTAGAGGAAGAGTTACAGAGTTGTTGGTTGCAAGTGGAACAATGAAGGTCATGAAGGTGTTTTTTTCTATAGGTTGAAGATCATTTGTTGTGAAATAAAGGTTTTATTGCTAAGAGTATCTAGTTCATGTACTAGAAGTTTCAAAGGTCTGTGTGAATATTTGATCGTGCTATGAACAGTTGTGTTCTGACAATGTTTTTGTGGTCTCTGTCAGTGTTCCTAATTGAAGTTTATGTGATTTTGATAAATTTTTTTGTTGCAGATGCTTCTCTCTTAGTTCTAGTTATTTGTGTATGCTTCTAGATCATTCTCTATATTTTTTGTACATCAGCATTGATCGGTGTGTTCGTGGTCAAATATTTTTCTCATGTGTGTTTGGGTTTTCATGTTCTTGGCCGACATGATGGTTGTAACATGTTGTGGATCCTTGAAGATCAAAATTTGAATTTTTGGCATGCTTGAGGATATTTTTTTGTGTCACATCATAACATTAACCAACAGTGTATGATTCACACTAAAATTTATTTGTAAACTTGGACCGACATTGTAAATATGTTTTATATTTCTGGCTAACTAAGTTGTTGATGTAGTTGATGTTGCAGATATATAACAATAGTTGTTCGAGAAAAGTTAGTGTGTGTGAAAGAAAAGGAAAGCTAGAGAAAGAGAAAGTGCACACAAACATTGATCTAATCATTCGATTGCAGAGTAGAGTGAGAAGAAGGTTTTTCATGTTTAACTAGAATTGTAATTAGGCTTGTGTAGAAGATATTTTCTCAATTCACACCTTGTGGATCTAATCTAAATTAATGTGTATTGTTGGGCAGTGATCCCTCTTATATTTGAGCAATGAGCTCTAGGTAGTGTACATAGATGTATGTGCATTCCCATTATTATTCGAGCATTAGACTTTTAATAGGGTATAATATTGTGGACTAACATCCACTGTGGTTTTTTCCCTTTAAATAGGGTTTCCATGTAAAAAAATCATGGTGTTCTCTATGTTTCTGATGGGTTAATTGTTTATGGTTTATTGTTCTTTCATTAGATCTGAGGTTAAGTAAAGTTTGAAAAGTTTAAATATTCTATGACAACTGATTCATCCCCCTCCCTCTTAGTTGTTTGTCCTTGTTTTTCTGATAGGTTCACCTTTACTTTTGTGGGACTTACCAATCTTGGTATTGGCACCATTTTTCTGCTTGGAATCTTGTCATGGTGGGCATTTGGAAGTCAAAGTCATTTTTTACTCTTTTGGATGGTATTTGCATGCTACACCTCATTGGAATTGTGTTCTTGTGACAATTACCATATTGGGAGGAGCCTTAGTGGCAGGAGATTATCGAATTGGATTGATTAGTAGTTCAATTGGTTTAGTGGCAATATTTAATTATTGTAGGCCATAATTTCTAATTGCAAAGGTTGTTTGATTTGTGGAGGTCACGACTGCAAGTGAAGGCTATGGCATTTTTTTGAAGGCATGATTAGGCTGGTGCAATTATGTTTTGCATGGTGTTGTGCTCTCTATGCTTGGTGAATTTTTCTTGGTGTTGGAATGGAGATCAAGCAATGGGCCCCACCATTTTTTGCATGAAATTAGGTTTTTAACCTTATATTTCTTGTTTGGAGGTTTTTATAGCTATCTTTGAAAATTTTGAAGAATTATCAGTTATAATGGTTTCTTTGGAGAAAGGGAACTTTAGGCAATGGAGTGATTTTATTCTCACTCATCTTAGTGAGTATAATCTATCTTCGTATTTGTATAATGAATTTCCTATTCCAGGCACACGTTGTGGGTATATTATTTGGAAAGGATATAGGGCTAAAGTCTTTAGAGTTATTTTTGAGCATATAAATGATGACCTTTTGGAATCACTTATTCATTTTGAGTGCCCTTATGCTCTTTGGACTTACATTTGAGAATCATATGGAGATCATGACACTTCATCATCTCTCGATGATCCTCTTTCCAATACCACTATGCCTCTTTATTCTTCAGAGAAGATAAACCATGCTTGTGATACTTTGAAGGTTTTTGAGACTTCAGATGAGGTTGTAGTTGCTTCAAAGGTTCTTGATTATTTGTCAGAGATAGTTGATCCACCTTCATTAAGTACTTCCATCATTCTTGAGCAATAGGATTATCATTGTCTTCTTGATTGGGATTCCTATTTGTTGGACATTGGTTCATTGTTCATGGAATATCACATTTCAGACTTAGAAGACACATTTGAAGGATTAATTTTCCTATTTGATGATAGTTGTGGTACAACTATTGTCACTCCATCTCTATATTTGGAGAATGTTCAAAATTAGTTTCTAGTGGTACCATGTTTGTCATTTTCTATTGTGATTGGGCATGTTATTGGCTTGTGGCATCATCTTCTAAGGTCTTGGCAACACATGAGCAGATTTCAAAGATTTAACATCCTATATTTGGATTTTATTTGCTAATTCCTATCCAGAATGAGAAGCATTCTTGCATTTGTACTTAGTTTATCTTCTTCCCAAAGGGAGAAATGGGTATGTGCAAGATCATGATGGGCCAAAAAGTGGCGATATGATGGGTATGTGTAGGGTATGTTGCCAACAACTTTTTTTTTACCAAAAATTGATGAAACAAAAAGGGTTTTTAAAGGAGATTCTCAACTTACCACCAATATAAATTATGCTTTACTTTGAATTTAATAAATAATTATTATTCATTTTCTATTTTAATTACAACAAAAGTCCTAATTGATAGGTTGATTGAAAAACATCTATAACTTTCAAACAGTATCACATTTTTTGAATCCAAAACATGTGTCACATTCTATGCTTTGCATACTATAGGATTAAAAAAAGAAAAAATGAATTTCATGAAATTTTGACCAAGTTAAGGTGGTTAGACATATGAGTTTTTATATTTTTTAAAAGTTGTAATAAAAAAATCATAATTAATTATTTACTTAAAAAAAAATTACAAAAAAATATGCATCTCATCGGGATATGAGTCCTCTATTTCTATCTAAAATATTATAAAAAAATATTATCATTTTATTGTGGTTAGGGTGGTCAAACAAACACCTACTTTTTATTTTTTCCCTGAAATTTAAGTAGTACTCCATTGAAATTTCAATTTTTTTTTATTTTTTTTCAAGGGGTAAACGCTTTTGACTGGAGCTATGAACCAGAATACAACCATTCAACAATACCACCCCAATGGGGTTTGAACCTTGGTGGCAAGAACAACAGTGCCACCTATAAACCATCACACCATGCCAATACTGGCTGAAATTTCAAATTTTCACCAAATAGATTTAAAAAAATAAAAAATCTAGTAGTTTAGAAAATAAATTCAATTTTCTACAAATTCTATTCTTACATATTTTTGAAATAATATAGATAACTTATTCAAATTTTTACGTCAAGTTTCCTAACTTTGATTTTTCTAAATTTTTCACCACTTAAGGGCCTTTTTCTTCCATGATGTTCCTGCACATACCCAAATGTTATTTGTAAGCGTTGGACTATGTTTCTCCTTCAAGAACTTACCATTTTTGTAGGAAATTATTCTTTATGGAGGGGCAATGTAGTCTCCTTCTATCTTTCATGGGAGGATCATTGATTGTATATACATGATGTATGTAGTCCTTGAGGGGTGTTATTGATTCCTCCATCCACGCATCTTGTTTTTATTTTCTCTCTTTTGGAGAGGAATTTTTTTTCCATAGGGTTTTCTCCTTTTCTCCATTTTTGAGAAATTGCATTGTAAATGGCTACCTAACATGGTTGTGTAGTCAGGACCCATATTGCATCTTCATATTGCATAATAACCTCCCTAAGTTGCACTTAAGGGGGGGTGTTAGAGTAAATAGGATATTTACCTGCTTAAGTTTACTTAGGAATAATGCAATATAGTTTATTAGTGCATTTAATTAATTGGTAGTTATTGTTAGTTAAATTTTCATTGGCTTTCCCCTTTCCTTTATAAGGAAGGCCAATGTACATTATTCTCCATCTAAATTATTATTCAATCATTGGTGAAAGAGCTTTGCTTTTCTCGTATTTGTGAAGGTTTATATTACAGATTGTGCTCTTGGGAGGTGAATTTACACCAACAATTATTTTTTCTAATACAATCATAAGAAGTAGAAAATTCAATCTTAAACACCATCGCTCTTCTTCTAGTTCTTAACATATTATGAATTAATTCTTAAGAAATTATTATTACATCAAGAATTTTCTTTCCTTTGATAACTCCTCATTATTCCTCTAAAATAATATTAGGAATGCAAGATTACAATCTTATGACCACAATATTTGAAACATTAAATATATGAAAATTATAAAGATAAATGGGTCTAAAATTGTCGAATATATAGGAATTACATTCTTTTGGGATTGGAGCAAAAATTATAATATTTTGGAATTGAGATTTGTAATACCTTACATACAAGATTCCATATTTTTCCACTATATAAAATAAGATCACAACAAATAATATACCATGCTCCATTGATATTTTTCCTAGAAATTGTTCATACCAAGTGAGTCATCAAGACAAAAGGAAAACTAGTAGTTTTAATATCTTCCATCAATATTTCCTTAACCAATTATTCATTCATTTTACTAGAGATATGACCATGCTAAGATCTATCCATTGGTAGGATGAAGGATTTAGCTTTATAATTGAGACCCAACAAAAAATTACTAACAATAAATCTTTTTGATCTATCAATAATCAAAGACATTCCTTTCCTTTGACTTTTTTGGGTAAATATGTCATGTTTGGAAACTACGCTAATGAGATTTCCTTCTTCCATAATATCTAACAAATACTAAATAATTTTAAATACAAATAAAAATGACCCTATTTTACCTCAATCTTAAGGTTAAATTGAAGTCAACACCAACAACCTAATATTTTCTAACTAGTAGAGGATCCATCCTACCATATTTATTGTCAATATTCCTTAAGAAATGAAAGAAGATTAAAACCATAAGAATTTGTAGTATATATCTTCTTAAAAAATATTGGCATTCTAAAGAAATTATAATCCATGAATCTTCTTTCACACTATTAATGAAATTCTATTTTATCCTATTCTAACTAACTTGGTAATACCCCTAGAGTATCCCATTGAAATAGTGCATCCATTCTCAAAATTATTATTATTATTTGATACAGTTTCTATTTGTAACATATCTTCCTATTAAATTTTAGTTTGTTGACAAAAAATAATATCAAGTTACAAGTCATGGTTCATCCCATAATGTGATGGTAAAATTATGGTGTTTTTGTTGTGGCCACCAATGTTCAAACCTCCACTGGGCCATTGTGATCACAAACACTAGCCTCTATCGATCCAATGTGCTCATAGGTTTGAACCACAGTGTTGAGGCTACTAATGGTGTTCATGAGATGAGGTAGGAATTCATGCCTATTTTGATCCCTCACTAACCTGATGTACTCACAGGCTTTGTGCCCCTGCTAGGCTATCGTGCTCGCAGGATTGGAATAATTACTAATGTTCATGCTAGGGAGGAGTCACTCGATTGTGGTCTCCATGCTAGCTCATGCTAGGCTAAAAATTCTTGATGTTACCAATAATAAGAATCAAGTTGCAAGTCAAAAATATTACTTTCAAGAGCTCTTTTAGTAGATGTTGAACCTAAATCCCTTATATTGTAAGAAAAAAAATCATTTCTAATGTTGCAAAGAACACCCTTCTTATTCTTCTATCATTTATTTTCCATTGAAGTGTGTCTTTTCCTTATGTTGTTGATGCACCTATATAGTAATTTAGTTGTTGTCTTCTTTCCTCTACTATTTTTGTGACAATATTTGAAGTGAATATATTCTTGTAGGATGACCTGTTGTACTCTTGGTAGTGCCACAATCAATTAGAGAATCTAAATTTACCATATAGAGGAAATTTCAATCACACCATTAAAATTGGATATAGCCTCAATCACTCTAGCATCCTCACTTATTGAGACAACTTGCTCTATTCCACTATCCACTTTGCAAAAAACTTCCCTTTATTTAATGCGAAGATTCATTTCCTAAATTTCCTTTATTCTCTAAAGATATTCTTCCTCATTAGAGTTTTCTTTTAATATTCATCCATTGATATCTCTTCCAAGATTAGATATATTCTTTCATTATTTTTATTTTTTAAAGTAAAGCAATTTTTTCATGAATAGACAACAAGCTAACAAACTCCTTTATATTTACCCAATTTTACCTTTTATCTTTAAAAGTAAAAATCCATTATTATTATTAACTTTGGAATTTTTCTTGTTCCTTGCTTGATATTTTGGACACTCATAAAAAAATTCTCATATTTTTTACTATTGATGCCTAAAATTGTTTAGACAAATAGCCTTATGGGAAACTTAGTTAATGAGAGACCAATTGTGCTAAATTGAGTAACCTTCAAGCTTTTAAAGAAGCTAACTCCTCATGTATTTGGGGGTTTGGAATGGGAAAAGGAAGCAAATATTAAAATAAAATCTAATATAAGGCGATGTTCCAAGAGTTAAGCATGGGCATGGGAAATATTCCTTTTAGATGAGATTTAAGGGCCCATTCAACAATCTGTACATTTTAAAATAATAGAAAGAATAGACGAAAAACCTAAGAAGTCTATCAAATAACATAACACAACTTCCATACACATTTATTGAACAAGAAGAGTTCAAGACATGATTTGAATCAACAAATTTATATTAAAATTATAGAAGTCTTGTAGATAAACTACCAAGTACAAGAAACAACATACTATAATGTCTTGTTCATTAACTAAGAAATAGAGAGGCCAAAAAATATGGCATAGTTTGTGATTCTTAATACAATAATAAAAAATAATACAAAAAGGCCTATAGTATTTTCACTTCTTTATGTGATTTTCAAACCCTTTTATCAAGAGTTGAAGCAGTATATATAGATCACCCATGACTAGAAAGCCAGTAACCAAAAAGATTCCCAAACATGAGCAATGATACTCATCACAATGATTCCATAAGGCCATTGCAATCAGAAAGATTCTGATACATATCACGCAGTCACCTTTGAACTAGATACACTCCTCAAGAAATGATGAATGTGGTCCCAGTGTGGAAGTAGAGAAATTCCCACGAAGACACGTGTTTCCCACCCTTAGAGTTTGTTAGGGCACATGACGAAAGGGAGGGACTCAAAATTCATTCTTCCTGTCCTTGCAATCAAGTTCCTCGTAGAGAAGACACACAAAGAAGTCTTTGTTTCAAGCATCAATCGTGGGGTCTACCAAAAGGTTGCCCACAGAATGATACAACATGGTACATGGGTGGAGCTCGATAGAGAAGCAAGGGAGAGAGGGCTCTCAAAGGCCCACACTGCTAACATGTGGCGAAAGAGCAGGGCTAGAGAGTAGAGCAAGGGAAGAAAACCTTCCAAGGAGCGTACAGGTGACATGTGGAAAAATAGATAGAGGCACTTCAAAAGGGTCCCAGACATATTCAAACTTAAGAGGCATGGGCTGGGGCTAATGCAAAATTATCAATGATCACTCAGAGGGAGCTTTAGGGATTTTAATCCATAGCTTTTGGTGACTATCAGGGGCATTTTTCAATTGAAATGAGAACCTAAAATTTTTGGTGCGAAGACCAAATCCTTATCCATTGGGAAAAAATCAAAGCTTCAAAAGTGCGGTCTGCAGAGGCAACTAGTTGGTCTTGGGTGACATCGATAAGGCATGTAGATTCTCTTGCGCCTCATGTAGATCGATTATTTCTTTGAAGGGTAGCTCAATGGATCCTAGTCCCAGAATCAAGTTGAAAGAGAAGCTACACTATCTGATGTGTGGCGCCTTCAATATCTACAGTAGTGGGAGGTTGAATGAAATATTGAAAAGTAGATAAATCCTGCTACTTTTCCTTGATCTTTTCTACAATATACTCTGTCATGGCCATTGAATCATCAGATAGAAAAGGCGAGGGAAATCTCATTTGAGTCAAATGGGAGAATTTCATCCACATATTGCTCATAGTTTGACTCAGTGTTGCCGAGCAATTGCTAGCCTAGAGGATGGCTGCATGACAAACAATGAATTATTTCACCTTCTTGGCAGCTGACCTCTAATCTTCAATCCCTACATTCACCAAGCCTACATTTTCCACCATGTACAACTTGTCCAACAACTTCTCTACCTCGGGCACCTTTTCCACAATGAATTGTGGAACCTGCTTCGTCGTTCCACAAACCTCCTTGCTTAAACCTGCCACATCTACCATGAATTGAAGTTCCAGTTGAAGAGTCAAACAGAAAGACTTGACTCTCTCCCAGTAGGAGATATATAACTATTGGGCTACTAAAAGGAGATCTAACTGAGGAACAAGGGGTTTGGGAGGATTTTAAAAAAAACCAATTTCCATTTCCTTCTACCCAACATCCTGCATCAGCTCTTTAATTTTCTTGTTCACTATGGAGAGTTGTTCCTGCAGAGTTTCAAACTTGACATCGTTGCTTTGTAATAGCTCCTTAGCCTAGCTTCAAGTTTTAGATTCCTTTTCTAGGGAGATCTTTACTTCTTGGATCTCCTTTTAAATTGGGCCTAACAGTCCTGGAACTCCTTTCCTTTCTGTTGCATTTCCTACTCCAATTGAGCTCGTTACTCCTAAAGCTCTTTGGTCTTTTGTTGCATTTCTCCCTCTCTCCAAGCCAATCGATCTTGTAACTCCTGGTTTTTCTATTGTAATCGGGTAACCAGGTTGGGATCTTGGTACTGGAGCATTGTAAGTTCCACCTGAAGCTTGGCCTTTTTTGCATGCACTTGTTGAGACAAGAGTGAAATTTCAGTGTCCTTGGCCTTCCCCTTTTTTAGTAGGATCTCTAGTATTTCCTTAAAATTATTTAGCTCTTCTTCCTTCTTTTTTAGTTATAACTATACTTCAAAAATTTGGTAGCCACCACCCATTGAGTCTCCTGCATTAGCTCGACTTTGTCTTGTAGCCAAGCTGTGTCCAGATCGATCCTGATAGCATGGATCGTATAATCCTCAGGTTGCATCTCCCCTTGCAAAATGTAATGAACCCTGAACTTCATTAAAAATGGTCTACACACATGGCTCGGTAGGCTTCACTGTATCTTTTTCTTTTCTCTTCTAGACTCTGGTAGCTTGTGTTGCCTTAGTCATGTTGCTTTTCCCAATAAATTATGTTGGCGATTTAATTAGTTTTCCAGTGAAGGGTGCACTAGGAGGAAGAGAAAAAGGAAACAAGATCATTGTGGTCTCCAATGATGTCTTCTTTGGTAGAGAGACTGTCATTGGGGAGAATAAGGGAATGTTATGCCAAGGTCCAGTTTGGGAAGTGGCGAAAGGACTCATAGGGAGTGGTGGTGGTAGTAGAAATACATAGGATACCATCTATTGGGAAAGTTGAGTCAAAGTTGATGTGACAATATCAAAAGGGTTAGTAATGGCAGGTCCGGATTGGGCTATGAAAAAGGATGGAACAAACTATGGGGGAGTAAAAGATGCCTATTTGATTTGGGAGAATTGAGAGAACCCTCCTATGGCCATGGAAGCAGAAAAGGAAAGGTGAACACTTGAAGTAATTGGAGACGTAGAGTCAGTAGGGTTAGCCAAAGACCATGAAGAGAGAAGAGAGGGAGAGGAAGATACTTGTGTTGCCATGGGCAATTATCCTTGGCTCGTTGCAATTACTTGTGAGCCTTCTCTAAGAGTTGCATCTGGGTGCGACCTCTTCTCGGGTGGAGAATTGTCCACCTATATGACCTCCTAAGATTGTTGGGATACCTTGGGTCTCTTCATAGCCCATGTACATGGTAGTGATACCTTCGAATGTGATGTAATCACTTGCATGCTTAGTGGAGCCTTTCTAGGCTATTCCACTGCTTTTCCAATTCTTTGTGCTTTGGCCTTCTTCGGCTCTTTTCTTCTCATTATTTCAGCCACTACCTCTAGATCTACATCCTCATCATCACTTTCACCATTATCATCATGCCATTTGTTCCATAGATCATGAAATCTATCATCCATGTCTAGCCCCTAGAACGGGGCATCAAGGCATCTGGTCTCCTATCGATAAATCCAAAAGTGTGCAATATTTTCCTCACTCCATTGACATTTCTTGGTCAATTAATTGTGAAGGGTGGCTCCAATTTTACACTTGTCATTAGACCATGGATGGATCTTATGGTCAATAAGAACATAGGCCAAGTCACACAAAGAAATCATCCTGATCCCCTGACTGTGGATTCCGCCGAGCTTCCCAGTAGGGTTGGGAGCTATGTGTTACCTTAACGTTTAGACTCACTAAGTCATTATCAGGATTATAATCCCATTTGTCACAAATTAATACTAACCCTAGATGAGAATGCTTTGCCTCTAACAAACCATGTGTCTACTTCTTTACCATTTTTATTGTACCAAAGCTGAAAGGGAATTTGAAAAAGCCTTTCTTATTTTTTCGTCTACAAAATTTGACGTCAATAATCACCAGTTGCCGAAATACCTCAAGGGCCAACACCCTATTTGTGATGTATACTAGGAATCAGAATGGTTCCTCGATAAAACCATGTAGCCTAAAAAATGAAAATTCCTCCCCAAGGAACCAATCGTAAGGAGGAATAAAATTTTGCATCCACCCTATTTGCTTGGCGGAAAGCCAATAACTGATCTAGGAGGATCCAAAAGACCTTAAAAATTGAGTCCTAGAATCATATGGAACTAGCTCCATCGCATATGGATTTCCTACACAGTCCCGACACAACTTGAATTGCATCAAAAGGAGATCGTATGCCTAAAATATGCTTGGTCAAAGTTTGGTCAACATGAGGTCAAAGCTGGTCAACCAGAAAAATTAATGAGCATGGAACATTTATATAAAAGTTCCATCATGTAGATATCATCGACGGATTTTTGGCACATTTTGAACGGACCAAATTCGAGTCCGTATGTGGAAGTTATGACCAGTCAAAGTTGCAGTCAAACTTGGTCAAAGTAGTGACATGGCATCACCAAAAATTATAACTTGGAAGGACACTTGGCTGATGACATGGTATGACTAGTGAGTTGGCAGTGACATGGACCAAATAAGTGGAAAAAAAATATGGATTAAACCATATTTGTTAAAGAAAAAACATATGGTTTAAAAAAAATTTAAAAAAGGGAGGATTTGGTGGGATTTCATCCCTTAAAATCCTATTGCCTTGCCCATAAAACATGGAGAGAAATAAAGCCCGTAGGCTTATATTTCAATAAATTATCGGACCCTTTAACCACCTTTCTCATATTTCAACTAATTATGATATTTTAAGGGGCTTGAAATAATTGGTTAAAGATTTTTATGATTTAAAGGAGGTTTATGAATATTTTCAAATATTTTTATATGTAAATATAGGAGGATTGTGAAGATTATTACTTGCCATGGGAGATATGGGCCAATTTTCAAAATCATATGGTTTTAGCCATATTTCAAGAGCAAATACATTTGTGTAAAAGGGGGAGAGTTTTGGCTTGAGAATTAATCAAGTTTACTTGGAGAAATAATTCCAGTGTGAGAATTTTTGGAGGAGAAGAATTATAAGGTGTTATTATACACCAAAATTGTAAAAGTGAGAAAGATTGTGAGGAATTTTGTGTAGGTTTTGAAGCTTGAATATTGTAAGAAGGAATCTTCAAGTGCTTGGCAATATTAATGAATGTGGTCCAACATTGAGAAGCGGACCCAAAGACATAGTCCTTTGAAGGATGAACTCCATTATCAACTTGCATCTGATCTTCCTATCTTCCAACTCATTCTCCTTCTATCTCTTGTCTTACATTCTCTCTAATTTCATTTCAATTTATTTTTCAATTCAGTATTTGATTTCTAATTACAACATTTTAGTAATTAGTAATTTCATTAATTTATGTAAAAGTGAACCTAGTCTGTAATTTCAACAGTTAAGCAACATAGTCACACAATTTTGTCTGGATTGGGAATAATTGTAATTAAGGTTAAATACATTTGAATTTGTAAACCTCTAATTATAGATCAGTTTTGTATCAGAGCCCATTTTGTAGGAAATTACAGAAGTGAATGTTCACTAGGTTGAAACTGAAACAAGGAGGTGTACTGGAAGAATTCAATCCAGAGATCAAAAAATGAAAGACCTTTCCACCGAAGATGTCAGAGATTGTAATTGAGCATGAAGCTCCAGAGCTCAATCTGAAAGCTTTTCAAGAAGCTCTTCTCAAGATGAATTTGATGGTGGAAGTTCTTTTCTAGCATAGGAAAGAACAAAAGAAGAGAAAGGAAGGCAAGGCTAGGAAGAAGGAGGAAATTGAATCCTCGTTGAAAGAAGAAAAAGGTAGAGGAGTAGGAGGTGGTCGTGACCCTCCTGAACCTCCATCCCCATCCTCTTCAACTTCTTCATCCTCTTTTTCTTCTTTGTCTAACTCTTCTAAAAAGAAACAACCTCTGCAAACTAATTCACCTTTGTTAAAGCTGGATGTTAAATTTAAATTTCCAACTTATAATGGAGAACTATATGCAGAAAAAATTGATAATTGGATTAAGCAAATTGAATTTTATTGTAGAATTCAAAATTTTATAGAGGATTCTCAAAAAATCCAATTAGCCACTCTTTGCCTGGGAGGCATAGCCTTAATCTGGTGGGAGAGAAGAACTCAGGAAGATCTAAGCTGATATGGTAAAATTATTTCTTCTTGGTTTGAGTTTATAGCTGCATTAAAGAAATAATTCTATCCATTAGGCCATATGCAAAAAATTTTACTAATGAGTTCATAATTATTAAATCAAGAGAAAGGATAAAGTGTACAAGAATATACACAGGAGTTTAGGGAAAGAGCTTTAATTTTGGGCATTCCATTATATACACAAGAAAATTTGTTAAAGTATATAGGTGGATTACATGAAAAGTTGAGGCATACAATACTTATGTTTAATCCAACTAACCTTGATGAAGTTAGTGTGCAAGCCATTCATTTGGAAACAAGCTCGTGGAATAGCCATGATGGTCTCTTAATGGACTCCAATAAACACAAAGGGAGCAAGAAAGGTAAGGAGAAAGTGCAATGGACAGCTACTGTAAAGAAAGAGGAGGATAAGCCTTATTGCTCACACTGCAAGAAGAAAGGGAACAAAGATGCAAAGTACTCGAAATTGCATCCTAATAAAAAATTGAAATGGTTCAAGGATAGAAAGGGTAAGCAAAAGGCCACAACTATTGTGCATGATCTTAGATCATATTTTGATGATGAAACCAAGATCACAGTTGTGGGTATAAAAGGTAACATTCCTGTTGTCCATACTAGTTCCCATGCTTCTCCTATAAAGTGTACTGAAGTACCTATTGAAAGTACGAGGAATGAATTGTTTCATATAAGGGATATTGCAAAAAAAAAAAAGATTGATACACTCATAGATAGTGGATTACAAGTGAATCTAATCTCTAAACAAGTTGTTAATCAATCGGGATTAAAAACAACTCTGCATCCTAAGCCATATCCATTGGGTTGGGTGCATGATAATGCTAGGCTACATGTGTCAAAACAATGTAAACTCTGATTTGCAATCACATCCAAGTTTGTAGATGAGGTAGATTTAGATGTAATTCCACTTGACATCTATGGGATGGTTCTAGGTAGTCCTTGTATGACAAAAAATCCATTTTCTATAGGGAACATAACATGTATCATTTGTTTAGGGATAGAATTGAATTCATTGTGAAAAATCATCACATGAAGAATGATAGATCTGTTGTAAACACAAGGCATATGAAGATGATTGTAAATTCAAGCAATGCTTTAACTCTCATGTCTATAACAACTAGTGATACTAAGCATGAAGATGATAGGGTGTCACAGACAACACAGTGTGAGGATCAATTGCAAGCATAGTTAAGCCTTCAACCAAAGATGGTAAAAGAAGGTTTGAATGACACATTTTCTAATGATTTTTCTATTTAGGAGATCCAACACATTGATACTTTTTCCTCTACATCATTTTATTCAGTCTTGTTTACTATTTTGCTAGTTAGCTCTATGTGGATGATAGATGCGACAATGAATATTGGTGAATATACAGTTGAATGTATCAACAATGCTATCTCATTTTTCATCTTGTTTGTGATGGGTCAGATGTACAAAATTCTAGTAGGTTCAATAGATGATACTAGGTAGGTGAGACACCAATGTCCTCACTTAACTTCTATATAGAACCAAACTTTTGGTGGTCCAAAATCTTCTCAATTGGTAGGAATGATCTAGGAGGATCCAAAAGACCTTAAAAATTCATAGTCCCATAATCATATGGAACCAACTCCATCACATAGGGATCACCTACATGGTCCCGACACAACTTGAAATGTGTCAAAAGGAGATCGTACACTCGAGATATGCTTGGTCAAAGTTTGGTCAACCTGAGGTCAAAGCTACTCAACCCAAAAAATTAATGAGGATGAAACATTTATATACAAGTTCCATCATGTAGATCTCATCGAGAGCTTCCTGACACATTTTGAACAGACCAAATCCGAGTTTGTATGTGGAAGTTATGACCAGTCAAAGTTGCGATCAAACTTGGTCAAAGTGGTGACATGGCATCACCAAAAATTGACACTTGGATGGACACATGGTAGATGACATGGTATGACTAGTGAGTTGGCACTGACATGGGCAAAATAAGTGGAGAAAAAATATGGATTAAACCATATTTGTTAAAGAAAAAACATATGGTTTAAAAATTAAAAAAAAAGAGAGGATTTGGTGGGATTTTATCCATTAAAATCCCCTTGCCTTGCCCATAAAACAAGGAGAGAAATAAAGCCCGTAAGCTTATATTTTAACAAATAAACCCCTTTAACCACCTTTCTCATATTTCAACGAATTATGATATTTTAAGGGGATTAAAATAATTCGCTAGAGATTTTTATGATTTAAAGGAGGTTTATGAATATTTTCAAATATTTTTATATGTAAATATAGGGGGATTGTGAAGATTATTACTTGTCATGGGTCATATGGGCTAATGTTCAAAATCATATGGTTTTAGCCATATTGAGCAAATAAATTTGTATAAAAGGGGGAGAGTTTTGGCTTGAGAATTAATCAAGTTTACTTGGAGAAATAATTCCAGTGTTGGAATTTTTGGAGAAGAATTACAGGGTGTTATTATACACAAAAATTGTAAAAGTGAGTGAGATTGTAAGGAATTTTGTGTAGGTTTTGAAGCTTGAATATTGTAAGAAGGCATCTTCAAGTGCTTGGTGATATTAATGAAAGTAGTCCAACATTGAGAAGCGAACCCGGAAACGTAGTCCTTTGAAGGATGAACTCTGTTACCAACCTATGTCTGATCTTCCTATCTTCTATCTCATTCTCCTTCTATCTCCTTTCTTACATTCTCTCTAATTTCATTTTAGTTTATTTTTCAATTCAGTATTTGATTTCTAATTACAAAATTTTAGTAATTAGTCATTTCATTAATTTATGTAAAAGTGAACCTAGTCTGTAATTTCAACGATTAAACAACATAGTCACACAATTTAGTCTAGATTGGGAATAATTGTAATTATGGTTAAATACATTTGAATTTGTAAACCTCTAATTACAGATCAATAACCCTCACTCTCCTTACTAAAATCTCACAAAATCAGAGTTAAGGAAAAGTTGAAAACTGCATAGTAATCATAAGTTACAAAAATGAGGGGAGTCCACACACAAACCAACCTTCTTACCCCATTTTCATCAAACATAGCCAAACCCATATGATTTCCCAAACAAAAAAAAACCTTGAACCTATGTTGTGTGTTGTATTCCTTGAATTGGTTCAACATCTCCCAAACAATGATCCTCGTGAAGTCATACAAAAACAGAGAATGTTGTCTTCTCAACTGAAAACTCAGACCCATTTGAAACTCCTGAACGTCCCTGTCACTTTCCATGCTACAAACAAAATCCATCATAGAGAATGTGTCCTACAAGTCTAAGTTGAAAGCATCGTGTGCAACCGGGAACTATGATCGTGGCTTTGCTGCATCTTCCTTGGGCCTTTTCGTTTCTTGATTATAAAAGTTCAGAGCATACTTTATGGTCCTCCAGAGCTCTTCCAAGTCTGCTACAGTGAGTCTCTCCATTCTTTCTTTTCCCCTTCCTCTAGGGATGCATAGCATATTCCTAATAGATTCCATGATGATCACAACCCTCAATTTCCAACCTTCAATGGCATCGGTAACTGGGTTGAAATGTTGAGTGCACTCATGAACTAATTCTGGATAGTGGTGCATGAAGGGGACCATATACTGTGGGAGACTGCAGAACCACAACTTGTATGCCAAAGAATCTTGGGTATTAGTCTTTTTCATTCTCTCGTAGGCTACTTCCCTAAGACTCTTAGGGTTAGTTCTGAGGATACGGTCATGAATATTATCCCATTCTTCTACTATCAGGGCCTTGTCCCTATGATTAGCCTTCTCTATGGCTCGTGTGTGAGGCCACTGGCTTTCCTGACATCCCAAAAAAGGTGTAAGATATGTCATCAAAAATATTGGCCATTGACACTGCTAACATGGCATCAAATTAGCTTTGAACCACCTCACTTTGTGCTTACATTTGAGGATTCTGGGCCATTTTAGGAATTTGTATACTTTTGCAATGCTCAACCTTTCTGCAACTCACTTGGGTTCTTCTTAGCAAACTATGCACTCAAAAATATTCGCAATGAATTGCGTACTCAAAAAGTTCTCTTCAGTGCTATTCTTTTGCATGCAACACTTAGCTTTTCCTTATTCAGGAGTTGGAAACAATAGCTATTTCAAGCAATAAATTCGACATGTACCATCGACTCTTTCATGCATGCAAAATGAATTCTTTACCTTTGAAAAGACAATAATTCATAATGACGATTATCCATTATGTCCTATGGCGCCATCTCTTGGGAAATTGATCTGGTGATTAAAGGCATACAAAACCTTTCGCATGCTTTTGCACTTAATAACTTAAAAATAATGATTAGGAAAAAGGGCGTAATGAGTACAAAAAAGATTTTGGATTAATCTTGGAAACTGAAAAGTGCTCACAGCTTGACACATTAGCACTTGACCGTGTGGACTATCACTTGTGCTTCCCACCAATTTTATCTGATTAATTACTTCTTCTTAACTTGCATGCAACAATTTGTACACAACAAATGCAACTTGGTGGGATTTTCTAGTTTTCTCTTGATCATCATCATGCTTATCACATGCATTGTACCCAACTAGGTCTATAAATAGACTTAAGGATATCAACAAAATTTAGACTTGGTAATTGGGCTTTCTGATAAAGGAAATGGATACTCCTATTAGGCTTACTAGCAATAGGTCACAATCAGATTTTCTAGGTGAGATTTCTAGTGGGCGTCTGAAACGCACAACCAAGAAAAACATTCTCTAGAAATAATTGTGATGAAATGGGTATTGGAGAGGGACTATATAGAATACGAGGACAAATATAGAGTAAACACTAATGTTTTCTCTCATTATGTTGCCTCTTTGGTTGACATATAGGCGCCCAAGAAGATGATACTGCAACTCACCATGGAAATCTTCCCAAAGCGCCACCTTGGAGGCCTTGGCAAAGTTGTGATGAATGCGGTGTATGGCCTTGGTCTTCCCCCAGTAAGTGATCTCTGCTGACACATTGATGAAGATGCAGTGGTGCCCTAGGTGCCATTCTTGAGCGAATTTCACATTATGATGATTGGAGAACACTGCCAAAGGGTTTCTCGTGCTTTCCACTTCCTGCTGAGATGCTACAATGTAGTACTTTTCTATGATGTGGAGTGGTACACTGACTTCAAAAATCTAGTGTTTCCTCCTCTACTTGCTATTGCTACTGTTAATGCTCCTACTGCCCTTGCTCCTATAGATGTGGTTGTTCCTTCATTGTTGTTCCCGATGGACCTGTACTGCTGTTGATGGTGATGTTGCCCTAGTTGAAGAATGAACTCCCTTCTCCTCCATTTTGTATATATGCCTCAAAATCCTTTTAATATATACTTGAAAAGCTACTTAAGGGTATGTGTAGGATCATGATGGGCTAAAAAGTGGCAATATAATGGGTATTTGTAGGGTATGTGGCTGACGACCTTTTTTTACCCAAAATTCATGAAATGAAAAGAGTTTTTAAAGGAGATTCTTAGCTTTCCACCAATATAAATTATGCTTTACTTTGAATTTAATAAATAATTATTATTCATTTTCTATTTGAATTACAACTAAAGCCCTGATTGATAGGTTGATTGAAAAACATCTATAGCTTTCAAACGATATTACATTTTTGGAATCCAAAACATGCAACACATTATATGCTTCACATACTATAGGATTAAAAAAAGAAAATATTAATTTCATGAAGTTTTGACCAAGTTAAGGTGGTCAGACATACGAGTTTTTATATTTTTTAAAAGTTGGAATAAAAAATTCATAATTAATTATTTACTTGGAAAAAAATTACAAAAAAATATGAATCACATCCGGGCATGAGTCCTCTACTTATGTCTAAAATTTTATAAAACAATATTATCAATTTATTGTGGTTAGGGTGGTCAGACAGACACCTACTTCTTACTTTTTCCCTAAAATTTAAGTACTACTGCATTGAAAATTCAAATTTTCACCAAATAGATTTTTCTTTATTTAAAATAAACCTAGTAGTTTAGAAAATAAATTCAATTTGTTACAAATTCTATTCTTACATATTATTGAAATAATATAGATAACTTATTCAAATTTTTACGTCAAGTTGCCTAACTCTAATTTTTCTAAATTTTTTGCCACTTAAGGGCCTATTTTTTCCGTGATGATCCTGCACATACCCTTAATATATATATATATATATATACTCGAAAAGTATGGCTTGAGAGAAATTTTGAATTGTAATATCTCAAAGCATATATATTTACCATATAATGAATATAAAGCTCTTTTTGTCAATTTTCTATCTCTTTTGCTTTCTCTTCTTCTTGCATCATGGGTTCTGTTTAATAAAGACTAGGTCGAATAAAACACATAGAATTTACATAATTACATATTTACACTAGTAAAATGATTAATAAAGCTAATTGAACAATTTGAGGTGAAATTCTCTGACTGGAATTCCCAATGCTTCTTTCCCCATGTTCTCTAATTCAAATGCATTATGTTGCTTGTATTGAATAATTCAAAAAGGGCCTTCCCATAGACTATCAAATTTGTCGTGTTGGCTATGATTTGTGGCTCTCTCATTGAATTTTAGCAGGGTAAACCCTTAATAGTGGGTTATAATTTTTTGAATGAAGAATAATTGGAAATGCTCACAAAAAAATTTAAAATGGTTTACCCCTTCTAATGAAGGGGGTTCGAATGAACCACCCCCCTTGTAATGAACCCCCCCTTGTAATGAACCCTCCCCCTTTCTAATGAACCCCCCTCCCTTCTAATGAACCCCCTTTTGCACCATATAAGGGGGGTTCAAATGAATCCCCCTTATAATGAAGGGGGTCAAAATGAACCCCCTTCATTAGAAGGGGGTTCTAATGAACCCCCTTCATTAGAAGGGGGTTCTAATGAACCCACTTTTTTCACCTTCCCCTCCACCATTTCAAAATTTATGCATTTTTTTTACTATCAAAGCTTGGGAAGGAGGTGCAAATGGAGTCAACTTGATAAACCAAGTTGGATGATTGTAGTGATCAAAACGTGCTTTCCAACAACTATAAATTTAATATATTTTGTTTTTATTTTATATTTTAGTTTTTAGTTTTACTGTACATACGTTTTTCACCGAATGTCAAGTTCGATGAAAAATCATTGTGGAAAAATAGTAAATTTGAGGATTTTTTTTTTTGAAAAATATATATCCAGTAGGTATTGATGTCCTCGTTCTAAAAAATAAAGAAAACTTTAATTTCAATACATACCAAAAAGTTATGCAAAAGTGCACCTATGTCTAAATTATAAATGTTTTGACTTCAAAACTTAATTAAAAGAAAAATATTCAACAAAATTCTATGAAACAAAATGAAAGCCCTAGATACTTGTGTTACCAACCTAAATTCAAAATAAATTATAGTTTTATCCTTTGTAGAAAAAAAGTTATGTGAGCCGAAGTACATACCACTTTTTAAAAATGTTGTTTACTATTAAAAACTAGTTATCAAGGGAGACGCAAAAAAATTACAATTTAATTTCAAATTTAAAAAAAAAATACATTTAAAATCTACAGACAAAATCTCACAAATCACTAGTTTACATCATTTCCAAATTCCTAATAGTTTACCTACTATAAGTGTCAGAAAGTGAGGTTTTCTCTGAAAATGTTGATTTCAATGTCAAGTTTGGCAAAAAAGTGTAACCCATTATTGTGGGATGACCCAGCACTAAGTCCCCACATTTATGACCCTAGCCAGAGGTTTTCTTGTTGAACCTTCCCTTAACCACTTGTTCATATATGGTTAGACATGGCTGTTAGGGATTTTTCTCTTTTCTCTTATACCTGGAGCCAACAATTTAGTCAACTAGACCTTCATGGCTCCATTTTCTTCAACTTCTATAGACTTGAGTAGCTACAATGTGGGAATTTCCATAGGTATAGGTAGTAGCACTTCCTTCCCGTATACCAGCTCGTATGGAGAAGTCTTTAAGACTTGGTTAGGGGTTATTCGGTCTACCGAGAGTGCTGCTTTGAGGTTTTGATGCCACTCTCTTTGATGCTATGACTTGATTATTTTAATGAGTTGGGCTAAATTTTTATTAGTCGACTTAGCCAAACCATTTCCCTATGGGTAATAGTTTGAAGATGTCTTTAGGAATACGTTGTGCTTAAGTGCGAATTGACATACCTTTGAACCTAGGAAGGCCTTGGAATTGTCAGAGATGATGGTTTTTGGTGAGTCAAACCTTGTTATCAGTTCCTCAAGGAAATTCACAATCTCTGCCTCAGTCACATTCTTCAAAGGTATGACATTGGTCCATCTAGTAAAGTAGTCTATAGCCGTAAGGATCCATTTATGTCCAACAATGGAAATGGGATTAATCATCCCAATGAAATCTAGTCTCCACTACATGAAGGGTTCTTCAACCACTATTTGATTTAGAGGCATTGCTGAGTTTTTCTTGATTCATGTGAAGAATTGGCATTCGTTGCATGATTTAACTAGAGAGTGTGAGTCATTGAACAATGTAGGCCACAAGTACCCGAAACACATAATTTTGATGGCGGTGGTCTTTATAGATAAATTTTCACCTAAGGGATTATTGTGAAATAAGTTTAAAAAATTTTGTGTCTACTCTGAGGTGATGCACCATAGAAGAACACCATTGAAATTCCTTTTGAAGAGAATTCCTTTAATAAGAACATAATTGTTGTTCTACAATCTATAGAATCTTTTCTTCTAAGAAGGAAGGCTTGGCGAATATTTTCCTATCTACATGAATCTCATTCTATCTGCCAACCAATAGCCTTCAAACTCAGATTCGTTCATTAGAACAAGCCCAGGTTGTTCATCCTCAGCTACCACTTTTTCATCATGTGCTAGATACTCACACAATCCTCTTCCTCGCATGATATTTGTGGGCTTGACCTCAATGTTATATTTGAGGATCTTAGTAATCTAGTTGGCCCTTTTTTCTGTGATTTCTCCTTCCATTATGTACTCATGCACACTAGAATGTGTGACATATACAATCACCTTGTTGCAAGATATGAGATGTTAGAACTTCTTGAGCCTCTTAACAATAGCAAACACTTTCCTTTCGATGAAGTTATAGTTCATCTCATAGTCCTTTAAGGTCTAGGAGTGGAAGGCTATCAGATGTTCTCCCTTTCCTTCATCATCCTTCTAGGTAAAAACAATAGCGATACTAGATTTGCTACTGAACACATACATTATGAAGTCCATTGATAGGTCTCAATTTACTAACATAGGGGCTGAAGAAACAGCCTTGTTAACCTTCTCAAAGGCATCGCTGGCCTCTTTTATCCATTTGAATAGTTGATCCTTCTTGAGCATCAAGGTAATAGGTCAAATTAATCCTTCAAAATCATAAATGAATTTTCTTAGAAAATTTACCTTTCCCAAGAAGGACTGAACTCCCTTTTTGTTGATTGGTAGAGGAAGTTCCATGATTTCCTTCATCCGCTCCGGATCGATTGCAATTCCAACTTTAGACACTACATGTCCGAATAGTTTTCCTTGTGGGACTCCGAAAGCACATTTTTTTGGGTTCAGGGATATCCCAAACTCCTGGCATTTTTTAAAAACCATCTCAAGATGATCAAAATGTCCATCTTTTGACTTAGAGAATGTTGCTAGATCATCCAAGTAGATCAAAATGATTTTATTGATCAATTCTTTGAAGGCAATATACATTGGTTGTTGGAAGGTAGCTCCCGCATTTGAGAGGCCAAAAGGCATTTTTGCATAGGCAAACGTTCCCCACTTAGTAGTGAACGTTGTTTTGTGTTGGTCCTCCTCTTTTACCCAGATTTGGCTATAATTGGAGAAATCATCCAACAGAGAAAACATTTCCAAGCTAGCCATTATTTGCAAAATTGACTCCATGGAAGGCAAGGGGTAGTGGTCCTTCAATAATGCTCTATTCAGGTATCAAAAACCAACACATAGGTGGATGTATCCATTCTTCTTTTGGACAAGAACCAGGTTGGACACCCATGTGCTATGCTTGATTAAGAAGATGATTTAGGAGTGAATTAGCTTTTTCAACTCTTGCACCATTAATGCCTCAATCTTTGGATTCATTAGCCTCTGTTTCTGGTGGATGGGTTTTGCTCCTTTTTTCAGTTCTATAGTATGCTATTGGATTTTGAGATCATATCCCTTGAGGTCATCATATGACTAGGCTACTACTCCATATGTTTTGCAAAAATTGATGAGACTTTCTTTATCATGCTGTGGGAAATCCTTCTCAACCTTAAGCTTCCTTCCATCTCTGACCTGAAGATCTGAATAGTCACTTTTGTCTGCTACAAATCTCCTTTTGTCATTCCTTGCATCATCAAAATCAAGTAGGCTTTTGAGAGTGACCAGTTATTTTGGAAGCTTGTTGGACCTAAGTTGAATAATTTTCGTCTCATAGGCCTCTACAATTTTTAGTTGGAGTTGATCAATGAACTCTCCTAAATGTTGAATGAATGAGGTGATGTGTTCATCATTTTCAAACACTTTCTAGCCCTGGTCATTATCTGGGATTGCAGGTCAGACAATCACTCACACATAGTGTATGTTTTGAATTAGGTTGGAAGCAGCCTGGTCAAATTGAGATCATATCACCGCCATGCTATTAGTAGCTACATTCTACTCTTTGGGGACTGTTTGGATATTGAAGACTTCAAAGATTTCAATTAGGTCCCAAAATATGTCTATAAGATCTCATGCAGACATTCTTTGCTATGGAGACTCGTCAAACTTGATTGACTATTAGCTCAGAGTCTCTGAACACCATTATTTGTTTAACTCCCATTTGCTCTGCAAGACTTAGACCTTGCACAAGGCCCTCATATTTAGCTTCATTGTTCGAACAAACAAAATGAAAGCAAAAAGATACGAGTGTATTTTCATTGGATGTTGATATTAAACATATCCTGACTCCTTGCAAGCAACTTTACATCTTGCTCCATCAAATGCAACGTCCATAGCTTTGAGGCATGATCATCCTTGGGTTCCTTCATGACCTTCAGAATCACTTGATCCTCATCATAAATGACATAGGTTCCTAGTTCGGCGGCATGATAATATCTGAAAGGATCATTGTCTATGAGTTCACTCAAGAGGACCTCTTCTTTGTTCGTTCGGTCTCTAGTCTCCTTCTCATCCTCTAGTAACTCAGTATAATACATTTCATCTTTGGTGATAGAGGTATGAGTAGCCTCAAAATTGATCATGGCTTCATCTACTACTTGTTTCAAATGCAAAGGCTCAGACACTATCTTCATTTTAGCTCCATGCTTGGTCTTGAGGATCAAGTGACCAATCCAAGGAAATATATTTGCCTATCTTGAAACTGAACTCCTAGGATAAGCAAAGACCAAACATGGGATAAACATCTATGATCATGGTATCATGTGTAATTGTGATACTAGGGTAGGAGAACAAAGTCAAAGGGAGGTTCTTGATGACACCTATAGTTTCAACCTTAATCCCATCAAGTTGCATAATCCCTCTATTTAAAGGTTCATAGCTAAGTCCTAAGGTTTCAGCTATTTGATTGGGCATGACTATAGTACTGGCACTAGGGTCCATCATAGAATTGTGCAACAACTTGTTTCCCACAATGAGAGTCGAGAAGAAGGGTTTTGGTTTAGGCTTCCCTTTACTTTCAGTAGAGGCTTCTTCTCCATTTTTTGTGAGGACTTTGGCTTGAGATGGAAAATCAATGGCCTTTCCTTTGGATGGTTTCTCTGTTGGCTCCGTGCTTGCATCTTCTAGTAGGGACTTCTATAGCAATGAATTCTGCTCTGGAATAGCTAAGATATCCCAAAGAGATACATTAGAAAAGGATTTCTTCAATTGTTCCACTAGATTGAATGGCGACATATTTAAGACTTATGTTCCTTAGACCTTGTTATAACAATCTCCTTGTGTGGTTGAGATTGTTGTACAATTATGGAGGTACTATGAGCTTGGTCGAGAAAACTTTTGGGCTGTGGAATGATCAGTTTGCCTATGAATCTTCTCTTTGAGTGAGTCTTATAATCTGATTGCACTTGTGAGGCCTTTGATGTGGATGCCTGATTTACAAACACCACCTTTTCTTCTTCCATCAATGAGAAGATCGGATGGTCGGGAGCTATATCCATTTCTTGCTCTAGGGACATCCCTTGCAGTTGTGTGGTGAGTACCATGTTTTCCATTTGTGGAGAGGCATATAGATAACCTCCTAAATTTGACGCCACGCCTTGACTGCATTGTTCCGCCACTCTTTGTTGTAAATTGTCACGTGGACAATTTCAAGGCATATGTGCTTTGCTGCAGGGGAAGCACCAAGGATTGATATCATCAGTGAGATTATTCTACCCCACTACTAGTTCTCTGTTCGAACTTGGGTGAAAATTTTGCAATGGAGTAGGCACCAACACCATCTAATTGCTTGTCTAAGCCTGTGGATTCGTGCGTGCACCTCCTTGGAATTGATTTTGTTGGTAGGAAGATCTTTTTCCTTGGTAATTTTGGTAAGCTGGATGCAGAGGCATGGATTGGTTCTGCTTGATGGTGGTTATTTCATTTGAGATGTTCAACAACAACTCCTTGACATTTCTCATCTCATCTTTTAAAGGGTTAGATGTAGAAGCAACATTTTGCAGTGTGCTCAGATATGCGTACATAGATTGGGGAGGAGCAAATGCACTGGTAGAACCTATCTCTTGGGTGGGAATTGGAAACTCTACAAATATAGGCATAGCAGGCCGAGGCGGTAATTTTCTAGCATCAATCAAATTATTCTCCACCTTAATAGCAACGTTATATGTATATGGCAAGGGATTGGATCATCACCGAAATGCCAATGTTGAGAGACTTTAGATAGAACATGAATGCCAAATCTGTAGGCGGATGGATTGTTGGCTAGATCCTTTGCCAATTTGTGTGAAATTGGGCATTAAAGTCGGTAATGGCCTTCTAAGGAGCCCACTTTATGGTTGCCAACTACTAAAATAGTGAAGACTGATCTCCATTGTTCGAAAATCACTCGTAGAAAAGATATTTGAACTGATCTTAGGTACCGATAGTATTGGCTCCCAAAGTGCGGTACCAATCTAGTGCCTTGCCTTTGAAAGAGGCTGCGAGAAATCTCAATGCTACATTTTGATCAGTTACACTATGTACCAAACACACATATGTTGAATCTTGTAGATGTTCGAATGGTGTCTTCGAGCCTTCCCTAATGAATTTTGGTAAAGATTTTAAAGTAGAGGTTGGGATAGGAGCTCAAATGGCGGGTGCTATTGGTGCTATGAGAGGGTTTTTGGCATCCCATGCCACATAATTTCTCTTAGCTATTGGCAACATGGTTGGTGGAGGGGTCGAGATGTTTACTAGATGAGTTCTTGTTCGTACTATTACCAGCGGTGGCACTAGCAGGCTAGGGTTGTTCGTTGTTTGGGATCTAGTAATAGGTCTATGGCTCATACACCCACATTAAATTTAGATACATTCAAGCTAGTCCCACTGGGCATGCCAAAAAAAGAACCGTTAATGCTTAAAATTATTTAAACAAACAACCTTATGGGAAACTTAGTTAATGGTGGACCAATTGTGCTAAACTGAGTAACCTTCGGGTTTTTTAAGAAGTTGACTCCTTATGTATTTAGGGGTTTGGAATGGGAAAAGGAAGCAGATATATTAAAATAAGATCTAATCTAAGGTGATGTGCCAAGAGTTAAGCATGGGCACAGGTAATCTTCCTTTCAGATGAGATTTAAGGGCCCATTCAATAATCTGCATGTTCGAAAATAACATAAAGCATAGATGAAAAACCTAAGAAGTCTAGCAAATAACACAACACAACTTCCATACAAATTTATTGAACAAGAAGAGTTCAAGACATGATTTGGATCAACAAATTTATATTTAAATTATAGAAGTCTTACAGATAGACTACCAAGTACAAGAAATAGTACAATATAATGTCTTATTCATTAACTAAGAAACAAAGAGGCTGAACAATATGGCACAGTCTGTGAGTCTTAATACAATAATAAAAAACAATACATAAAGGCCTATAGTCTTTTCACTTCTTTCTATGATTTTTGAATCCTTTTATTAAGAGTCAAAGTAGTATATATAGATCACCCACCGCCAGAGAGCCAGTAATTGAAAAGATTCCCAAGCACGAGCAATGATGTCCATCGCAATGACTCCCTAAGGCCGTTGCAATAGAAAGATTCCAATACATAGCACACAATTGCCTTTGAACAAGATGTGATCCTTAGCAAATGATAAATGTGGTCTCAGTATGGAAGCAACAAAATTCCCATGAAGACATTTGTTTCCCACCCTTAGAGTTGGTTAGGACACATGGCAAAAGGGTGAGGCTCGACATTCATTCTTCCCTTCCTTGCAATCAAATTCTTTGTGAAGACACATAGAGAAGTCTTTGTTTCAAGCATCGATTGTGAGGTTCGCCAAAAGGTTTCCCGCAGAATGATGTAATGTGGCATGCAGGCGGAGCTTAATAGAGAAGCAAGGGAGAGAGGGCTCTCAAAGGCCCATGATGTTGACGTGTGGTGAAATGGACGAAGGTGCTTCAAAATGGGCCCGAAGATATTCAAACATATGAGGCGTGGGCTGGGGCCGATGCAAAATTATCAATGATCACCCGAAGGGAGCTTGAGGGATTTTAATCCATAGTTACAATGCAACCATTTACAACCATTTAGAGGGTATTTTTCATACTCTATATTCGACTTCCAAATTCAATCTTAAAGTCCTATTTCAATGCACTCATGAAGGCCCTTTATAATATCAAATTTTGCACAAATTTAAGAAAACATGATATATCTACATTGAGAACTCATTTAAGCAACTTTCATTAATTTACTAAATATAAATATAATACATACCAAACAAAAATATTTATTAAAATAAGTATAAACTTTAATATATTAGATGAAAAGATTAGCAATCTTTTAATTTCAAATAAAATACTCTTACTTATTCTATCATAAATACACATATAAATATAAATAATTTTTACTTAATTTTATTTCAATTAATATTTAAACTATATTTTTTTAATTAATTAAAATTTACTTATATTTATGTGATACTTCTATTAAAATAGAGTAAAAAGATACCTCTCAATTCTTCATATCAGTTAAGTTCATATTGGATAGTAAAATAAAATTGTGAATGATTTTTTCTCCTTTAGTTTTTTGCTTTCATCTTGATGATGGATCACGGAATGTGATCTGAAACGTTGAAGGAGAAATTCTCACGCAATCTTATCAGAAATCTTATCAGAAACCATTGAATAAGATATAAAATCTTTCAAAATAAAATAAAATAAAAGAACTCTTTTATCTTACTAAAATATTAATAAATAAAATAATATTTATTAGTTCCACCTAATGAATCTTTTGTTTGTGGGGGATGGCTGAGGAAAGTATCAAAAGCTTCATCATGCAGATGTATCCTCTAAAGTCTTCGCCTGGCATAGTATATGGGGGAGGGAGCCGTGGACGAGAGTGCAGAATACGAAAATCAAAGCCTATGTGTCTCGTTTATCTGGGTAACTAAGATCCGCGGTTTCTCGTATAAATAATACCCAGCGAACTCGTTGGAGACAGCGTGTAGACGGAAAAAACCAGGGTCTGTAAGTCTGTATCGGACATTTCCAGCAATAAATTCATATGATTTAGACGCCTACAGTTTTCTGCAAGCAGAGGAGTAGTTTCCATCAAGATGGTGAAATTCGCTGCGTTGTTCCCTGGCGGAAGTAATCTGATGTCTGTTATGCCATTGAAAGTAGTGACTTTGGCAGCCAATAACGATACGAATAATTCCAACAGTAGCTTCTGCGATCACAAGCGGCCGTTCAGTCCTTCGCTACCATCCACCATCCTCGTGCTATTTGGCTTCTTTTTATTCATGTGCCTTTTCTCCATCTTCGCCCGATGCCGCCACACCAACTGGGGCAGCAGAGCAGAGAGCCGGAACGGTCATAATCTTATGGAGGTCATCAGCTGGGAAGCGGCCCGCGGTCTGGAGCGGGCGGTCATCGAGAGCTTTCCCGTTTTCAGCTACAGTCTGGTAAAGGGCCTCAAAGGACCGGCCAAGTGCTCCGATTGCGCGGTCTGTCTCAGCGAGTTCGCGGAGGACGAGATGCTGCGGTTGCTTCCCAAGTGCAGCCACGCTTTTCATCCAGAGTGTATCGACGAGTGGCTCTTGACGCACACGTCTTGCCCGGTCTGCCGGACGAGCCTTGTGCTCCAGGGTGACTCCATTTCGACGGCCAGAGACATCGGTTTAGTTGAACCGCAGGCACCAGCCGAGGAGGTGACGGTCGTTATTGACAAAGGTGCCGAAGTGAGCCTCCGTGAAGATATTTCCAATGACCAAGCCACGAACGTAGCTCCCGGCTATGATTTGATCGGGTCCTCGTTGGTAAGGGTGCGGGAGGAGATAGAGCAGCCGACAGAGTGGTACATCGCCACGCCCGAGGGTCTCACGCCTGGTATGCACAGGAACTGCAGCTTTGTAGGCGCGCATCATTCGCACCAGCCATCAGGTTCCAATGCCCCACCCGCGTGCTGTAAGCCGGGTGGTTTTGTTGGTGATGCAGGGCACGTATCGAGATCGGAGAGATGGGGGCGTATTTCTATGAATCCGGCCTCGGTTTTAAGGACGTTTTCTGAGCGCATTTCGCCTCTGGTTACAGGTCAAGTTGGGGTTGAGCAGCACGATGACAAGGCTTACTTGAAAGGAAAAGACAAAGAAGAAGACGGGAAGGTTCGCCTCCAGAGTGGATCGGCGTCCTACAAATATGGCGATCAAGGCGGCTGTTGTGGCGCTGAATAGACTGTATGACTGCAAGTGGAGACCAAATACTTGGTTAATGTGAGACCATACAAGGCCTGTTTTGGTTTTCGACTCGTGTCAAACCAAGCTGTATTGCTCCAAACATGAGATCTGTAAGCTGCTTACGTACCATCAACTCTCTGTTACGTAGATTTCATACAACAGTTACGTATTAGAGGTTGCCATCCACATGCTATAACCAACCAGAAGGAAAAATTTAAAGAATATATATAAATTATATATAGTCGGTCCTCCATTATTTTAAACTTCTTGAGTCTTATATTAGAGTCACGACAATGAAGTCTCCGTTTGTATCCTCGCCATCAGGAAGCTTCGATCAATTAAAAAATATCTTTTTGTGACAACTTCGTTTGTTAATAAAATAGAAATGTAAATAGACCCGTATAGCAGGCCCTCACCCTGGCAATACCCAAAAAGGAATGACTCGTTTTCGATTCCTATACAATTTTTACAAATGTCTTCAACTCGGCAAAGTTTATTGGAACTTTGCATCATATTGATGTAGTGGATGACTGGAATGTGCGTATATTGATACGTTCACTCTTGATCTAAACTTCATTGCTATTTTTTAGACCCTGTCATTAGTGTTTTCGTTATGAATTATTTGTCTGTCTTTTTAGTCGTTCGCACGGGAAAATTTATTGATATAATAAGGTTTTTGATTTTTGACAGAATTTTCGTACATAAAAATATAGTTGTTTAAAGTAAAGGAAGAATATAAGTAGTGAGGTGATGAAGTGAGAAGATAAAAATACTAATGAAGTGAAGACTAGTTGAGGGTGATTATATCGCTCAACCCTTGTGTGTGATCTTATTATGTTCACAAATCACTTACCCATGGTTTTTGATGTAGGATATTCAAAGGT
Source organism: Sequoia sempervirens (assembly GCA_007258455.2). NCBI lineage: Eukaryota > Viridiplantae > Streptophyta > Pinopsida > Cupressales > Cupressaceae > Sequoia > Sequoia sempervirens. Next base: position 149,324,292 of record VDFB02047230.1, on the reverse strand, counting down.
GTAAGAGTAATCTTACATTAATCAAAAATATTTTCTTAACATAGTTTTTTCGTTTGTAAGTTTTCTTTCACATAAGACAATCACTAAGTTTTCTATTATATTTCACTATATCTATATATTTTTCACCTTGCAAGTGAAAACACATATTTATATTGGATCCTTCAATAACCTATCAAAATTTCAAGAGATTCTAATTTCCAAAAAAATATGTATTGAGTTTTTATTCTTATTGGACACATCAAAATAACATAGGGACACTTGATATTACTATTTGAGGTTTGTGCCAAATTCTCAAAGCTTGCAAAAAATAATTAGATTCAGTAAAAGATATATTGACCTAGAGGATTCTATAGCTTAGATCACACCAAGATCTGTTGATCCTTCATAGTGTGTTTATTCCAAAAGGTTCTTTCTACAAGTTTGAGCACAGCTACATAGTTTAAAAGGCATTGAATTTTACACCACCTTGCGATCAATTTAGATCATTTCCTAAGGCTAGGAGGTACTATATAAACATCACTCATAATCATTTGAAGTTAGTCAAGTTGGAGCATTGTATTACAATGTCTTTTAGACTCTATAATTCATAATAAAATGGTTGAGGCCTAGCATGTAAGCTCAACATTTCATCCCCTCACACATTTTTCGGAGTTTGATGCTACTTGTTGAGAACAAGAGGGATTTCAGTTCTAGCTTAATGACTTACATCGATTGTTCCCCATCTCCAAGCCTAAGGGTGGTGATGTAATTTTAATTTTATATTATCAATATCTGAATCAAGTTGGTTGACATAATAATATGTTTGAGAATCACTTTACACTTAATGTGTGTGTGTGCTTGTGTTAAGGTTGCATGGTTACATAGTCCTTTATTGGACTATTTTCCCATGACTATATTATTTTGGTCGATTTTGATGGAGTGTCTTAACATGCTTTTGTAAATCTTTTTCATTTCCCTAATCCTTTCCCATGCTTATTAACTCACCTTTATGTATTTCCATATATTCAACCTTTTCATTGCCTTATTTACACATGTTTCGACATATTCATTCCATATTTCCATGCACTTGATACTTGCCTTTAGATCATGTATTCCCTCTTCTTAGTCAATCCCATGGTGTGAATAATCTTGTAGGGTACAAAACTAACCCCAATTTGAAATTAATAATGTTTTCCCTTTTCTACTAGTCATTGGGGTTATCTTGGTCTATGACTTTGTTAGTATTTGTTAAGTGTTGATATTTCACGAGATGCATATAGGTAATTGCATCTTTTTTCTAATTTCCAACACTTGTTGAGATTATAAATTGACCCTCATATTCTAACACCTTCCCTAAAGTATTTTAAATATTGTCAATCCTTAAATGTCAATGGATAGAAAGCATCATGATGCACTAGATTATTTAAGCTTGCATTGAACTAATTCACAACTACATCTTAGAGGTCGAATCTACATTATATAAGATTAATCTTAAACAATGAGATCAATCCACAAAAGATTTTACATTTATATAAATTCAAGATAGTCAACACATAAAAAACAATTTATTCTATAATAAATTAATTATATAAATCTCCAACATCCACTAATTCAAAAACTAAATATTTTAATTCGTTCTCATTTAATTTTAAAAATAACACTTGCAAATTATCAATCCTAAGGACAAAATTAGTGGGCCCATTGATTTTATTCGAATTTAAATTTGTTAAGGGCATCTATTTAGCCTCTAATTCATTATTAAATATATATTTTATGTTTATATTTTAGCGGCTAAATTACGAAATAAGTCATGACAACCCGACAAAATTATTCCCTACTTTTCGCAATGACTCTACAATGAAACACGCTTACCAAGGTTCGTTGACGATCGGAATTTTGGAATTATATTTCCTTAGCGTGACGCTGTCTTAGTGTTCTTTGTAGATGAAAGCCACATGATTTAAAAAAAATAAAAATAAATTAATATATGTTTATAAAGGAAAATAATGTAATTTATATCAAATCAAGATAGATTAATCTAAAATCAAGGAGTAGTATTTGGAATTGATAAATTTGATTATTGTAATAATTAAATTAAGAAATTAAATGTAGATAAGATTAGTATTCTATTTTATGGGTGCATTAAAGATTTTTTAATCTTGTTTAAGTATTAACTAGTAAAATATAATCTTTTTTATTAAATGGTTTTCAAATCTATATCAGATTTGTGTTTTGTCAAAGGTCAAGTTTGTAAGCCTGTTTCAAGTATGTAATTGTCAATCTATTCTTTTGGGTTTGGACTCAACCTTATACAATGAAAAACTTTACTTTGTTGCACACCCAAAATATCATCATTTACTTTGTTTCTTGATATTTTAGGGCTAGTGGTATTTGAAAATAGCTTGGAAGGATTGTTAGTTCATTTCATGGAGACAAATTCTCTTAGGAAAATCCCCATAAATGTAAACAAAAACAGTGAATGGGAGGAAGAGACCCCTAATGATATTTTTGGCTTAACTTTTCAAAAATAGGTAACGCCTCTAAAATAAAGTATGCATAATTTTTACTCTTGTTAGTGAACAAAATCCAAATGTGTCACTATTGGTTGTTTCTTTAAAGATCTAGGATGAGAAGACTTCCAATGATGCCTGATTGTTCAACTAAATGCAATTAAATGTCTTCAAATACTCACACAACATCAAATTTTATAAAATAAATATTTAGTCGGCTCAGGTTGAGAAAATAAATAGGGAAAATTGACCAAATTTTAATTCTTAAATTTGAAAAGGTTGAGTTCAATTCCATGATTATGGAAATGTATCTAGCTAATGGGATAGTAAGTATACAAGGGTATATGTATGTATAAATGTAATAAATTTATAGATAATGTTGGTAGTTGTTGTCATTGGTGTCAACACTTGAGGAGAATTGTGTAAGATGGTTGACAGTGGTTGTTATATGTTTGTGAGATTGAAAGTAGCTCTTGATGTCAACACTTGATAAAGATTATTATATGTTTGGGTGGTTGATGAGCTTGTTGTCAATAGCTAATGACAACACTTGGTGAATTTTTTATGGTTGACATTGTTGTCAACACTTGAGAAGTACGGGAGATTATTTGCATTTGATGTCATTGATGTCAAGTGCTTGGTGAGATATCGTTGCAGTGTTTGTTGCTTATCATTGGTTGTTATTGTTGATAACATTCAAATTGGGTTAATATTGATGTATGGAGATGCTTGTTGAAGTTCATGATTGGATGTCATGACTTGTTGAAGAACTCATGTTTGGATGTCATGCCTTATCAAAGTTCATATTTGGATGTCATTCCTTATCTGATATTTTTTTAAGTTCATGATTGGATGCCATGTCTTATCTAAGAAGTGTTGAGTATGATTTCTATCAACGGAGTTGGTTTTGTAATGATCTATTAAGATGAGGATTAGAAGAATTAGAAGTATTTCTAATAGTGGAGAGATGTTGTTGAAGGTATACAATATGTCTCATGCTCTCTCTTGATGTTATTGATGTAGCATGTGTTGTTGAAAGAAAGCTCTAGCCTCCACAAGTTGGTTAAGTGTTCCTAGTTTAGGAAGTTGCTTGAAGTCTACTTGGGAGAATGCTTTGCATTCCTACACTATTGATGGTATGGTCTTATGGGTTGGGATTCAAAGTCAATATTTTATGAATGTTTCACTCCTACCATTTTAGGTCACTAGTGTTATTGAGAAGTTTTCTTTGAATTGCAAAAGGCTGGTAGTGTTGTTGGTTATCTAGACTCATCCAAAAAATTCTCTGCATTTCTCCATATTAATGTCTCTACTCCTACGGCTTGGTGACTGTGAACTCTCAACATCTATGGAATGTCCTAGTTCCAGTTTCATGTATTGAAGTGATCCACAAGTTGATCTATTAATGTTATATCATGTTCTTCTTGAATAAAGTATTTTGTTCTTGTTTGTTTTATAGTGGCTTTTGATCGCATGACAGTACGAAGAAGTGGTTGAAAGTGTTGTTGGATGTTCATGGAACATCCCCATATGATCCTCACGGCGCTGATTAGCATCTTTGGTGTTGCATTGTGTCTTGCGTTTACTTTCTAGATTATTTGTAGATATCTGGTTGACATGGCTTGTTTTCTTACTTGCACTATATGCTTGGGGGTCTACACTAACATTTGAAGATGTGTTAAGTTAGATTTGGGTCCTGACCTATCTTGGTCAGAACCACTTTGATAAAATTCAATTTAGAGTATGTTTTTGGGCTCACTGGTTATGTGCTTCAAAGTCTCATCTACACATTTCCTTGATAGTGACTTAGATTGATGTGTGCCAACGCATGAATTGTTTTGGATCAGATTGGAAGATGCATTAAGTCTTTTTTTGGTCCTCTCTATATTTGGGATAGGAACACATTATGCTTTGGTGGCAAAATTATTGAATTCATTGTTTATCTTCTTCCTAGACAACCTAACTAAACTTTTGAAGAGTTGGGGTGGATATAAATGCAAAATCCTTTTAGATGCAACAAAGTTGATAAGTGTACAAGGGTGCAAACAAGAAAGTGTGGATTGTATTTGAAGATCTCATAGAAGAAGTGTAGATACATGTGAAAGATAGAATCATATGTGCTATAATGCCTTAGTCAACAGAGTTTTGTGTTGAAAAATATTGCAATATTTCTATAAATCTTTGTATCCTGCTCTGAGATAGTGAATCTCATAAGGTCCTTGTATCTTGCTCCTGAAGTCATGTTTTCTTTAGTTTAACAAGTCCTTTGTATCTTGCACCAAGGTAGTGTGCCTTGGTTTACAAGTCCTTTTGGTAGCAAGCCTTTATATTTTGAGTTAAATCTTATCGTGGTTTTTCCCTCATTAGATTTTTCATGCAAATCTGGCGTCATCTTGTGGATGTTTGTTCTTGTCTCTTTTATCATTAATGTTGATCTGATTAGTGTTAGAATTTCTATATCTTTTATTTTTGAAGTTGTTGAGGGTTTAAACAACTATATCTTTCTACTAATCTTCTTAAGATTTTGAAGTTTGTATTGTGCTAAGGAATTCAAATTCCAAAAGAGTAAGATTTTGTGTAGACTAACTCACCCTCCTCTCTTAGTCTTCGGGTGTGTTCAACAACTGGTATCAGAGCTAAGTTCCTCTAAAGAAAGCTTGACCACTTGAGGAAAAGATCTAAGATGACACATGATGGTTCATACAAGGGTCCTAGGTTTGATGGGACTAATTATTATTTTTTGAAATTAAGAATGGAAGGACACCTAAAATCCCTAGGGTTTGGTTTTTGGAAATCAGTCAAGGTTGGATATATTGCTCCTACTACTCCTCGAACAAATTCAACTGAAATTAGATTATATGAGTGCAATTCCAAGGCTAAGAATGCTTTGTTGTGTTGATTGGTTGATTTAGAGCATTTGAAGGTGATGAACTACAGTTTTCCTAAGGATGTTTGGGAAAATCTTAGTAAAATTTATGGAGATACTAAAGTTAAGCAAGCCAAGATGCAAACTTTCAAGAGTATATTTGAGACCTTGAGAAAGCTAGAGGATGGAGACATTGCAAGTTATATGATTTGGGTGTATGAAGTAGTTTCTGACATCACTAGTCTTTGTGGTGTAGTAAAAGAAGATGAGATTGTGAAGAAGGTTTTGAGATCACTCCCTAAAGCTTATACTCATAAGGTGTTTTCTATATTGAAGAATCCAAGGATTTGGATACATAGTACTATATAAATTAAATGTTTGGTTCCCTCACAAATTTTGAAATGAGAGAATTTGACAAAGGGGTATGTGGAGGATCATGATGGGCCAAAAAGTAGCAATATGATGGGTATGTGGCTGATGACTATTTTCTTACCCAAAATTGATGAAACAAAAAGGGTTTTTAAAGGAGATTCTCAGCTTTCCAATGACATAAATTATGCTTTACTTTGAATTTAATAAGTAATTATTATTCATTTTCTATTCAAATTACGACTAAAGTCCTAATTGATAGGTTGATTGAAAAATATCTATAGCTTTCAAACGGTATCACATTTTTTGAATCCAAAACATGTGTCACATTCTATGCTTTGCATACTATAGGATTAAAAAGTATGCAAAGTTTTGACCAAGTTAAGGTGGTCAGACATACGAGATTTTTATATTTTTTAAAAAGTTGTTATAAAAAAATCATAATTAATTATTTACATAGAAAAAAATTACAAAAAAATATGCATCACATCGGGGCATGAGTCCTCTACTTATATATCTAAAATATTATAAAAAATAATTATCATTTTATTGTGGTTAGGGTGGTCAGACAAACACCTACTTCTTATTTTTTCCCTGAAATTTAAGTACCACTACATTGAAATTTCAAATTTTCACCAAATAGATTTTTTTGTTTTAAACAAACCTAGTAGTTTAGAAACTGCATTTAATTTGCTACAGATTCTATTCTTACATATTTTTGAAATAATATAGATAACTTATTCAAATCCTAACGTCAAATTTCCTAACACTGATTTTTCTAAACTTTTTCCACTTAAGGGCCTGTTTTTTTTATGATGATCCTGCACATACCCAAAGATGTTCTTGTAGAGTAGAAAAATGTAACCCTTTACATTTTCTCACATGTTTGGGCCCTCCTAGTTAAATTGGACTTATGCCTTGATTTAGTGTTGTTAAATATACCCCTTTACATTTACACACTTATTTGGGCCCTCTTAATTAAATTGAGCTTAATTATGCCTTAATTATCCCTTTTATTCATTTACAAGCCTAATTAATTATATTTTCCAAAGGGGAAACCCAACAATAATCAATGCCTAAACATAATACTTTGCATTGAGAAATGTGTGTTCTAGGTATAAGGAGCTGCGACCCATTTTCCCATGGGTGAATGGGTCCTCCCTAGACCTTTGGACCTAAATTTAAATTACTTTTTGGGCAGTATGTTAATGTTTTCAAATCCATAATTCAATATCAGCTTGTGATATTTGAATTTTGGGAAATTAAGGATACATATGGGTAAAAGCACAAGACTGTGTCACAATTTTAGCCAAATAAGTAGTTTTGTGGCGAGAAAACTTTTAGCCAAATAAGTTTCAACTAAAATAACGTGGCCTATACGTGGCACATAGAGTTTTGACGGGTGTGTGTAGGATGATGATGGGCCAAAAAATGGCGATATGATGGGTATGTGTAGGGTATGTGGTTGACAACTTTTTTTTTACCCAAAATTGATGAAACAAAAAAGGTTTTTAAAAGAGATTCTCAGCTTTCCACCAATATAAATTATTCTTTTACTTTTAATTTAATAAATAATTATTATTCATTTTCTATTTGAATTATGACTAAAGTCCTAATTGACAGGCTGCTTGAAAAACACCTATAGCTTTCAAACAGTATCACATTTTTTGAATCTGAAACATGCCTCACATTCTATGGTTCACATAATATTAAATTAAAAAAAGAAAAACTGATTTTCATGAAGTTTTGACCAAGTTAAGGTGGTTAGACATACAAGTTTTTATATTTTTAAAAATTTGTAATAAAAAATTCATAATTAATTATTTACTTGGAAAAAAGTTACAACAAAATATGCATCACATCTGAACATGAGTCCTCTACTTATATCTAAAGTTTTATAAATTTTTTTTATCATTTTATTGTGGTTATGGTGGTCAGAAAGACACCTATTTCTTATTTTTTCCTTGAACTTTAAGTACTACTGCATTGAAATTTCAAAATTTCACCAAATATATTTTAAAAAGAATCAAATAAACCTAGTATTTTAGAAACTACATTCAATTTTCTATAGATTCTATTCTTACATATTTTTGAAATAATATAGATAACTTATTCAAATTTTTACGTCAAGTTGCATAACTCTGATTTTTTGATTTTTTGCCACTTAAGGGCTTGTTTTTTCCATGATGATCCTGCACATACCTTGACCAAATATGTTTCACCCAAAACCAAAAAATTTAAAAATTTCCCTTTGCTACTTTGAAATTGACTTATTTTATATGCACAGTTTTGGTAGAAAGGGTTTCGGTTGAAACCCTTTCTACTGCAACTATCTATGTGGCATCCAGTTGCCAGCCAACTCAACATTTTTTATATTTTTTTGAAAATTTTAACTTCAACTAAGTGTTTCTTCAATCAATTTTTTTTTTTAGGAAAAAGAAAAATACCCTTTTGTACCGTTTGGAATTGTGAGTCCAAATATGTAAATTTTTATATATTTTTATTAGTTTTAATATATTGTTTTTTTTAAATAATGCAAGTAGATTGTTAAAGATAAAAAAGAGGATGATTAGAAATAAAGAGAAAAATAGTAAAACATGTTAATTTTTTTGAAAAACATATGGTGCACTAGAGGAGAGAATCCTCTTCAAAAGGGTATAATTTGATAAGTAGGAGGCATTTTCCACAGCGTGTCAAATTTTGATATTGCTATCAAGATTCAACCGTGTAGTTTTCAAGTCAAACTCATTGACCCATGTTTCATGAGTAGTGGTTCACAAGAACCCATCTCTCATGATAATGAATGGTCCACTTAGCACTTATTGTATCTAGGTGATGCTCATAGAGGTGAAGCATTGGGCAATCCCGGGAGGTCACCCATCCCAGTACTGCTTCGGCTCAAGTGTGCTTAGCCACAAAGTTTTCCCAAAGGTTAAGCCCACTTAGCTTGTAACCGCATTTGTAAAACCTTCAACAAGTGTTGTACCATATGAACCATTCATTATAGAGCCCCTTTAGCTCATCAATTGTTAAGTAGGAGGTATTTTCCATAGTGCGTCAAATTTTGATATTGCTATCAGGATTCAACCGTGTAGTTTTCACATCAAACTCATTGACCCATGTTTCATGAGTAATGGTTCACAAGAACCCATCTCTCATGATAATGAATGGTCCACTTAGCACTCATTGCATCTAGGTGATGCTCATAGAGGTGCCATCCTGGGAGGTCACCCATCCCAGTACTGCACCAGCTCAAGCTCGCTTAACCACAAAGTTTTCCCCAAGGTTAAACCCATTTAGCTTGCAACCCCATTTTTTCAACATCAAACATTCATTAGAGCCTTTAGCATCCTGATTATGTAGCATTCATGAGATCAATGTGTTCAACCATAATCAACCCATTCATGATAATGAATCACATCTAGCACTCATTGCATTAGTGTGATAGAGGTGAAGACGGGCCATCTAGAGGTCACCATCTCAAAAGCCCGCCAGCTTAACCAGCTTTTCCCTGCCAAAAAACTTACAAGTTGTTGTGTTTTTTGATAACCATTCATTATAGAGCAGCTCATCAATACTGATAGCAGAGGTATTATGAGTATCAATTTGATACGTTATCGTGATTCAACATGTTTTTGAGTCAAACTCATCGACTCCATAAACATGAGTAGTGGTTCACAAGAACTCCACCTCTCATGATAATGAATGGCTAACTTAGCACTCATTTACCTGGTGATGCTCACAAGGTGAAGCACTAGCCATCATGGCGTCACCCATCCCAAGACGCTTCTAGCTCAAGTGCTTTAACCAATGCTGGGAAAATACCTCCTACTTATCAATTGATGAGCCAAAGGGCTCTGGCAATGAATGGTTCATAAGGCACAACACTTGCTGAAGGTTTTGCAAATGGGGTTGCAAGCTAAGTGGGCTTAACCTTGGGGAAGACTCTGTGGTTAAGCATGCTTGAGCTGGAGCAATACTTGGATGGGTGACCTCCCAGGATGGCCCAGTGTGTCACCTCTGTGAGCATCACCTAGATGCAATGAGTGCTAAGTGGACCATTCATTATCATGAGAGATGGATACTTGTGAACCACTACTCATGAAACATGAGTCAATGAGTTTGACTCAAAAACTACATGGTTGAATCTTGATAGCAATATCAAAATTTGACACACTGTGCAAAATACCTCCTACTTATCAATTGATGAGCTAAAGGGGCTCTATAATGAATGGTTCATAAGGCACAACACTTGCTTAAGGTTTTGCAAATGGGGTTGCAAGATAAGTGGGCTTAAACTTGGGGAAAACTTTGTAGTTAAGCGTGCTTGAGCCAGAGCAGTACTAGGATGGGTGATCTCCCGAGATGGCCCAATGCTTCACCTCTATGAGCATCACCTAGATGCAATGAGTGCTAAGTGGACCATTCATTATCATGAGATATGGTTTCTTGTGAACCACTACTCATGAAACATGGGTCAATGAGTTTGACTTGAAAACTACACGGTTGAATCCTGATAGCAATATCAAAATTTGACACACTGTGGAAAATACCTCCTACTTATCAATTGATGAGCTAAAGGGGCTCTATAATGAATGGTTCATAAGGCATAACACTTTCTATAGGTTTTTCAAATGGGGTTTCTAGCTAAGTGGGCTTAACCTTGGGGAAAACTCAGTGGTTAAGCGCGCTTGAGCCGAAGCAGTATTGGGATGGGTGACCTCCCAGGATGGCCCAATGCTTCACCTCTGTGAGCATCACCTAGATGCAATGAGTGCTAAGTGGACCACTCATTATAATGAGAGATGGGTTCTTGTGAGCCAGTACTCATGAAACATGGGTCAATGAGTTTGACTTGAAAATTATACGGTTGAATCCTGATAGCAATATAAAAAAAAGGGTATAATTTGTTTTTTGAAAATGATTAAAGAGGTAGGTAATAGTTGATGTCAAATGAAAACTATCAAATTTTGACTAGTTTGACTTTAAAATGTTATTATGCAAAAAATATACATAAATTTTTTTTAAAAAAATTCCGTGCACTAGATATCGAAGTTACCTATTTGGAAAAGAGAAATTAGGGGAAAATGAAGTTTTTTCTTTCTATTTGTTTCTTGACGTCAAGTGAAGGTCACTTTTTCCTGAAATTTTTAGCATTCTAAAATCTACTCTTAAATTGATAAAAAAAATCAAAACAATTTTTAAAAAAATCTAAAAAATTACAAGAATAAACTTCATCAATATTTCTACATTTCATTAATTTTCATCATTTTGAAATTCAAAACATAAAAACCTCTTTTATGTGGTCGAAGTTCATAATTATTTTTTTTGCTGTTGGTCGATTCCTTTATAAAGTGTGACATAGGTTTGTGCTTTTACCCATACCTATAAATACAAGGATATTTCACTAAGTTTCACCTATCATTTTTGAAGATCTACAAGAGCATTTCAAGAGAAATTAAAGGTATTGAAGAGCAGATATATTAGAGATTTATTGTAGCAATCAAGATCCATCCATCATGTCAAAGTCTTCTTGCATCATGCATGTTTTTGGATCTAACATTGTGATGTAGGTTTCAAGATCTATTCAAGCATTCAAGCATCTATTTCAAGTGTCAAGATCAACATCCAATTTAGCAATTTCATGCAAGTGACAGATCTTCTAAGATCTCCATTATCAAGGTTTCGTACAAGGGTTTGTTGAATGGTAACATAGATTTGTTCAATCTTAATTCCCTCTTTCATGCATTATTTCAATTTAAGGTTTGATTACCAAAATAGGGTTTGACTAAGGAAAACCCCCATTCACCCAAAAAAAAAACATTTTTCTCTCTTGTGTGTGTGATTGTAGGTTTAGGTTGAAGAAGACTTGAAAACCTTTTGAAGTGCAAGATTTACAATGTTGTCAAAGTTGCAAAAGTTGTCAAATAACGAAATCTAACCTACAAATCAGATTTTTGATTTTATAACACTAAAATTTGGACAAATCAGAAGCTACAGATTTGCACTAGAGGCTCTCGAAAGATTGTTGAAACCCCTATACTTGGACCCATTCACCCATTGGTGAATGAGTCTGAGACCAACTTACAAAAATCACTTTTGGTGACTGGGACACATGTTTCTTTCCTTTTGAGATTTGCATTTTATTTTTTGGTTATGCAAATATTGAGTTTAATCTTCAAGTTTCAAGTGTTAGATTGCATTTTGGAGTTGATTTTACTATTTTTTACTTTTCTCCCCAAATTATTGTTTGACCTTGACCCCCATCGTTTAGTCATAAGGAAATCTAAAGATTCTCACTTTGGGTTGATTCACCTAAAGGTTGATAATCAATTGATTGTGGGGATCTCATTTCCTAGTAAAATAAAGGAAAATACGTCCCTCATCACATCATATTTTGAACCACACCTTTTAAAACACTTACTTTTTCATCATTTCAATTCCAAAGATGGAAGCAACATTCAAAACTAGTAAAAAGATAAAAGATGAAGTAGCTAATCAAGATGATGACTTTGATGAGGTTGAAGCAAAATTTGTGAGAAGATTAAAGAAAGGCACAAGGACAAATATAAAGGTAAGCTACCTTTCAAGTGTCTCAATTATGAAAGAATTGGTCAATTAGAATCTAAATGTCCTTATGAAGAATCTGAAAATAGTAACAAAAATGATAAGATTAGAAAGAGTTTTTATTCTATGAAAAGTATTTGTTCCTCAGAAGATGATGATACTAATTTAGATGATGAAACTCTTTTTATGTTCAATTGAAAGATGGTAAAAAAAAGTGTGATGTTGAGAATTATAAGAAATATGACTCCTTGTGTGATGAAGATATATTTTCTTCTAAACTGGATCTAGGGTCAATGAAACCTAAAGGTTGTGACTTCAATTAAGTTGATTTTGAAGGAGAACTCCAATATGCTCTTCAAGATCTAGATGAAGCAAGATTGCAAAATATCATTTGAATATGAGTTTTGAAAGGTTTTTGTTAGGTCATATCTCTTTACTTGAAATATGCATCAAATGTATCAACTGAGTAGTGTTCAAAGGCTATATGCAATAGGAAATTTCTTGACTAACTCTTTCTCAGGTTTTCTAAATGTTTTGAAACAACTAAAAATGAATCTTAACTAAAGGCCATTAAAATAGAAAGCATGGAAATTGTCTAAACTAGAAAGCTCAAAGATGATTAGAAAGCATAAATGATTAAGCTAAAAAGCATGTAAATTACTTGAAAATGAAGTGCTTGTAATGAAACTATAACAATGATTAACTAACATCTAACTATCAATGAACAACAAAGTTAACATAATGACCAGAGTGGATGCTCCGAAACTTCACTTTAACAAAACTAAGGACTATAAATTCAAACTACAACCTTGAGGACTATCTTAAGAGAGCTCAACATACATGAACAAAATTCACTCACACGGGTATGTGCAGGATCATAGTGCGCCAAAAAGTGGCAATATTATGAGGGTATGTGGCTGACGACTTTTTTTTCACCAAAAATTAATGAAACGAAAAGGGTTTTTAGAGGAGATTCTCAGCTTTCCAAAAATATAAATTATGATTTAATTTGAATTTAATAAATAATTATTATTCATTTTCTATTAAAATTATGACTAAAGTCCTCGATCGATAGGTCGATTGAAAACATCTATAACTTTCAAACAAGATCATATTTTTTGAATCCAAAACATGCATCACATTCTATGCTTCACATACTATAGGATTAAAAGAAGAAAAATTAAATTTCATGAAGTTTTGACCAAGTTAAGGTGGTCAAAGATGAGTTTTATATTTTCTAAAAGTTGTAATAAAAAATTCATAATTAATTATTTACTTGGAGAAAAATTACAAAAAATATGCATCACATCCAGACATGAGTCCTCTACTTATATATAAAATCTTACAAAAAATATTATAATTTTATTATGGTTAGGTGGTAAGACATACACCTACTTCTTATTTTTTCCCTGAAATTTAAGTACTACTGCATTGAAATTTCAAATTTTCACCGAATAGATTTTATTTATTTTTAAATAAACCTAGTATTTTAGAAACTACATTCAATTTTCTACAAATTCTATTCTTACATATTTTTGAAATAATATAGATGACTTATTCAAATATTTATGTCAAGTTGCCTAACACTGATTTTTCTGAATTTTTTGCCACTTAAGGGCTTGTTTTTTGAACGATGATCCTGCACATACCCACACTTATCATGTATAGAATAAAAATAGAATTGAAAATGAAATACTTATCTTTCTATTCTATAGTCCCTTGAGTGGCCAGCTCTTGGGTGCTACTACACTTAACCCAGATCACATGAAACTCTGTATCCTTGAAATTAATCCATCTAATTTAACTCCATTGCACAATGTTAATAACTTAGAATGAGATGGGAAAAGATTATTTTATTCATATCAAAAGTATAACTCAAAAAAAATAGTTCAATAACTTAGTGTAACAGAATGACAATCTCTAATATCATTATCTCTAGCGACTACATATTTAAATACAAAAGTTGGTAACAAAATACTATAATTCAGATGGTGAAGATCACCACTGAAAAAGTATTCGATAGATTTTAACTAATGGAATTAGGTCCATAATACAAAGCATTAAAAAGACTTAGAGTGAGTCATAAATTCTTTGAATAAAATTAACATAAAACATTTCAAAGCTTCGATCCACCATGCACTTCCACAAATTCTGGTGCCTAGACTTCCATTGCTTGTCTTCAACTACTTTGAAGTCTACATCAAATCTTCTTGGGTGAGTATGATTGACCGACCGTGCATATTAACCTGTTCAATACTAAAAACTATATCATTATGTTAGCATTGTTCAACTTATTTCAATCAATTTAAGGAAATAAATATTACACACTTTTTCACAAAAAGTAAGCAATTACTAATCCTAATGATAAATAATTGGCAGGGTGGAAATGAATTATGAGAAACAAGGAAGGGTAGTTGTCTTAGTATTCTCATTAGGTTATTTTTACCTCATCACTTCTCCCATTCTTAAGCTTGAGCAGGTCCTCCTACTCTTTGTTGTGGCCCCTGTCCTAATTTTCCCCTATTTATGTTGGATCCTTCATAATTAGCATTGAGTTCATAAAGATTATCTAGTTTTGTATCCAGATCCTCAAGGTTCCTTAGGAAACCTTCATTGAGTTTAACCAATTCTTCCCAGTCTTGAAATTGTTCAGAGTTTTGTGCTGAAGCAGTATGTACTGCAAGGGTGGTACAAGAAGTAACAGAGGTCTGTAACTCATTCCAATCTAGTCAGTCCTAAGTTCTTTAAGAATTTTTGCCAAGGCTTCTACTCTTTTGTAGGACCACTGAACATTTGTAGGTGAAATCACCTCTCTTCTTTTCAAGTGTATGGGAAGAGGAGTGTATCTCTCTTCACAATTGTTCCAAGCTCTTCTTTTCAATTCTAGGCCCTAGTCTCTAAAATGATGAAAACATAGTCAAAGGTTATTATCATATTTATTCTTCATAGTTTCTTTAATCTTAATACTTTTGAACTATTCTTTAAAAGTATAAGGCTTCCTCTAAAGACATCACATTTGGAGACCAATAGTCTTCTCTGCCTGTGCATATTCCCTTATTCTATCTTGCCTATGGATTTGATTCCACATTGTAGATAGAAATGCTCTTAACTGAACTTCACTAACAAAGAAATTAACATAAAAAATCTATATATTTCTTCAAAATAATATTGTGAACAAAGAATTCACATAACATATCTTGTTGATCAGGAGTTGATTCTACAAATATTTTTACAAACTCCTTATCATCAGGATCATGTGGCTAATTATTGGAATTTCTTAACAATTTCCATCTCAAGAGTTGCTCAATTAAAAACATGGAGTATAGTCTAGATGGCCTTCTGCAAGCTAATATCAACTCACCAATTTGACATGCATCTTGTTTATCTTGATACAGCCTATCAAATTATTCTTTTAACAAGACTAACTCCTTTTTCAACCTTGTATTCTCTATGCTTGCTTGCTTTATAAAGTAACATATCTCCATCCATGTCCTAAGAAATGGAGGTATATGAACTTGGAACCATTCCCTTACAGTTGGTTTAGTTTGCACCTCTTTGGACTCCATTGTAGGCTTAGCATTAACTTCCTATAAATCCTATTCTAATTCAAAAATTATGCTTATGGAAGCTTGGAGCTTAGATTTTTGTTTAACTTTTTCTTCTTCAAAAGTAGTAAACATTTGCATAAAATTATCTATTAAAATTTTATTTTTTCTATCTTTAATAGACAAATCATTTACATACTTTTTACTTTGTTCATTCCATTGTTGTATTTGAAATTGCAATTGTTCAATAGTCTTGTCTTTCTGCTCAATTTGCATTTTAAAATTCCTAATTTCTTGATTTCTTTTCACCAAAATTATAGTGTGCACTTCTATTTCTTCCTTCTGTTAGCGGATTTGTTCATCATTTCCTTGCAATTGATATTTTAATTGAGCAATTTCTCATCTCAACCTCTCTAGTTCCATTTCTTTTTTATCAGATTCCTCAATCCCTGTATCAACAAAAAAAGGAAAATTAGGAATCTCCACATCATCACTAGCTATATTTTCCTCAGTACTAATTACATTGTCCTCACCAGGAACATTAAGTGAATCTTGCTCAGTAACTATATCAATTAAGAGAGATAACTGTCTCATAGGATCATCCTCAACATCCTCATAATGCGATAATTGCTCTCTCTCTTCTTCTTGCTATGAGTATGATGGTATGTCTACCTTTTCAACCTCAGGGGACTGGTCAATCTTTTTTTCCCTTTCTTATGAGGTCTCCTCTAGAGGCGGGGTATGTGCAGGATCATCATGGTAAAAACATGCCCTTAAGTGGCAAAACATTTAGAAAATTCAGAGATAGACGACTTGACATAAAAATTTGAATAAGTTATCTATATTATTTCAAAAATATGTAAGAATCTAGAATCTTTAGCAAATTGAATTTAGTTTCTAAACTACTAGGTTTCTTTTTTTTTAAATCTATTTGGTGAAAATTTGAAATTTCAATGCAGTAGTACTTAAATTTTAGGAAAAAAGAAGTAGGTGTCCTGTCTGACCACCCTAACCACAATAAAATGAAAATATTTTTTAATAATATTTTAGATATAATTAGAGGACTCATGTCTCGATGTGATGCATATCTTTTTGTAATTTTTTCCAAGTAAATAATTAATTATGAATTTTTAATTACAACTTTTAAAAAATATAAAAAATCATAAGTATGGCCACCTTAACTTGGTCAAAACTTCATGAGATTCATTTTTTTTTTAATCCTATAGTATGTGAAGCTTGGAATGTGAGACATGTTTCATATTCAAAAAATGTGATACCATTTGAGAGCTATAGATGTTTTTCAATTAGCCTATCAATCAGGACTTTATTCATAATTCGAATAGAAAATGAATAATAATTATTTATTAAATTCAAAGTAAAGTATAATTTATATTGGTGGAAAGTTGAGAATCTCCTTTAAAAGCCCTTTTCGTTTCATCAATTTTGGGTAAAGAAAGTCATCAGCCACATACCCTACACATACCCATCATATCACCACTTTTTGGTCAATCGTGATCTTGCACATACCCCACATATTTTTAGTTTCTAGTTAGTGTTCTTTAGTTTTGTGTCTTCTCTTTTTAGAAGCACTCATTGTTTCATAACCTACAGTCTCACTAGTTTCAGCCGATAGCCTTTTACTCCTTCTTAAAGGAAATTTTTTCTGCAATGTCACTTTGATTTTCTTCTTCCTCTTGTGAGGAGGCTCTACTTCATCTCTTGAATTTATAATTTCAACATTCTCTACTTGACCTAGGTTTCTAAATTCTGAGGTAAAGTTTTTGGCGCTTCGCTGTTAGGAACTATTGTGGCATATGGAGGTTCAAGAGTTCCTAGAGGCTCAGGGGAATGTTCTTGTAATTGCTAAGTCACCTGATCAGATGATACTCCCTTTTCAAGGTATCTTTCCAGCTCTGGATTCTCAAACTTTTGCAAAAAAAATTCCCATTTCTTTTCTTGTTTCTTCTTGAAATGATATTTACATATCAATTGAATAAGGCCATGGTGTTTGAGTGGCCCTATGCTAATTTTGTATTTTTCTATCATACTAGTGATAGAGTCACAAAGGAATGTAGACAGGTTGACCATAAGGGTAGGGTTTTCAGTGCCATGGCACTAATGGGTAAGCAAGTGAAAGGGTGGACCTACTACCACTACTACTTGTCCATCACAAGTAAAATATTTGATAATCCAGGCTACAACTATGCGCCAGGGCTCTTGAATGGAGATTCTTTGGAAACTTTTATTTTTTCCTTTAGTACTCATAGTTATCATAGCATGAGGTTCTCCTTCTCCATGAAATAATTTTATCATCTTCTGATAAGCGATATTGGTAGTTTCTGATAAATTAATGCCTCTATTTTCAAGACCAGAAAGACAAGAAATAATTTTAGAACTCACTTGGAATTGCTTGACATGCACCACTAACTGACCATATAAAAAGTTCTCTGCAAATTCCTTTACTAATTGCTCAGTATGCCCCTCAAATTTCTTTATAAATTCTAACCATCCTACCCAATGCCAACAATTTGTCTGCTAAAGATGGCTCAAATTTCTTTTTAGCTCCTCCCATTCTAGACTCTTCTCTGCTGAATTCTACTAAAATGTTGTTGTGCTCAAGAAACTTGTTTAAAAAAACTAAATTGAAAAATATAAATTTGATACAATTGATTAAAGAGGAATTAATTTTCTTATTTGAGCTTCGTTGTATTCTCACATGTGATGAGTTTCAATGGGAAAGAGTGAAAATATCACTATACCTCAAGCAATCAGTTAATGCCACAGTTTATTAAATTTGAAAGGGGAGTGGCTCATGCCAATTAATTTACCTTTATTAAAAAATAATTACCTACTTTAAGGAAAATTATATGTACCTTACGTCTTGTGATCAAGTTGAACACCACTTACCTTTTGCTGATGGAATTGTATAATTGCATGATTTGGCGAAGGTGGTGACAAATTTATTATGATGTGGATGGGATAGCTAATTAATGGAAGAATTATTATGATGAAAATTAGTCATAATAATAATTATTTATTATGAAAGGAGACATGGTAATGAAGGGAAAAACTATAATGTGGGTGTGGATTCCAAGGTGATGGAAAAATTTAATTAATGGGCATGTGAATGATACTAGAAAAATTAAAGCATTCGAAAAGAAAAAGAATATACAAAATTTTGAAGCATCGTTGGAAGATGTGACTGGTATAAAGAGTAAAAAATTCTGGAGCATGTTGAAAGATGCACTTGGAGTGAGAAAGTGAGTCAAAAAATTTTGAAGTATCGGTGAGAGATGTCATTGGAATGCAACAAAAATTTTTTTGGAACATTGTCAAAAGATGCAACTGGAACAACAACCAATTATTTTTGGAGCATCGTTGAAAAATGCAACCGAAGCAATAGCCAAAAAGTTTCAGAGCATCGTTGAAAGATGCAATAGGATCAACAAGTAAAAATTTTTAGAGCATCATTGAAAGATGCAGTCAGAGCAACAACCAAAAAGTTTTGGAGCATCGTCAAAAGATGTCGCTGGAAGGAAGAATCTGGAACATTTGGAGCATCACTGAAAGATGCCATCGGAAAGAAGAAACAATAGAATTCTGGAGCATTGCTAAAAGATGCCGCCAAAATGCAATAAGAAATTTTTTTGGAGCATTACTGAAAGATGCTAGAAGAAGGAAGCAAAATGTAGGACTTTGGACTTAGAATTTTTAGAGCATCAGTGTCAAATGAAGCAAATTGTAGGAATAAAATGAGGAATAACACCAATCAAACATGCAAGTTCTAGAGCATCACAACAATTGAGCCTGCATAGTTCTAGAGCATCGCAACAACTAGGTCAACAAGTTCTGAAGCATCACAACAAGATTTAGCCAAGTCCAATGGATGAAAGATTGAAAAGAAATGCCCTAAAGTAACTATAGACACATGCACATGCTTTTTTTTTAAACTAAGTGTTTATTATCAATCATCTAGCATTCCATTGGCTCTACCCTAGCAGAATCAATGCATTGCAACTCTCCTTGCGTTTCTACCATTTTTGTAAATTCCTCCCTATTAATTGGCTTATGGTAAATGCGTAACCGATGTCCATTGACCAATAAGGTTTGAGTATCACCATCAATGGGCTTGAACTGCACTGATCCATTTGGAAATACCTCAGAAATTTCATATGGACTGAGCCAATGAGTTCTAAGCTTCCCTTGATGATATTTGTATCTAGAATCGAACAATAGTTCCTAATCCCCATTATGGAATTCTCTCTCCTTTATATGCTTTTCATGCAAAAAATTTCATTGTTTTTATACCAACTTAGTTTGATGGACAACATCCAAATGAACTGCATCCAACTCACTAAGTTGTAAGGCTCTCTCAACCTTGGCTTGCTTGAGATCTAGACCCAACTCCATTGTTGTTCTCAGCGTTTGGAGTTCAAATTCAATAGGTAGAAGTGGTTTCTTCCCAAATACTAACTCATATGAACTAAAACCAATGGTGGATTTCCAAGTTGTATTATAATCCCAAACGGCTTCAGGTAGTTTCCTAGCCTAGTATTTCCTTCATGATGAAACTAGTTTTGTTAAAATGTTTTCTAGCTCGATGTTAGTAACTTCTACCTGACCATTGCTTGCAGATGATAGGGTGACAACTTATTATGGTTACCTAGAAATGATCAGTGAAGGATAAAAGAACCTTAGACATAAAATGAGGTCCCTAATCTATGACAATTGTCCTAGGGGCTCCAAATTTGAGGAAAATTTTATTATACAGGAAATCAGCTACTTGTTCTTCTCTAGCAACTTTTAAAGCTTGAACTTCTTCCCACTTAGTCAAATAGTTAGGACAGACCGAGACATACTCTTTTCCTTGAGAAGAAGGGTCTATAGGACTGATAAAATCCAATCCCCATTTTTCAAATGGTTCAAGAACTACCTAAGGTTGTAGAGGCATTTCATTGGACATAGTAGGTCTTCCTACCCTCTAGCACTCATAACATTGGTGAACATATTTCTTAACATATTTATACATTGAGGACTATTAATATCTTGCACTTAAAATCTTATGGGATGTCCTCTTCACAGAATAATGGCCTCCAGAAGGGCCATCATGCCAAGCTCTAAGGATGTTATAGGTTTCATTTTCCCTAACACAACATCATAATGCCATGCTAGAACCACATTGAAATAATACCCCATTAATCCACTTGAATGGAGCACTTTCTTGAATGAGGTGTTTCTTCTATTTTCATGTGAAATTAGGTGGCAATTCTAAGGTAGCTAAGTAGTTGGCGATATCATAAAATCAAGGGGTTTTAATGGAGATGGTGAACATATTTTCATATGGGAATTCATCTTGCACTAGAGCACAATCACCATCATCTTATTTGATTTGAGATAGGAAATTTGCAACTAAGTTGAATTTCCTAGGTTTGCCAATAATGGTTACGTTGAATTACCATAGAAGCAGTAACCATCTAATTATCCTTCCATTCAATACCAGTTTGTTCATTAGGTATTTAATGGTGGAGTGATCTGTATACATAGTGACTTTATACGGGTATGTGCAGGATCATCATGAAAAAAATAGGCCCTTAAGTGGCAAAAAATTCTAAAAAAATCAGTGTTAGGAAACTTGATGTAAAAATTTAAATAAGTTATCTATATTATTTCAAAAATATGTCAAAATATAATCTGTAGAAAATTGAATGTAGTTTCTAAACTACTAGGTTTATTTAAAAATAAATAAAATCTATTTGGTGAAAATTTGAAATTTCAATGCAGTAGTACTTAAATTTCAGGGAAGAAATAAGAAGTAGGTGTCCGACCACCCTAACCATAATAAAATGATAATATTTTTTTATAATATTTTATATATAAGTAGAGGACTCATGTCTGGATGTGATGTATATTTTTTTGTAATTTTTTTCCAAGTAAATAATTAATTATGAATTTTTTATTACAACTTTTCAAAAATATTAAAACTCGAATGTCTGACCACCTTAACTTGGTCAAAACTTCATGAAATTTATTTTTTCTTTTTTTAATCCTATAGTATGTGAAGCATAGAATGTGATGCATGTTTTGGATTCAAAAAATGTGATAACATTTGAAAGTTATAGATGTTTTTCAATTAGCCTATTGATAAGGACTTTAGTCATAATTCTAATAGAAAATAACTAATAATTATTTATTAAATTCAAATTAAAGCATAATTTATATTGGTGGAAAGCTGAGAATCTCCTCTAAAAACCCTTTTCGTTTCATCAATTTCGGGTAAAAAAAAGTCATCAACCACATACCCTACAAATACCCATAATATTGCCACTTTTTGGCCCATCATGATCCTGCACATACCCATACCATGTAATGTAGTGTGGAAACTTATTTTTATTGCATGTATTATAGCTAGAAACTTCTTATCTATGGTAGTACATAATTCCATCAGTGGAACTCAAGTTTTTGCTTATGAAATAGATGGAATATTTACCCCCATTATCATCCTCTTGTCCTATAACTACGCTAATAGCATCATTAGAAGCAATGACATAAATATGGAACAAACGGTTCCAATTAGGTTCCTGTAGGATAGGAGCGGAGATAAGTTTCTCCTTAATGATTTCAAATGACGGCTGACACTCAAGTGTCTAGATGAACTATACATTCTTTTGAAGGAGATAAAAAATAGGGGCTGCAATCTTGCTAAAGTTTTATATGAATCTGTGATAGTATCTAGCATGCCCTAAAAAGATTCTAACATTAGTTTGGGTCTTTGGGGTCACAAGTTGTATCACTTCAATTTTCTTAGGATCAACCTTTATCCCTTCAGCTAAAATGTGGTGTCCCAACACTATTCTTTGTTCCACCATTATCAGACATTTTTCATGGCTTAGGGATAAATGATGGTCCTCACATCACTTCAGTACTTTGTCTATACTTTGAAGGGCTTCATCAAAATTTGATCCATAAATAGTGAAGCCATCCATGTAAACTTCAACACAATCATTTACCCATTCAACAAATATTGCTAGGATAGCTCTCTAAAAGGTTGCAAGGGTGTTACATAGTCTGAAAGGAATAACTCAATATATGAATGTTCCCTAAGGGCATGTAAATTTTGTCTTATCCTGATCTCCTACTACTACCTGTATCTAGTTGTATCCACTAAATCCATCCAAAAATGAGAAATACTTCCTCCTAGCCAGATTATCCAAAGCCTAGTATACAAATGGTAGGGGAAAGTAATCTTTATGGGTTGCTAAATATTAAGTTCTCTATAGTCAATGCACACTCTCCAATTCCCATTTTTCTTTGGAACAAAAACTAGGAGTGAAACCCATTTTCTATTAGAAATGGGGTAGATAAATCCTACTTGCAAGAGTTTCTCAATTTTAGTTTTAACAATGTCTTTCAAGGTAGGATTAAGTCTCTGTTATGGCTGGTGAATAGGTCAAACATCCTTTGTATAAATATGATGCGTACAAAAACTTGGGTGTAAACCCCTAATGTTTGTATAGTCCCAAGCAAAAGCTTTAGATCTATTCACCAAGATATCAAACAATTTATGCTCTTTCAGTTCTATCAACCAACTATTAATATTCAAAGTTTTCCCTGATAGCAACATAATGGTTTTGACTCCTGGATGGTTGGAAGTGACAGTATACATTTGTCTTGTTAAAGTGTTAAGAGGACAACTGTGTGGTATGGTTTTGTGGATTTTGGTGATATCTTCGAAGAAATGATCCATTTTTGGAATGATATTAGCCAGGGGACAAAGTAATCCCATGAAGTTAGTGCTATCAAATTCGGTATGATCCAAATTGATTGGTTTTCTTAGAATTTCTTCTACGTCTAACATCTCTTCATTGCTTGAATCCATGGTAAGATTTTCCATATTGTTTTCCAGTTCATCCTCTAGCTCTTCACCATGTTGTTTTATGACTACCATAGCAAGTAAAGCTATATTTTCCTATCCATTGGGACCTTCTAGTTCATCAACCCATACTTTATTATATTCAGTTGGCTTGGCAGGAGGATACAATAATAGAAACTTACTATTAGGACCATGTGAAATGGTCATTCCTTCCTCTCTATAGGAAATCTTGGCTACAAAAGTGGCTAACCATGGTCTTCCAAGGATTATTGGATAAATATCTTTTGGTGTGAGGGACTGAATTATTTGAAATTCCACTAGATATTCCCAACCACCAACCTTAACAAGAATTTTTTCTATGACACCCTTAGGAATAATTATGGATTGATTTTCCATTTGCAACACTATAGTTGTGGGAGGTAAATCAATGAGTCCCAAATTTTCCATCACATCAATAGTCATTACATTGATGATCACTCCCAAGTCCACAAGGGCATTAGGTATTGCTACCTCATTGATTGTTACCATTATAAGTGGGTTGCCTGGGTTATCATATTTTTGAGTTGTGGTCTTTCTAGCCAAAAAGATAGCTAAGTAACCATTTATGTGAACATTATTTATTCATTTTTTTTTCTTCCTAGGGTTTTAAATCACAACTACTAGATCAGTTGGTTCAATTCAAGAATCTCTTTAATGGCTTGTAATAAAGGGGCCTCAATTTGGAGTTTGTATCAGCATAGTTTTGGTAGACAAGGACATTTCTAGAGTATTTTTCAAGGTAGTTGGTTTCATAAGCTCTAGAAAAAGGTACTTGATTTTTCTCAGCTAGAGTAGAGTCCTTCTTTAAAGAATTAGTTGGAGATTGACCACCCTCCTCCTGAGGTGTTACAAAAGTTCCACCTAGAGTTGGTGTAAAAGTATTGTTTTGGGTGCTAACTAGGTTTTTCTGTAAAGATGTGGAAGATATTTTAGCTATCTCAATAGAGTCTTTAATGGGCTCGTCTAGGATCTCAACTATGGTCGACTATGGAAGTTTTTTTTCCAACCTTAATTATAGGTTTCCACAATGAATAACATTCAATCCAATCACATTTTCCTATTCCGTAGAATACACTAGGGTATTTTAATGGTGCTAGAAGTTGGGGTTGGTTAACCTATTCATTTTCTTGAGGATTTTGAGGGCCTGGTAAAATATTTTTTTGTTGATTAGGAATCCTTCTTGGAATAGAGTAATACTGATTTTGATATTGGTTCCAATGAGGAGCAATATTTTGAGGATACCATTGTTGTTGCGTCTGGTTTTTCCATTGAGGATTTCCTCGAGACTGATTTTCCCATTTAGGTTGTCCCCAGGGGTAAGTTCCCCAATTCAGTGGTACTAGTGGGGGATCTTAAGGCCAAGGTTCTTCCCATTGATTTTTATTCCAGTTGTTTTGGGGCCTCCAAGAGGGATTTGAGTTTTGGCCATATGCAAAATATCCCCCCAATCTTTGATTGACAAGATTAATCTCTTCTTCAACCTAAGTTGTCCTTTTCTTGGAATTCATGATTGCACTAAGGAGCTCACATTGATTAGTAGCATGATTCTTCTCACTAACTTGGAAAACATCAACCTTATCCAAGGGGAATTCTCTAAATAAATGTTTGTTGCGACACCTAGGACAATAGATGGATAAAGTTCTAGGATTACATGTTTTCGCTTGTATTCCATCTAGTGTGGAGTTAAGTTGAATGAGAATGACAATATTTAGGTTGAATATCTCATACAATTGTCCTATTTCATTGGAGCCTTTGAAAAGAATGGACTTATAGATACCTCCTTGAGTATGATAGAAGTTCTGACGTAATTCAATAGTATCATCAAGTCCAAGTTGGGAGAAATCCTCAAGGATTCTCCTAGCATCATCATCAAGGCTATTAAGAAATATGGTTTTCAAAATTTCTAGACTAATGGCCTTTCCTCCACATCATTTCCATAAGATGTTAGAACTATAAAATATTGAAAATTTTATGGCTATCTATACTCATTAGTACAAGAATCTGCTCTATATAACATATTTGCCCATGTTTTAGTTAGTTTTTATCATTTGGTCCTATAGAATCCACCTGACCTTGAGCGTTTGAATGTATAAGTCATATCGGCATAAGATAATGTAGGTCTCAATGATCCAAAAATTTATTTTATACTAACACATGTCTTTTTCAGTATATCGGCAAGAGGTCAGGAATGTCATACCAATAAGACTTCATTTGAGGATACACATCACGAAGATGTAGTTCACAGTCTTAGCGACAAAATGATCCTATTGGCAAGACAATAGTCATCGAGGTGAATCATATTGAGCTTATATGAGTCTTACTTCTCAAAGCATAATGAGATATGTCTCCCAAACTAAAGCCATCAGAGTAAGGTCCTACAACATTCATCCAATCTTGCCAACAAAATAGAGAAGGATTATGTCGATGTTATCAGGATGAGTTCGTGGAGTCCTGCTGACTCCCTATGTCACAGTGACAGGATTGCATTGGTAAAAGTCTTGGTGATATGTTTGGAGGGAATGATCATCGGCGAGACAAAATTCATCAGAGAGAGATAGGAGAGTCATACCAAGTGTTGTTTCATCAGCAAGAAAATCATTGTGTCTCGGCAATCAGAAAATAGACCAAAGGAAATATATCAGTGAGACACAAAGTAAGTGGAGGAATGTCTTCCCGACTTAAAAATTCATAGCGCCATGTTTGCATCGGTGGGAGTTATAGCAATACTTAAGACCAAAGGGATAAAATAGTTGGGAAGACTCAGAATGTTGGTGAAAATGTGGGATACCTTAGCGATATTTGATCTGTGGTAGTCGAAGAGAGTCAGAGTGTTGTGGAAACTACAAGATGTCATATCGAATGTCTATCAAATGTTGGTAAAAGCTCGAACAAAAGGATCACCTAGATTTGAATACGAAAGGATGTATCCTTTCATGTTGTTGACGTATAAATACCCATTTTTGACAGTGAATAAAAGAAAAAAGGATAAGGGAGTAAAAAAAATACAGTAGATTACAATGTCTTACAATTTTGAGACTATGATGCATGTTTGAAACAAGGGAGATATCAATGGAAGTTACTTGATTTGATGGTATATTTCTAGTATCAATTGTTTGTTGTGTTAGTTGAAAGTAAATTGTTGAAGTTGTCTCCAAGGTTGATATTTTCTAGTTATTTAAACTGATATAACAAGCGTATATTCAGTTTATCAGTGCACACTTGTTGTATCTATATGGTTTGATTAATTGGTTCTTTCAAGGAAAGATTAAATCCTCTTAGTCAATCATAGTAATTAGGGAATCTTATTTGGATCATTAAGAAGAACTTGGTAATCATATTCTTACATGTTTATACAAGTTATAAACTCAGATTTATATTCCAAACATTTAGAGTGTCTGCCAGAAAGAAGTTGCTTATTTTAGATCTTTCATTTGACTCCGTACACTCAATAAGGCATTAGTCTCTACCATTCCACTATTTTGTTTCATTTATTTTACATATGAATATATTATATTTTAGCCTTGATATTGCTTATACAATTTGTACCAGAATAAACTCATTTATCCACTCCCATTTGCCATTGTGGGTAAATTACTCTAAGGAATAAACAAAAGTCAGGCCTACTTCATTGTTATAGGTAAATCTGCCTAGGTATAGCAACAATTGAAGAGAAGAAGGTTCAAATCATTTGACCTTGTTTGTTACCCTGAAACGTTGTGAGAGCCTGACAACCTCTCCTGGTTCAAACTTGTGTTTTTGAGAGCTAACAAATTGGTGACTCTATTGGGGAGTTATTGTAGAATATCCGATTGAAGACCATCATATAGAGTCATTGAAGAAAGATTCATAATTTTAGAAGTTTTAGAAAAAGTGATTTTGCTGGGGATAAAATCAAGAACAATTTCACTTTTCTCACTTTTAACAAAGTGAGTGGTGACTTTGACAAGAACATTGCATCAATTCAGCATGAATGGTAGAAGATCCCAACACAAAGGAGGTCCTACTGGCAACAGTAAGTGGCTACATAAGGATGATAAGGGTAAGAAGATAGTTGATGACATGTGCATAACAAACAAAGACAAAGCATCAATACAAAATTGTGAGACATATGACCATTGTGATACATGGAGAGATAGTTTAGGTGGAGAACCTTGTACCCCTAAAGAAAAAATAAATCCCTTTTATAATCCTCAGAAACAGGTGGAATTTGATGCTAAAATCGAAGTTGAAGGAGTCAGGTATCAATAGGAAAATGATCAACACTTGCATAACCCCAACAATACACAACAATGATTAGATAGTTTGATTTGACAAGGTTTCAATTATACCTTGACCCTATGGATAGCAATTAGAGAAGTCTTGTTCCTAAGTTTACAGGGAATAGTGCAATTACTGTTGAAGATCATTTGAGGAATTTTAATGCTTTTTTCCAAGATTTGGATATACCATATGAAGATTTACATATGAGGTTGTTCATGATGTCACTCACCGAAAAAGCTAGGGATTGGTTTAATAGCCTACCAACAACTTCTATTGATTCTATCAAAGAATTTCAGGATCAATTTCTCAAACAGTATGGAAATCTATGTGCACCAAATGATGCTTTCAATGAATTAGTACAGATTCAAAAAAAATAGAATGAGTCAATTTATGATTTTAACTAGAGATTCAACAAATTGCAGAATAAGATACCACCTGGTTCAAAGTTGCCAGACTCTGTAGCATTGAGTATTTATTTGAATGCATTGGATCCAAAAATAGGGTATGAGCTAAGAAATAGGTTTCCAAGAGATTTAGTTGAAGCCCAAAAGATAGCACTAACCATTGAAAACAATAGGAAGGATGTTGGGATGATCAATAAGAGAGATAATCCTAGGGTTCCTCAACAAGTCAATAATTATTAGTACAAATAGGAGAACCCGTACATAAATGAGAGGCCTAGGTTACATGACATTCCTTACAAAAAAATTTGGAAGGATGGAAAACTTGTAATAGATAGACCTAGGAACAAAGAAACACATGATCCATTAAGGAAGAAGGGAGCGTCTATGGTCAATAATAATCTTCAGTGTGAAGGTTGTGATGGGCCACATTCCCCAGACCATTGTGTTGTAGCCCAAGAAATGCAGGAAGAAGGAATGTTAGTGGGTAACAGTGGAGATGATCACACATTGTATTTGACCTCAAATAATTTTCACCTCATTGAGGAGAAATATTCATCTTCAGAAGATGAAGGCTATGAGTATGATGTTTCAAATCAAAGTTGTAATGTCCACATGGCTGAACAACAAGTTTTTTCTGATTCTAAAGAAAATCATGTAGAACAACACTCTGCTAATGTGCCTGCTCAATGCAATATAAGGAGACCCACTAACGAGGAAATAAAGAGGTTAACCATTGCTGTAGTTGAACAAGAAAAGAACAAGTATTAGTTAAGAAATAGGTTAGTGAATGAAAAGAAAGGTGTTCCCAGGGGAGTATTTATGAAAGATAGAGAAGTAACACCAAGAGTTTTGAAGAAAATAGAAAATAAGCAACATGATAAGAATGAACAAAAGCTTGTACAAAAGGAAGAAAAAAAAGGAGAAACATTAGAGCAAAAGAAAACAATTAAGGCGAAGGGTTCTTCTTTGGATTTCTCTCAGGCATTATCTTAGGTAAAAATGTCTGTCCTACTGCTTGAGATGGTGAGAATTAAGGAGTATAGGGATAGTGCAATTCAATTTATATCAAATGGAAACAAGAAAAGTACAAGTTCTGAAAATCAGATGGCCACTAAAATAGTTAACAAGCAAGATAAGGTGATTGTCCTAGAAGTGTGTCTAAATGATGTATTGGTAAATTCCCCACAGGTTGATCCTTTTTTCATCACATTGCTTATAAACAACAAACTATTGAGAAATTGCATGATAGACTCTGGTGCTGCTATCAATATCATGCCAGTTGGAGTCATGAAATAGCTTGGCATGTGGGTGGATACTAATGGAGGGAAGTGCTATGTAATGGATATTAGGCTTGTTCCAGTAGTAGGTGTTATGAAAGATGTTGAAGTCAAACTAGCTACTTATCCTTATGTGGTTTATAATATAGATATAACTGTAATTGACACCTCTCCTCAGTTTGGGATGCTTCTATCAAGAAAGTGGATAGCAACAGTTGGGGGAAATGTCCAATTTGATTTATCTTATGCAACAATTCCAGTGAATGGTCAGGAAGTTAAGTTGTACATGGAGCCGAGGATGAACTAAATAGCAGATTGTGTACCTCAAGATCAAGTCAATTGCTTTTGTGATGTGTATCTTGGGAATTTTAAGATAGAACCAGTCCAACTAGAATTAGTCAATGTTGATCCAATTGATAAACATGTTGCAAAAAATTGTGATGGTGTGTGGAAAATGTACTTTGATGGAGCATGTAGCCAAGAAGGTAATGGAGTAGGAATAGTATTTGTTTCACCTAAAGGAGTTACATTTAAATATTCAATTTTTCTGGCATTTGAATGTACGAACAATATGGCAGAGTATGAAGCTTTATTAATAGGTTTGAATATGGATGTAAAGCATAAAATAAAGCTACTAGCTATTCTAGGGGATTCTGAGCTAGTTGTTTCTCAAGTTAAATAAAAATATGCAGCAAAACACAAGAGGCTAAAGAAATTTAGGAATGTTCTATGGGACATAATTGACTTGTTTGATGCTTTCTCTATTGAGTGGATTGATAGGTCGAAAAGCATAATGGAAAACTTTTTAGCCAATGTAGCACTAAGAAGAGATGACATCACACTGGCTGGAGTGTCTCAAATTGAGTTCAAAATAAGACCCACTGTGCTTGACAATATATACAGTTGCAGGTTTTTAATGATGATGTTGACCTCTTGAAATTTCTTCACTGTATAGATCAATATGAAGCTCAAGAAATTGATTTCAATTCCTTTGTTGAAGAAGTAGATGGAAAGCAGATAGTATTCGGGAAGGAGGTCTTACAGCTTAGAACTAATAAGCTTCCCAAAGGGCTAGTAGCATTGGAGAGGGTATATGATGGAAATGATTGATCCCTCATGAAGCAGACACCAACCAAGAAGGAGGATATTGAAGAGGTCAATTTAGGGATTGAGACAGTACCAAGAAAAGTATACATTGGAAAGAAATTAAGCTTGAAAATTTTGAAGAATGTTGTTTACATTATTGAGAAAATATAAAGATGTGTTTGCATGGTTTTATGAAGATCTCAAAGCATATAGGGAATATTTTTTTCAACACGAAATCCCATTGAAACCAGATGCAAATCCATTTAGGAAGAAGCAAAGACCTATTAACCCAACATTGGAGCCAAAAAAGTAGGAGGAATTGGCAAGGCTTAGAGATGGGGGTATCATCAAACCAATCAGGCATTCAACATGGGTTTCAAACTTGGTTCATGTGAGGAAGAAGAATGGGGATATCAGATTATGTGTGGACTTCAAAAATCTAAATGTGGCATCCCTCAAGGATAATTACCCTCTACCTAATATGGAGGTTGTACTACATAAAGTAACAGGGTGTGAGACGTTATCTATGATGGATGGATTCTCTGGTTACAATAAGGTCAAAGTCAAAGAATCTAAGCAATACAAGACAACTTTTACAACCCCATGGGGAACATATGTTTATGTGAGAATGCCATTCGTTCTCACAAATGCAGGTGCAACCTTTCAAAGAGCTATGGACGTAGCATTTGCAGACTTGATTAATGCTATAATGGTTGTATATCAAGATGACCTTACTGCTTATTCAAAAAGGGTTGAAGATCATGTAGAACATCTAGAAAAAATATTTATTAAAGCTTTAGAATATGGTATTAGTCTGAACCCTAAAAAATGTCATTTTGTAGTCACAAAGGGAAAAATATTAGGACATATTATGTCAAAGGAGGCAATTAGAATAGATCATGAGAGGGTTGAGGCCATAGATAAAATCCCTATTCCTAAAACTATCAAGGCCATCCAATCATTTTTTGGACAGATCAACTTTGTTAGGAGGTTTGTGTCTAATTTTTCTAAAATTATTAAGCCCATATCAAAGATGCTAAGGAAGGGACAAAAAATAGATTGGACTACAGAAGCACTGGAAGCTTTTATAGCCATCAAAAAGGCCATCAAAGAAGCCCCTATCCTTAAATCTCCAGACTTTGCAAAACCCTTTCAAATATTTTCATTTGCTTCATTGCATACTATAGTTGCTGCTATGTTACAGAAGAATGATGAAGGTCATGAACAGCCTTTGTCTTTTTTCAACAAGTCATTGTAGGGGTCAGAATCAAAATAAGATATAATGGAAAAATAAGAATTTACATTGGTAAAATCCACAAAGGCTTTTAGACCATATCTTGTTGGAGCTAAAGTGATTGCTTATGTCCCTCATACAACTGCTAAAGATATCTTGATGCAGGTGGATTAATAAAATTCAAGAATTTGATATGGAAATACAAATCACCAAATTAGTAAGAGGTCAAGGTTGGGCCAAGTTAATGGTGAAAACAAATATTGAAGCAAATCAAATTTGTAATGTAGAAGATGAAGGAAATGCAATTGCGAGTATTGAGCATACTTCTTGGTATACAAACATCATGTATTACCTCAGATACATGAAGTGCCCTAAAGGATAAAGTGATAATTAGAGAAGAACATTGAAGTTGCAAGCATCTAAATATGTGTTCATGGAAGGTGATTTGTTTTGGAAAATAGGGGCGGGATGTTGTTATGTCTAGATGAGTCACAAGCCAAGCATGTTTTAAGAGAGATGCATGAAGGGGTCTATGGAGGCCATTATTCTGCAAAGACAACTACACATAAGATTCTCAGGGCATGTTATTACTATCCAAAAGTCTTTAATGATTATTTTTCATACATAAGAAGATGTGAAGCATGCCAGAAGTTCTTGGGGAAAATGAAGTATTAGGGAGCTTTACCACTCAGACCTTTGTCGGTTGAAGCCCCTTTTCATCAGTGGGGAATTGATTTTATCAGGGAGATACAAGAGAAATCAAGTGGAGGAAATAAGTGGATACTGGTAGCCACTGATTAATTCACCAAATGGGTAGAGGCAGTCCCAACCAAGCAAACAACAAGTAAGGTTGTGATCAATTTTTTAATGGATAACATTATTACCAAATTCGATACACCATTAAGATTGATTACAGATAATGGGATGTGTTTCAGATCTGATGAGTTCAAATATTTTTGTAGTATGCATGGTATCACTGTTTCTTATGTAGCTCCATACCATCCACATGCTAATGGTCAAGTAGAGTCCAACAACAAGAGTCCTCTAAAAATTATAAGGAGAATTCTAGGTGGGAATAAAAAAACTTGGGATTCAAAATTGAAGATGGCTATGTGGGATGATAGGATAACTGTGAAACAGGAAATTGGAAAATCCCCATTTGAATTGGTATATGGAACACAAGCTAGGATTCCTTTACAAAATTTGTTACCAGTTTACAAATTTATCCTTCAGGAAGATATAAATATTCTAGAAGCAATGGAGGAAAGAATGGAGTAGTTGGTAGAGCTTGATGAGATAAGAAGAGTAGCTCAAAACCAAAATGTGAAGTTGCAGGCACAAATGAAGTATTTATTTGATAGAAGAGCAAAAGATAGAAAATTTGAAGAAAATGATTTGGTGCTAATGTGGAATGCAAGGTGTCAGGAAAAGGGAAAACATGGGAAATTTGAAGCCTTGTGGCTGGGACCCTTTGTTGTTATTGGAAAGAAAGGAGAAGATTCATATTACTTACAAAACATGAGTGGTGAAGAACAGGAGTTTCCTGTACATGGGAAATTTTTGAGGAACTTTTTCTCTTAAAAAAGGAATGCAAAGGATTAAGGGTTGCTAGTACATGGACAACTCTTGACAATCCTCTCAAAATAATTTCCATGCATAGTAGTTTAGGAAATAAAAGGAAAGGGAATTTCCAGTACATGGAAAATCCTAAAATTCCTTCATTAAATAAAATATTTCTATGTACAGTAGTATAGGATCATGTTCATTCCCACTTCCTTTCATTCCATCCTTCTCACTAATCCATAACCTTGAAAGTTTGATCTGCTCATCTAGAGATCTGGATCCTTGTAATGATCTCACAATCAATCATCCCTAGATGAAGCCACTATTAGAATTGTAAAATTTTGAAAATTTTATGGCTATCTTTACTCATTAGTTTCCTAAGAAGCCCATACCATAAGTACAAGAATCTGCTCTGTATAAAATATTTTCCCATGTTTTAGTTAGTTTTTATCATTTGGTCCTATAGAATCCACCTGACCCTGAGCATTTGAATGTATAAGTCATATCGACATAAGATGATGTAGGTCTCATCAATCCAAAAATTTATTTTATACTAACACATGTATTTTTCAATATATCGGCAAGAGGTCGGGAATGCCATACCAATAAGATTTCACTTGACAATACACACCAAGAAGACATAGTTCACAGTTTTAGTGACAAAAGGATCCTATCAGCAAGACAATAGTCATTAGGGTGAATCATATCGAGATTATATGAGTCTTATTGCTTGAAGCACAATGAGAGATGCCACCCAGACTAAAGCCATCAGAGTAAGGTTTGACAACATTCATCTGGTATTGCCGATAAAATAGAGGAGGATCCTGTCGATGTTATCGGGATGAATTTGTGGAGTCCTACCGACCCCCTATGTCATAGCAATAGGATTGCATTGGTAAAAGTCTTGGTGATATGTTTGGAGGGAATGATCATCGGTAAGACATACTTCATCGGAGAGAGATAGGAGAGTCATACCAAGTGTTGTTTCATCGGAAAAAAAATCATTATGTCTCGGCGATCAGAAAATAGACCAAAGTAAATATCTCGGCGAGACCCAAAGTAAGCGGAGGAATGTTTTCCCAAATTAGAAAGTTACAACGAAATGTTTTCATCAGTGAGAGTTATATTGTTACTTAAGACCAAAGGGATAGAATAGTTGGGAAGACTCAGAACGTCAGTGAAATTGCGGGATACCTTAGCGATATTTGATCTGTGGTAGTCGAAGAGACTCAGAGTGTCGGGGAAACTATAAGATGTCATAGCTGGTGTCTAGCGAACATTGGTAAAATCCCAAACAAAAGGATCACCTGTATTTGAATATGAAATGATGCGTCCTTTCGTACTGTTGATGTACAAATACCCATTTTTGATAGCAAATAAAAGAAAAAGGAATAAAGTAGTAAAAAAATATAGTAGATTACAATGTTTTACAATTTTGAGACTATGATGCATGTTTGAAACAAGGAATATATCAATGGAAGTTATTTGATTTGATGGTATATTTCTAGTATCAGTTGTTTGTTGTGTTAATTTAAAGTATTGGTGATGTTGTCTCCAAGGTTGATATTTTCTAGTTATTTAAACTGATATAACAAGCGTATATTTATTTTAT
The DNA here is from genome assembly GCA_007258455.2 of Sequoia sempervirens. Taxonomy (NCBI): domain Eukaryota; kingdom Viridiplantae; phylum Streptophyta; class Pinopsida; order Cupressales; family Cupressaceae; genus Sequoia; species Sequoia sempervirens. The sequence goes on along the minus strand of VDFB02047230.1, from coordinate 149,289,111 downwards.
CAGTGCACACTTGTTGTATCTGTATGGTTTGAGTAATTGGTTCTTTCAAGGAAAGATTAAATCCTCTTAGTCAATCATAGTAATTAGGGAATCTCATTTATATCATTAAGAAGAACTTAGTAATCATATTCTTGCATGTTTATACAAGTTATAAACTCATATTTATATGCCAAACAATTAGAGTGTCTGCTAGAAAGAAGTTGCTTATTTTAGATCTTTCATTTGACTCCATACATCCAATAAGGCATTAGTCTCTACCATTCCACTATTTTGTTTCATTTATTTTACATATGAACATATTAGATTTTAGCCTTGATATTGCTTATACAATTTGTACCAGAATAAACTCATTTATCCACTCCCATTTTCCATTGTGTGTAAATTACTCTAAAGAATAAACAAAAGTCAAGCCTACTTCATTATTATAGGTAAACCCGCCTAGGTCTAGCAGTACCTAAAGAGAAGAAGGTTCAAATCATTTGATCTTGTTTGTTACCTTGAAACGTTGTGAGAGCCTGACAACCTCTCATGGTTCAAACTTGCATTTTTGAGAGCTAACAGAAGATAAACCTATCTAGGTAATCTTCTAAGCTTTCATCCACATTCTTCCAAAGTTTGAGCAACTCCTCTTTCCTATCATTGACTCTGCAGTAACTCTAGTATTTTTCCAAGAAGGAATATTCCATTTCATCCCAAGAGGTTATTGATCTTGAAGCTAATCCCATAAATCAATGCATTGCAACGTCCTTCAAGGTGGAGGGAAAAACCTTTAGCTTCTAGTTATCATTGTTGTAGTCATAAGTTTGACACAAGTTTTTTTCGCTCAAATAGAAACTGGTCAGGATCTTCAAAGGATAAACCTATGAAAGTTGGAAAAAAGGCAGGTGAAATTTTTTTCATGGGTGTATCATCGTCTGCATCAATACAAATAGGATAAGTGAATGTTCATGCTCCCCCTACTAGGTTAGTGCCATTCCTTTGGTCACCCATTAAATTGAAAGGGATGTGCTCCTCTTCATGATTTGGTTCTTTGTCAAAGGTTTGTTCTAATTGTTGAGGTTCTGGAGTACGCAAAGGGATGCTTCCTTCTACAAATGTGTGTTCTGATGGGTGAATTTTTGGGGTATAATGGAAAGTCTCAAGTTGATCCTAACTAATGAATTCTTCAGTAAATTCTTTAGTTGAGACTTCCGCATTCCTACTTGTGGTTGGAATGTCTCTTGGGGGGTTTTTGGTAGGTATCTTTCATGGAGGCCTCATTTCCTAATCATGCAAAAAAGAAGCCTAGTGACTATTTTTGTTCCTAAAAGACCTGTATTCAAGAAATCTCCTACTAACACTAGAAAAGGAAGAGTCCCTAGCAATGGAGCCAAAAAGTGATAGGATTCTAAATGTTAGGTCCTATCTCTTTAGTTGAAATATTTATCAAATATATCAACTGGGTAGTGTTCAAAGGCTGTATGCAATAGGAAATTTCTCGACTAACTCTCTCTTAGGTTTTCTAATTTTTTTGAAACAGCTATAAATGAAACTTAACTAAAGGCCATTAAACTAGAAAGCATAAAAAAGACTAAACTAGAAAGCTCAAAAATGATTATACTAGAAAGCATAAATGATTAAGCTAAAAACCATGTAAAGTACTTAAAAAGGAAATGCTTGTAATGAAACTATAACAATGATTAACTAACATCTAACTGTCAATGAACAACAAACTTAATATACTATAACTAATGACTAGAGTGGATGCTCTGAAACTTCACTTTTGGAGAACTAAGGACTATAGATTCAAACTACAACCTGTAGGACTATCTTAACAGAGCTCAACATACATGAACAACATTCACTCAAACTTATCATGTAAAGAATAAAAACAACATAATTAAAACCAAAATACTTATCTTTCTATTCTATAGTCCCTTGAGTCACTAGCTCTTGGGTGCCACTACACTTAACCCAAATCACATAAAACTATGTATCCTCAAAATTAAACCATCCAAGTTAACTCCATTGCATAATGATAATAACTCAGAATAAGATGGGAAAAGCTTCTTGTATTCATATCAAAAGTATTACTCAAAAACATAATTCAAGAACTTAGTGTAACAATATAATGATATCTAATATCATTATCTCTAGTAGCTACATATTTATACAAAAGCTGGTAAGAAAATCCTATAATTCAAATGGTAAAGATTACCATTGAAAAAGTCTTCAAAATATTTTATCTAACTAATGAACTTAGGTATATAATAAAAATAATTAAATATACTTAGAGTGAGTCATAAAGTCTTTGAATAGAAGTAATAGAAAACATTTGAAAGACCTGGTCCACCATGCACTTCCAAAAATTCTAGCGCCTAGATTTCTAGTTCTTGTCTTCAAGTACATTGAAGTCCGCATCAAATCTTCTTGGCTAAGCATGATTGACCAATCATGCATATTAACCTTCTCAATACTAAAAACTATACCATTATGTTTGCGTTGGTTAGCTTATTTCAATCAATTTCAAGAAATAAAGATTACACACTTTTTCACAAAAAGTAACTAATTACTAATCCTAAAGATAAATAATTCGTAGGGTGGAAATGACTTAGGAGAAACAAGGAAGGGTAATTGGATTAGTATTCTCATGAGGTTATTTTTACCTCATTAGGTATATGCTAGAAAAATCAAAATAAACAATTGACAAATTAAAGGTAAAAGCCAAAGAATCGAAAGAAGAGATTGACAAACTGAAAGATCAAATAGGAGGAAATGGATGTGAAACTAAAATCAAAGAAGATCTCAATTTTAGAAGTAAAAGTTGAAGAAGGAAAGAGGATTGAGGATTTCTTGAATACTAAGCTCAATGATAAAACTAAAAAGAAGAAAATAGGGGTCTCTCTTTCTCTTCTAAGGTTTAGGACCTAAAAGGAGAGAGGCTATTTCCAACCTTTCACTCAAGAAAAAATCCCTTGATATTTTGATGCAAAGGAGATTGAAATCTGGAAAAGGGGCTACCCCAAGGGTTGAATGAGATCTAATGAGGGGTTCACCACCAACTGTAGATTTGGAAAAGACTATGAATTGGAAAACATAGTGTGATATGCAAACCAATGCTAAATGACCTAGAAAGACAAGTAAAATATGATAGAAAGTTATGAGACTAGTAGTGTTCACCTAGAAGACTGAAGAAGAAAAAATGGAGGTCTGGATCACTAAAAAAACTGATGTTGATGTTGACTGGGATTCATTTTCCAATCAGGGTGAATTAGTCTAGTTTACGAGAAAATGCTCTAAAGCAAGTTTCAACCAAAAGGGTATCCAAATCTACAAAAACCTCCTATACAATGGGACTCATTCACCAATAGTAATGAATTAGTCTACTTCGACTTTTATGGAAGTTCTAAACTGTATTTTGTGCCTCTCAGTTTGCTCTGCCCTTTCTAACTAGTTTCTGGATACAAAACTGCAAATTTCCACCTATAGGTCTTCTCTAAGCTTCTCCAAGGTTTGATGACAACTTTGACAACTTTTCTCCAAATTTTCTTCTTGGAAAATTTGCAACCTATCCCTACAAATCACACACAAGAAGTGGGAAAAATGTTGTGGGGTTAGAGAATAGGGGTTTGCCTTGGTCAAACCCCTCAAGTTGGTAATTAAACCTTGAAATGAAAGAAAATATGAATGGAGAATAATGAATAAAAAAATAGTGACATTGTAACTCACCAAAACCTAGCAAGAAGGTGTTGTAAAAATGTAAGTAATGATCACAATGGATGTGGCTCTTGAATCTTGCTTGAAGGAGATAGATCTTGCTTGGACCACTTGCTTGAATCACAAACCCTACATCACAAGTGTTAGCTCTAAGACAACATGATGCAACAAATCTTTGACATGATAAATGGCACTTAAAAGATGCTCTTGAATGCTTGATAATATGCCCTTAAAATTCCTTGAACACTCTTGTGAATGCTCAAATGCTCTTGTGAACTTTTGAATTCTAGGTGACTTCATTGCTTGATAGGATGAAATGAGTGAAAGAACCTTGTATTTATACTTAACTATGCAAGAATTATTGAAATTACAACACTACAAGCCAACATCAGATCTAGAAGAATAAAATCTCGCCAAAAATTTGAGCTAAATTTGAATTTTGGTCACACGGGACTCATTCGCCCAAGGTGGCAAATGAGTCCCATCATACATAATGTATGGGACCAAGAATCAAAAGTTTTTAGAAATGTGTGAAACCTACATAGGGGCCAAAAAGATCTAGGTGGGAATCATTTGACCAAGTGGTGAATGAGTCCCAGACAATAATTATGGGCCACACAAGCTAGGAACACCTAAATTAGGATTGGTTACTAATTGGTGTCAGGATTATCCTCGAAAAGATGCAATAAATGAGGCTTGTGGATGTAAAATGGTGCCAATTAAAGCATAAGAAAGCCCAATTATTAAAGAAAAGCCTAGAGGAATGTGAAAGTGTGTTACAACACTTTACAACACTCTAAATAAGGCAAGATTAAGATTAATTATGATTAAAATTATGTTTATTATGCTTAGTTAATTGATAAAACCCTAGAAAAGTGTGGACGTGTGTTACAACACT
>VDFB02047230.1:149239922-149284417 GCA_007258455.2 Sequoia sempervirens | reverse complement strand
GAGAGGGAGTGAGAGAGAGGGAGTGGGAGAGAGGGAGTGGGAGAGAGATAGAGAGAAAGAGATTAGGGTTTAAGGTTTAAGGGTCGAGGTATTAATGGTTTAATGGTATAGTGTTGAGGGATTAATGTTGAAGGCATATTGTCCAGGGTTGAGGGTTTAGGGTTAAGTGAGATACCTAGATTGCTAAGGAGAGAGAGAGAAAGAGAGAGGAAACCTTTAGAAAATCAACATTTCAAAATGTGAGCACATTTTGAAGAAGTTGAGATATAGCCATTTTGTATAGAAAGGAAAAATGTGCTCACATTATAATGAAAGCTCATTTTTGCTTGCTCTAAAATGGTAAAAAATGTTAGCACACCCTTGATCTAGGCCCACATGCTCTGTTATTCTCCTAGTTATGCATGTTTTCCAAAAAAAAGAAGCTTTTTAGTGCTATTGGGAAGTGCACATGCAAAGTTTTCACATTCTACCACCTTTTCATCAACTTCCCACCACCTTTTTATGGTTTGACAACTTAGGAAGGAGGAAACAATTTTTATAGTGTTGCAATGTTAATTTGATTGAATTGTAGGAATTTAACATTATACATTGGTTATTTGTATTGTTGTTAGTAATTCTATTCAAGAGTGATACAATTGAATGTTGAAAAGAAGAAAAGCTTGTGAAAAACTCAATTTTTTGAGGAGTTAGATGCAAGAAGAAGCAAAGACTACATAATTGGGTAGAACTCCTCCATTCAAATCTCAGTTTTTTAGGTATGTGAAGTCTTTAAACATTTTCTTTACATTTTCCTTAATTCTATTATGTTTCTTTATCATCCATCATCATACAAGCTTAATACAATGCTTTGATTTTCCTATTATGCATATTCCATGTTCATCATTGTTTGTTTGTCATTATAACCTTAGCCCCTCTTGGCATATTTTAAACCACACAATTATTTACACTTGCCAATTACATTTTAAACATCTCTTTAAGGAATTTTGTTAAACAATTGACCTACCTTGTGTATGCTTCCACATTTTTTATACACATCTATATGAGAGTAGTTATAACTATGTAATATAACACATAATTTCTCAATCCTTTTCTATGGATGTGCTTACCCCTTTCCAAAGCTTCCATTTTGGTATAGGCATGGGGGATGTTGGAAAATGTAGTGGAATTTGGTTTTACACCTATAAATTGCATTTGCTTAAAATTTTCTAAAGCATTTTCAAGAAATCCATTTTGTGCATATCTTGCAATCATTATAGTCCATGAGGACATATCTCATTGAGGCATTTTGTCAAATAGTTCTACCAAAGTAGTTGATTTCCTTGTTTATGCTACCAAATTTTCCATACATGTCTACCAAAGCATTTTATCAAATAGCATAGTCATGGAAATCAAATTTTTGAAAAAAATTCCTTAAAGAAATGTGGTATCATGGTGATGAAAATCACCATGAGACCACATTTCATTGATGGTTTTTTTCAAACAGCTGATTAACGTGTCTATGCTACAAAATTTTCCATGGATGTCTACCAAAGCATTTTTTCAAAATGCATAGACAAGGCAATCAACTATGTGAAAAAATGCCTCAAATAAATGTAGTCTCATGGTGATGCACATCACCATGAGACCACATTTCTTTGAGGAATTATTTCAAACAACTGATTGCCTTGTCTATGCTACCAAATTTTCCATACATGTCTACCAAAGAATTTTATCAAATGGCATAAAAAAGGAAATCAGTTGTTTGAAAAAATGTCTCAAATAAATGTGGTCTCATGGTGATGCACATCACCATGAGACCACATTTCTTTGAGGAATTTTTTCAAACTATTGATTTCCTTGTTTATGCTACCAATTTTTCCACGAATGTCTACCAAAACATTTTATCAAATAGCATATACAAGGCAATCAGATGGTTGAAAAAAATTCATCAAAGAAATGTGGTATCATGGCGATGCACATCACCATGAGACCACATTTCTTTGAGACATTTTTTCAAGTGTCTGATTGCCTTGTCTATGCTACCAAATTTTCCACTCATGTCTACCAAATAATTTTATTAAACAACATAAACAAGGAAATCAATTTTTTGAAAAAATTTCTCAAAGAAATACAGTCTCATGGTGATGCACATCACCATGAGACCACATTTCTTTGAGGAATTTTTTCAAACAATCGATTGCCTTGTTTATGCTACCAAATTTTCCATGCATGTCTATCAAAGCATTTTATCAAACAACATAGACAAGGCAATCATCTGTTTGAAAAATATCCTCAAAGAAATGTGTCTCATGGTGATGGCACATCACTATGAGACCACATTTCTTTGAGGATTTTTTTTCAAACAGATGATTTCCTTGTCTATGCTACCAAATTTTTTATACATGTCTACCAATTTTTTTTTTCAAACAATCCCCCTTTCTTTCAATAATTTGATTGATGCCTATATACCTTGTTTGAAAGGTAGGATCTTGAAAAAAGTTGTGGAATTTGGATTTATACTCAATCCAATTGTATCTTCTTGAAATTTTGTAATATCTTTTAAAAAATCCATTTTGTGCTTATCTTGCAATCATGGAATTTCATGAGACCACATTTCTTTAAGGAATTCCATCAAAATATTCATGTGAGATTTGTCTATGCTACCACATTTTACATGCACTTCTATTTGAGGACATTATATTGGTAGGTCATACATTAGAAAATTTCTATAGAGAAAAGTCACATTCAATAAATACTTGCAAGGTAGAAATACTTTAAAAAAAAAAAAGCTTTCTAGTTTCCTCCTATTCTTATTGCACTTTTTTATTCATCTTGGTTTGATAGATGTCATACCCTATTCCAAGGTCCCCATTTTTAAGGTACTGAGCTCACTACCTTGTCAATGCAGTATAATTGGCAAGGTAGTGAGATGTTTAAAAAAATGCCTCATAGAAATGGGGTCTCACAGTGATGTAGTTAACTCATCAAGAATTATAGAACCTCCTCTCAATTTCAAAGCCTTGTCAATTTTCTCTATTTATTTTTCAAGTTATCTTCTCAAAGATACAATCTCTTCCTCAAGCTTTAAACGTTCAATAGTTTTTGTAGTGTTGAAAAAAGTGTCCTTTGACTTTTTTGCGCTCTTTTGGGTCCTCCTTGTGGATTTTGGCATAATGTTGCCTTGATTTAGTGTTGTAATGTGAATTAAAAAATTCATGTGAGGTCTTGGGACCTTGTGAACTAATGGAATATAATGGTTCCTTGCAAAATTATTGTGAAGTGTTGTAAAACACTTTCACACTTTTCTAGGTTTTTATCAATTAACTAAGCATAATAAACATAATTTTAATCATAATTAATCTTAATATTTCCTTATTTGGAGTGTTGTAAACTATTGTAACACACTTTCACATTCCTCTAAGATTTTCTTTAATAAGTGGGCTTTCTCATGCTTTAATTGGCCCCATTTTGCATCCACAAGCCTCATTTATTACATCTTTTTGAGGATAATCCCAACACCAATTAGTAACCAATCATAATTTAGGTGTTCCTAGCTTGTGTGGCCCATATTTATGTTGGTATGTGGTGACTAATCATGCTATATTATACACTCTTCATGTATCCTTGTTGGGGTCTGAGGCTAGGCTAGATCGGGCCCCAGGTAGGGGTTCATGGGTGACAACCCCCAAGAAAAAAAAATACCATTTTTTTCATGTCATCACCAAAAAAGGAAAAATCACTGAAAAGGAAAAAAAAATTGACTTTGTAGAACCCTAATTCTGGAAGCTTCTAAAAAGCTTGTTATAAGAAGTTGGGATGGGGGGTTGCAGTAAGGCATTATTAGTGAGATTATAATGTGTTTTACACTGGATAATAAACTCATTGGATGGTTGCAGTTTTGTGGATGTAGCCTAAATTGAGTGAACCACGTTAAATTCTCTGTGTTAATTTTTTTTGTGTTTTATTTCTTTGTTTATTGATTAAATCTGCATTTAACTATTATATATCTTCCTTCTAACCCTAACAAGTGGTATCAGAGAAAATTGTGTTCGATTATCATCTACAGGAAAATCTCATGGTTGAGTGGGAGTTTCATGGTTAAGTGGGAGTAATGGCAGATGAGGGTAAATTGAAGGTAGATAAATTGAATGGGAAGAACTATCAGTTATGGAAGATGTAGATGGAGGATTATCTCTATCAAAAGAATTTATGGAGACCATTGGAAGGAATAGCCAAGAAACTAGCAACAATGAGTGATGAGGATTGGAATCTTCTAGACAAAAGGCACTAGAAGCCATTCATTTATTCCTAGCACAATCGGTGGCATTCAATATTACAACAAAGACAACTCAAGAGTTGATGGAAACCCTGGTGAGTTATATGAAAAGTCTTCCAGTTTGAATAAGGTATTTCTTATGAAGTGTTTATTTAATATGAAAATGGAAGAAGGTGGGTTAGTTGCTGATCATTTAAATGAGTTTAATACGATTACCAGTCAATTAACTTTTGTAAATGTAAAATTTTATGAAGAAGTTTTAATACGATTACCAATCAATTAGCTTTTGTAAATGTAAAATTTTATGAAGAAGTTAAGGTTCTTTTGATTATGTGTTCTTTTCCTGAAAGCTAGAATAGCTTGGTAATGGTTGTTAGCAATTTTGTTTCTGGTTCGAATACATTAAAATTTAATGATGTTGTTGGTGTTATTTTGAGTGACGAAATTCATAGGAAAAGCTTAGGTGGAACATCCATATCAAGTAGTGTTTTGAATGCAAAAAGCAAGGGCCGAAAAAAGGAGAGAGGAAACAATTTTGGAAGTCATGGGAAGTGTAACGCCCATCGTGCAATCCCCAAAGGAAAAACATTGCAAACATTTTTTTTTAAAATAATATAAAGTAAACATGAAATTAAACATTAAGACACATTTACATTGCACATTAACATCATAACGTCAAGTCCTCTAGGGCACATGAGGTCACACCGCATGAACAAACCATAATAGAAAGATAAAAGATAAAGCTAAATAACTTATCTAAATTTACATACATCAACATTACAAAATCCATTTATAGAAGTACATCCATGTAACCATAAGTAAAAGAATAATACATCATGTGATACAACATTATCAAATCTCATAAAATGAATGGTTACAAGTGTTCATATACAATACATCATCGTTTAATACATTACATGATTAATAATGAATACAATGAAATCTCCCTTACATTTGGGATTAAATACATAGTACAAATAATGTCTGAATTACAAAATGAACAACTGGTGCAAGCTCCAACTAAAGAATGCTGAGAAGAATGAACATTGATGGGGAACCCAACGGGTGTAGAGCACATTCCACCCAACCACGTGGGTTATAAATAACCCACCCCCCGTGCTCAGAGGTGGCAAGGAAGTAACCACGACCATGAATTCCATAAGACAACTCCAATAAAGGACAACACAGTACAACAATTCCAAATTCAACATCAAGGATTACAAAGGACATAAATGACAACATCCATGAGTTAACATAATAAACATAAACCCATTAATCTCATCACAAACAAACCAAGTCAATAACCACTAACCAAGTAACCACAGAAACAATCATAGAAATTTTCCAAATGAATCTAAAACAACAACCAGAATGCAATTCTAAAGGCAACCAAGAACAAGGCATAAGGGCATCTAGTGGAGAGTGTCATCGCATAGCCTACATGGGTTATCTCGGCCCTTCCTCCAACATGAGGTGTTGACCCCCATCTATGGTTATCCTGGCCCTTACTCCTACTTGAGGCACCGGCCCCATAAGGTAGCTCATGCAGAGCCATTAACCTCTCATGAGGATGAGGTTATGAATTTTTTGACCTTGACCTTCTTAGCCTACCATTAGTCTATGATAGCCCTAATTCATAAACGAGGTATCCAATATTATCTTATGTTTTTTTACTACCCATCCCCCTAAGTTCTATTATTAGGTTTTCACTTGTTAATCTACTCTTACGTGGGTTATCCTGAGCCCTTCCTCCTTTTGAGGCGTTGGCCCCCACAAAGAGCCACTCTCCCTGAGAACCCAAAACATAACAAAATCAAGCAAGGGTTGAACCATAGGAACAAAGCATTAAAACTCGATCAATGACATGCGAGGCATTACCCATCTCGCTAAAACACATAATCAAAAACTCCACAAAGTCATACAACCCTTCCAAAATAATAATACTAATATCTTGCAACATCAAGAGCACATAAAACAAGGATAAACATCCAACAATAAAAACACGCCTCTAGAAAACTAAGGTTTACAACAACCATAATTGGGTTTCTAAACCAAACTGGGTTCCCACATCGATAACACTTAAAACAATAACAATAAAGGGATATAATCAAATCAATTTACTAGATTGCACAATTTAAATTTAATTCATTCACAATTAACCAATGAGATTAATTTCCCAAATTAATAACCATCACAGTCATAAAATCAAATTTCAAAACCTAGACTATATATCATTATGTTTATTTGTTTTCTCTCTCTATATATATATTTTAATATATATATGTATATATATATATATAAATATATTTATATATTTATATATATGGGTAAATCAATTTATATATATATATATATATATATATACAGAAACTACATATAAAAAAATAACAAATTTTAAACATATAGTAGCCCCCATGGTGCTGTCGTAGTCCATAGGACTACGCACGACAAACCATGTGACTGATGTGCGTAGCAGTCCTACAGACTGCTATGTGGCAATCCATTTACTGTGCAAGGGAGAGGGGACGGGTACGGCCTGCATCATCCCTCCCTTCACCCCAACAAAAATACTTTTTTTTATTTTTTTAAAAAATTTACTATATAAAAAAATGTGACACCATAACTAGGTTCGGCCCAAATCAAATTCGTAAATCCATGATTAACAGATGTAAAGTATATTTAAATATTTATACATATTTATATATATATACTTTGTATATATATCTAAATATATATATATATGAATATATTTCAAATAGAGTATACAATCTCAGAGTATATATATATATATTTGTATATAAGTATATATAGAACCAAAAATTTGATTTATTTCAGAAGGAGAATAATCTTCCCATGTCCAAAATTATAAGAAAATACAGAACATATTTACAAATCCCACAAATTTTCTTCCCTAAGTTTGGTATTCAATATATTCTAAATTCCAAAAAATTTCTTTTTCTTTCACAGAATAACATATTTAGTCTTATATTTTTCTTTTGAATCAGAAAACTAAAGAGGAAGCAAATGGAACCTAGAGTCCTGCACTGTTGAAAATCTAATGAAGCTTTGTTTGATCTAGATAGCTTTTTGAATAACTCTCGTTCCTTCCTTCAGAAATTCTTCTCCAGATTTCCTTGGTCAAATTTCTAACCTGATATTCAATTTAGAAGAACCTCCCCAGTATAATGAAAGAAAATGAAACAATTCCCCAGAAAACTCCAGAAGATTCAATATTTCAGAACTATTATTTTTGTGTAACTTCTGTCAAAATTCTCCTTTGAATGAAAAACTCACAATTTTACAATTAAATAAAAATATATCTCTTCTTTTTCGAGAGCTTCTAAAAATCCAATTTAAAAGAAATTTTCTAATTTAATTCTAGCTTTTCCGCCAAACTCAATACTCATTGGTCATTTTTATCTTTTCTTTTCTTTTATTGATTTTGCAAGCTTTACTTTCAATTCACACCATTTAATTTATTTAATTTATTTATTTCATAATTATCCTCAACATGCTAATTTAATTAAATTATCAAAATACTAAATTTTAAATAATTTAATTTACACTTTTAAATAAATCATATGACTTTTAATATTAGACTTTTTATATTTTAATACAAATTATCCAACACTTATAATAAACATTTATTAACATTATTTAATTATATAAATAACATCATACTGAACATCAACGTAAAATAAATACCAAAATACACTCACACTAATTTACTATAATAAATTGCAAAAATGACAAAAATAAAGACACGCAATACCACTAGACAAGATGGTTTGACAAACATGGGACAGGGTGACTTCCTTGTCATCTCTGTTTCAACATCATGCCCATTGGGTAATTTGATGCTCGCCCTATCCTGCCAAAGCAGGTGGAATCAAGACTCTATACCTGCAATTCTTGCATCCAAACGAGATCATGTACATGTATATATATATAAAATCAAATCATCACATTGTGAGAAGGAATTGCAACATAGCAGGGCACTCGCGAATGAGTGGTGCTACATTGTCCTCTCACCAAAACTACTCTAACAATTACAACATTAAATATGAAATAATATTTCTAAACTAACTGATCACATTATAGATTGATTATTAATCCACTGCATCATAATATATTACTAAAATCAAATTAACATCACCAAACCATAATGTTATATCAAATATCCATGTCCTCAAATGAAATAGCATAATCACCAAACAGTCTAACTATCTAATCCACCAAACCAAACAATAAATAGTACCATCACAGTCTCAGAGTATCAAACGAAAGCATAGAAAAATAACAAGTGCAAATAGCAACAAGAGGGGTATTACAGGAAGTCATGAGGAAAATCAAAGGACAAAAGGTCTCAATCTAGAGACAAGAGGGATTGTTGGTACTATGGTAAGCTGGATCATTTAAAGAAAGATTGTTGGTCTCATAAAAATAAAGGAGACAAAAAGGAAGGAAATAAAGAGGAAGATGTGGTAAGTAATAAATCTAATGAGGATGCTTTGATTCTTGGGTGTTGGACTTAGGGGCTTCATTTCATGCTACACCTCATAGAAGTTATTTTCTTGATTATGTCCAAGGGGATTTTGGGTTGGTTTATTTGGGAGATAATCAACCATGTCAGATTGTTGGAAAGGGAAGAATCAAGATTAAGTTGCAGAATGGGAATCATTGGCTACTACACGAGGTAAGGCACATTTCAAAGTTAAAAAGAAATTTAATTTTAGTAGGGCAACTAGATGATGAAGGTTGTGTTGTTACATTTAGTGATAAAAATTAGAAGGTTACAAAACGTGCCTTAGTGGTAGCAAAAGGTGTGAAAGTAGGCACCTTATATCTTTGTATAGGTCATACTCTTCCTTCTACTTTAGCTATTGTAGATAAAAAACAATGTTCAAGAACAATTGTTGCAGTTTAGCAAACAAAAAATTAGACAATTGCTATGGATTCTAAATCAAAATTGTGGCATAACAGACTTGGGATATGAGTGCAAAAGGTATGAAATTACTTCATTCAAATAATGTTTTACCAGGTTTGAAATGTGTTAATATGGATTTCTATGAAAGTTGTGTGTATGGAAAACAAAAGAGAGTTAGTTTTCTCAAGATTGGGAAGTGAAAGAAAGATGAGAAATTGGAGCTTGTGCATAAGGATGTATGGGGACCAGCTCAGGTATCTTCTCTTAGTGGCTCTCAGTATTATGTTACATTTATTGATGATGCAACTATAAAAGTGTGTATTTATTTCCTTAGGCAGAAATCTGATGTATTTGAAACTTTTAAAAAATGGAGAAGCTTGGTTGAGAATGAAACAAACCTTAAAAAGTTAAAATGTCTCAGATATGATAATGGTGGCGAGTATTGTAGCAAATAGTTTGAAGATTATTGTTCCTCTAATGGTATTCGTAGGAAAAAAATGGTTCCAAGGACTCCACAAGAAAATGGAGTGGTCAAGCGCATGAACAAAACAATAATGGAGCATGCACAGACTATGAGATTGCATGTTTAGCTACCTTTAAACATGTGGATAGAGGCTGTAAACACTATTGTTTATTTAATCAATAAAGGTCCCTTTAATCCTTTGGGTTGTGGTATTACAGAGGAAGCATGGACAGGTAAGAAGGTGATTTATTCTTTTCTCAAGACCTTCAGTTGTGAAGAATTTGCACATGTAGATTTTGAAAATAGAACCAAGCTTGATGCAAAATCAAAGAAATGTATATTCTTTGGATATGGAATTGATGAATTTAGTTATAGGCTTTGGGATTTTGAAAATCAAAAAATTGTGAGAAGCATGGATGCCATATTCAATGAGAAACTATTGTACAAATATTATTTGCAGCAACATGAGAAGAAAGAAAATGAATAAGTAGTGTTAGATGATACACCAAACAATGATGTTCTAGTGATTCCTCATGCTCTGCAACAACAGTGACAACACATACCACAAACTTCAGTAATTGTTAGATGATATTCAAGGATAAGTAGACCTTCAGAAATATTTTCTCCCTCTTTGTATTCTATTTTATTAGCTAATGTTGGTGAACCAAAATGTTATGATGAAGCTATGCAGGTGGATACCAAGGTTGAGCAAGGAATGGAAGAAGAAATGGACCCCTTGCTAAAAAATCAGACTTGGGAATTATGCAAGTTTCCTACAGGTAAAAAGGATTTACCAAACAAATGGGTTTATAGGTTGAACAACGAGGATGGAGGTAAGAAAAAATTTATAGCTAGATTAGTTGTAAAGGGATTTGCACAAAAAAAAGGTATTGATCTTGATGAAATATTTTCTCCAGCTTTGTAAAAATGACTTATATTCATATTGTTTTAAGTATTGTGGCTACTGAATATTTTCATTTAGAATAGCTTGATGTTACAACAGCCTTTCTCCATGGTGATTTGGAAGAGGAAATATACATGGAACAACCACAAGGTTCTGAGGTCAAAGGTAAGGAGAAGCTTGTGTGTAGATTTAAGAAAAGTTTATATGGTTGAGCATGGCTATAGTCAATGTAATTCAGACTATTTTGTTTGTTTTAAGAGGTTGGATGATGATAGCTACATTATTTTATGTTTATATTTCAATGATATGCTTGTAGTAGGGTCTAACATGGATCACATAATGGAGTTAAAATAATAGTTAGCAAATTAATTTGCTATGAAGGATTTGTGGACAACAAAACATGTCCTTGGTATGATGATTACAAGAGATAGGAAAAACAAAAACAAAAAAAATATCTCAGGTTGATTATGTTGAAAAGGTGTTGCTGACATTTCATATGGAGAATGCAAAAGTTGTTAGCACACCTTTTCCCAGTTGTGTTAGATTGACTAAGGATATGTGTCCCAAGACACAAGAGGAGGAAGAAAAAATGTCCAAGGTACCATATGCTTCAGTTGTAGGTAGTTTAATGTATGCCATGGTATGCACATGACCATATATTGCACATGTTGTAGGAGTTGTTAGCAAGTATGAGTCATCCCGGTGTTGAGCATTGGAATGCGGTAAAATGGATTCTCAAGTATTTGCGAGGCACATCCAATAAATGTTTATGTTTTAGGGGCTCTAATATTGATTTAAAAGGATATGTTGAATCAAATTTGGTAGGGGATGTAGATACCAAGTAGAGTACTATAGGTTATGTATTTACAGTTGATGGCACAGTAGTGAGTTGGATCTCTCAATTGAAAAAGGTGGTTTCTTTATCCAACACAGAGGTAGAGTATGTTGTTGCAATATAGGAGAAAAAGGAGATGATATGGCTACAAATTTTCATGGAAGATTTGAGAAAAAAAAATCTAAAAATTAATTTTTTATAGATAGCCAGAGTGCTATACATCTTGCAAAGAATTATGCCTTGCACTCTAAAACTAAACACATACAGTTGAGATATTATTTAATTTAGTCAGTGTTGGATGATGGACAAGTAAAGCTAGAAAAGATACATACAAATGGAAATCTAGCAGATATGTTTATGAAGGTGGTGACAAGGGAGAAGTTGAGATCCTCTTTATCTTTGGTTGTTCTTCAAGGTTGAATCCAAGTATAACAGTGTAGTAGGGTCCAAGGTGCTTATTTCCGGTGGGAGTTGTAAGTGTAGCCGTGTCATCCAGGATTAGTCTCCAAGTGGGACATTGTTTTGGTGTGGAGTCTAATTAGTCTCCAGTGTGGGAGATTGTTGGTATGTCACAACTGATCATGCTATATTGTACATTGTCCATGTCACCGAAAAAGGAAAAATCACCAAAAAAGAAAAAAAACCGACTTTGTAGAACCCTAATTCTGGAAGCTTCTAAAAAGCTTGTTATAAGCAATTGGGATGGGGGGTTGCAGTAGGGCATTATTAGTGATATTTTAATATGTTTTTCACTAGATAATAAACTCATTGGATGGTTGTGGTTTTGTGGATGTAGCCCAAATTGGGTGAACCATGTTAAATTCTTTGTGTTAATTTTTTTGTGTGTTTTAATTCTTTGTTTATTGATTAAATCTGCATTTAACTGTTAGATATCTACCTTCTAACCCTAACAATTTAGTGTCTAGGACTCATTCACCACCTTGGGCGAATGATTCCCACCTAGGTCTTTTTGGCTCCAATGTAGGTTTCACACATTTCTACACACTTTTTATTTTTGGTCCCATATATTATGCATGATGGGACTCATTCACCACCTTGGGCAAATGAGTCCCATTTGACCAAAATTCAAATTTAGTTCAAATTTCAGTGGCATTTTATTCTCCTAGATTTGAGGTTGGCTTGTAGTGTTGTAATTTTGGGAATTCTTACATAATTAAGTATAAATACAAGGTTCTTTCACTCATTTCATCCTATCAAGCAATCAATTCACCTAGCATTCAAGAGTTCACAAGAGCATTTGATCATTCACAAGAGCATTCAAGGAATTTCAAGGGAAAATTATCAAGAATTCAAGAGCATCTTTGAAGTGTCAGTCATCATGTTAAAGATTGCTTTCATCATGTTGTTTTAGAGCTAACAATTGTGATGTAGGGTTTGTGATTCAAGCAAGTGTTCTAAGCAAGATCTATCTCCTTCAAGCAAGATTCAAGAACCACATCCATTGCAACCATTACTTACATGTTTGTAGAACCTCATTGCTAGGGTTTGGTGAGTTTCACCATCACTATTTGTTCATTCATCATTCTCCATTCATATTTACTTTCATTTCAAGGTTTAATTACCAACAAGGGGTTTGACCAAGGAAAACCCCTATTCTCTAATCCCACTACATTTTTACCTCATCTTGTGTGTGATTTGTAGGGCTAGATTGTAGATTTTCCAAGAAGAAAAGTTGGAGAAAACTTGTCAAATCCCTAAAGTTGTCAAAGTTGTCCTCAAACCTTAGAGAAGCTTAGAGAAGACCTACAAGTGGCAATTTCTAGTTTTGGATCTGAAAACTAGTTAGAAAGGGAAGAGTAGGCCGAGAGGCACAAAATCTAGTTTAGAACTTCTTGAAAAGTAGAAGTGGATTGATTTTCCACTATTGGAAAATAAGTCTCATTGTACGTGCTTGAAAAAGGTTTTTACAAATTTGGATACCCTTTTGGCTAAAACCTGCTTTGGAGCATTTTCCTAATAACTAGACTGATTCACCCATATTGGTGAATGAGTTTGAGTCAGCATCAACATCAAATTTTTCAATGAACCAGACCTCCATTCTATCTTCTTCAATCTTCCAAGTGCACACTTCCAGTCTCATAACTTTCTATCATATTTTACTTGTCTTTCTAGGTCATTTAGCATTGGTTTTCATATCACACTGTGTTTTCCAATTCATTGTATTTTCCAAGTCTACACTTAGTGGTGAACCTCTCATTAGATCTTATTCAGCCCCTAGGACAACCCCTTTTCCAGATTTCAATATCCTTTGCATTGAAATCTCAAGGGTTTGTTCTTGAGTGAAAGGTTAGAAATAACCTCTCTCCTCTTAAGTCCTAAACCCTAGAAGTGAAAGAGAGACCCCTATTTTCTTCTTTTCATTGTGGTGAACCTACATATAGAACATCATATTTTTTATTTGGAGTGCATTTACATCCTATATTTAGCTTGCATTAACATTGCATTAGGTTTTGCACTAGTTAATTTGCATTCTAGGGTTTCAATTCTTGCATTATTGAAAAGCTCATTTAGCTTGCATTATTGCATCTAATTCCATTGAAAATCAATAAAATTTTGCATTTGTATCTCATATTTGCATTAGAAAACATAAAAAACATAAAATTCAATTCAAAAATTCTAAACAATTTCAAAGAAATTAGTACTTGGACTCATTTGCCACTTAGGGTGAATCAATCCCATTGCATATTTTTCACTACATTTTCTGTCTCTATTTGTTTTTATTATCTCTCTATTTCATTCTGCGGAATTTTTATTTATTGCATTTAGCTTAAATCCATTGCATCTTGTGCATTGCTTAAATAAAAATTGCATTTACAACATTGTTGCATAGTTTATAATCTAAAATTTACATCATGGATATGTGATTTAACAAGCTTTGGATGTCACTAAAGTCCTTAGTGGATGTATCAAGTTGTTTTTATTATCTCTCTATTTCATTCTATTTGAATAAATCCCATTGCATATTTTTCACTACATTTTCTTAGTCTCTATTTGTTTTTATTATCTCTCTATTTCATTCTGCGGAATTTTTATTTTATTGCATTTAGCTTAAATCCATTGCATCTTGTGCATTGCTTAAATAAAAATTGCATTTACAACATTGTTGCATAGTTTATAATCTAAAATTTGCATCATGGATATGTGCTTTAACAAGCTTTGGATGTCACTAAAGTCCTTAGTGGATGTATCAAGTTGTGCTTTTGGAAATGATCCTAATGACATTGAACTCGCTCATGCTCACTCAACTCCTAATGCATGTCCTTGTCATGATGTTGAAATCATTAGAGAAGATGATGACAACATGAATAGGTTCCTAAATGATTGTCTTGACAACTTTGAAGCTAATGCATCCTTCTATCCATCCATGAAACAACAAGATCTTCCTACAATACCACCTTTTGAGATGTTTGGCTACTTACATCCAAAAATAAAAGTTGAACCTCAGTTCCCTAAAAAAGGTGAACCTAGTTCCTCTAGGCAAGCAAACACTCAACCAGTTTATGATAACAAAGTAACCAACAGTCCCATTAATCTAGAAGAAACATCTGGAAAAGGCTTCACAATATTGAGTAAACAAGGATGTGATACAACAAGTGAAAATGAGATCCATCAACTCCTAGAGAAAATACCAACTGGTAAAAATACAAATGGGATAGGATATCAAGATCCCTCTCATAACAGAAGGCCTCATAGAGAATATCTAAGACTCCAAAGTGATGGTATGATAATCTTGGATTCCTCTCTCGATCTGAATGTTCTTCTTCCTAAAGAAAAACCCTTGACTAGCAACAATTATAGGCTTGAGAGGATCACCTTAGGCCCCACTCCTCCACATTCAACTAAAGAAAAGGGTGAATCTAGCAAACGCAAGAGACCTTATGCAATAGAATAACTAAAGTCTCCTTGCCCACCACCCGAAAGTGAAAGGAAACTACAATTTCTTTTGAACAAAAAACTAATAAAATTACCACCTATGAATAGACTGGTGCTATATCCTAAAGATTCACAAGTCTAACATGGTGCATATCATTGAGTTCTCAAACACAATACCGATGAGAGTTGTGCATTCCAATTAATATTACAAAACTTTCACTTTGATGGCAATGATTGTCATCATGTGATAACCTAGATTAATATTGATCTGCCCCTTATCATGTAATAGTTGTACAACTTTTTATTCTCACTATTACATGACCTTTCCCATCACTTGGGTATGTGCAGGATCATCATTAAAAAAACAGGCCCTTAAGTGGTGAAAAATTCAAAAAAATCAAAGTTAGGCAACTTGATGTAAAAATTTGAATAAGTTATCTATATTATTTCAAAAATATGTAAGAATAGAATCTGTAGCAAATTGAATTTAGTTTCAAAACTACTAGGTTTGTTTAAAAAAAAAAAATCTATTTGGTGAAAATTTGAAATTTCAATCTAGTAGTACTTAAATTTCAAGGAAAAAATAAGAAGTAGGTCTCTGTCTGACCACCCTAACCACAATAAAATGATAATATTTTTTTATAAGATTTTAGATATAGCCAGGACTCATGTCAGGGTGTGATGCATACTTTTTGTAATTTTTTTCCAAGAAAATAATTAATTATGCATTTTTTATTACAACTTTTAAAAAATATTAAAACTCGTATGTCTACCCACCTTAACTGTGGTCAAAACTTCATGAAATTCATTTTTTTTTAATCCCTATATTATGCAAAACATAAAATGTAGTATGTTTGATTTAAAAATATGATACCTTTCAAAAGTTATAGGTGTTTCTCAATCAACCTATCAATCAGGACTTTAGTCATAATTCAAATAGAAAATGAATAATAATTAATTATTAAATTCAAGGTAAAGAATAATTTATATTGGTGTAATCGAGAACCTCCTTCGTCCTTTAATTTCATCAATTTTGCATAAAAAAGTCGTCGACCACATACCCTACATACCCATCATATTGCCACTTTTTTGGCCATCATGATCTGCACCCCACTGGATTCGACCCATTTCTTGTCTCTCACACTTTCGGTGGGGCAAAGAAGTTAGTCTTGTCCTGAAATGTGTAGTTTTCATGCAGCCCATGGTTGCATTCCTCACCTTTAAAGCTGCGAGTTGGAGGCAGATGACTTTGCTCATAGGTTGACTCACATTTTCCTTACTAGTATTTTGCATTATTTCTTTCTTTCTTTTTCTTTTTTGTGTGATTTCATGTGTGTAATGTGATCCCCATGATATTTTGTTTGATGTTCTCTCTCTCTTTGTGACATTCCTCTATTTGTACCTTCATTCTTCTCTATGTCCTGTATCTCTTTCACTTTTTTATCTCTATATTCCTTTTCCTTTAGGGGATGACACAAGGCGTCGAGACACCCTATGTCTCTTCCATGTTGACCTAAAAGGCTTTTTCTTTTCTTTTTCCTTTTCCTTTATCTTTTTATTTTGTCTTGTGTTTTCCTTTTGGAGATGATGCAAGGTGTCAAGACACCCTATGTCTCTTCCATGTTGACCCAAAAGGCTTCTTTTCTTTTCTTTTTCCTTTTCCTTTATCTTTTCATTTGTCTTGTGTATTCCTTTTGGGGATGACGGAAGCTAGACATTCATGTCTCTTCCATGTTGACCCAAAATATTTTTCACTTGTTTTCACTCTCTTTGTGTCATTCTTCCAATTCTATGTGTATTTGGGGGATGATGATAGTTCCAAGCTCTCTAAAAACATTGTAACAAAGAACATACTAACCCCAAATCCATAGATCTATTATGTGTTTGGTGTTTTCATTTTGGGGGCAACCACTCTCTTTTCTTTTTCTCTTACATGACACAACTTTACTTGGAAACATATGACTTGGCATAGGGCTTTCCAAGTTGGCTCTCATGTCTTCTTTCCTATTTACATTTTTCATTCACTACTTTAAAGTGATTTCTCATAGCACAGTGTTTATAAAATTCTTTAAAGTGGGGGCATACATCGGCATTATTCTTTTGCATTTTCCTTTTTCTCTGTTCTTAGTGCATCCTTCTTCATGTGATGTTTTTGTCACTTTGTGGATGACATTGTGTATATTTTCCTTCAAGAGCATGACCTCTCTTAGCATATTATATTCCCCTTAGTGGCCTGATGCAATGCATTACATCCCCTAAGTTTTGAATCTTCTATTATTTGATTGGTCCTCTCTTGGAGACATTAGGCACAATGTCCCCTAGGTTAAAGACCTCGCATGAACTAATCAAGACTCCTTTGAAAATTTCCTATTTTTGCATGTTGAATTTGTTGTTATATGGCCACCTTACATAACACAACTTACTTTCCCGAAGTGCCATCATTTTTTTTCATGAGCTCCAAGCATACAAAGTTTTACTTGTCTCATGAAGTTTGAAAATCCTTTATGTGTGGCAACTTATTAAAGTTATCAAGAGGTATAACTTTGATATGGTTGAATGGGAAGCACAATCTGAGGCATGACTTTCCCCATTGCCATTTTTGTGTGTGTGAATGCATACCATCCATGAGTGTATGTTTCTCACCTTTTAGGACTTCTCACCTGGCGGATAGGAGTTATGTTACCTTAGAGTGAATATGTGTTTTCTAGAAAAATAGCCTAGATCTTATCCACATCGAGATGGAAAAATGGTCAAAGCTTGATCTAATTCTTTTATTTTCCTTTCTTTTTCTCTTTCTTCTTTGGTAGTGTATGATTGTCCTTATCATTATTCTTTATATCATTTTCATGTGCATTCCTTTGCATGCTTATTTTGTTTTGCCATGGGATCTTGATCTTGGGAGCTTGATCACCCTTCTTTATCATTGTTGTCTCGTCTTGCTAGCATTGGTTCATTGGAACCCCTCTTGGTGTGTGTTTGTCTACTTTAGTGTGAGTTTGAAGCAGGTTCATCCTATCACTAAAGTGGGGGCTAAATGCAGTGTCAAAAAAAGTGTCCTTTAACTTTTTTGCACTCGTTTGGGTCCTCCTTATGGATTTTGGCTTAATGTTGCCTTGATTTAGTGTTTTAATGTGGATAACACATTCACATTAGGTCTTGGGACCTTGTGAACTAATGGAAATTAATGGTTCCTTGCAAAAGTGTTGTGAAGTGTTGTAACACACGTCCACACTTTTCTAGGGTTTTATCAATTAACTAAGCATAATAAACATAATTTTAATCATAATTAATCTTAATCTTGCCTTATTTAGAGTGTTGTAAAGTGTTGTAACACACTTTCACATTCCTCTAGGCTTTTCTTTAATAATTGGGCTTTCTTATGCTTTAATTGGCACCATTTTACATCCACAAGCCTCATTTATTGCATCTTTTCGAGGATAATCCTGACACCAATTAGTAACCAATCCTAATTTAGGTGTTCCTAGCTTGTGTGGCCCATAATTATTGTCTGGGACTCATTCACCACTTGGTCAAATGATTCCCACCTAGATCTTTTTGGCCCCTATGTAGGTTTCACACATTTCTAAAAACTTTTGATTCTTGGTCCCATACATTATGTATGATGGGACTCATTTGCCACCTTGGGCGAATGAGTCCCGTGTGACCAAAATTCAAATTTAGCTCAAATTTTTGGCGAGATTTTATTCTTCTAGATCTGATGTTGGCTTGTAGTGTTGTAATTTCAATAATTCTTGCATAGTTAAGTATAAATACAAGGTTCTTTCACTCATTTCATCCTATCAAGCAATGAAGTCACCTAGAATTCAAAAGTTCACAAGAGCATTTGAGCATTCACAAGAGTGTTCAAGGAATTTTAAGGGCATATTATCAAGCATTCAAGAGCATCTTTTAAGTGCCATTTATCATGTCAAAGATTTGTTGCATCATGTTGTCTTAGAGCTAACACTTGTGATGTAGGGTTTGTGATTCAAGCAAGTGGTCCAAGCAAGATCTATCTCCTTCAAGCAAGATTCAAGAGCCACATCCATTGTGATCATTACTTACATTTTTACAACACCTTCTTGCTAGGTTTTGGTGAGTTACAATGTCACTATTTTTTTATTCATTATTCTCCATTCATATTTTCTTTCATTTCAAGGTTTAATTACCAACTTGAGGGGTTTGACCAAGGCAAACCCCTATTCTCTAACCCCACAACATTTTTCCCACTTCTTGTGTGTGATTTGTAGGGATAGGTTGCAAATTTTCCAAGAAGAAAATTTGGAGAAAAGTTGTCAAAGTTGTCATCAAACCTTGGAGAAGCTTAGAGAAGACCTATAGGTGGAAATTTGCAGTTTTGTATCCAGAAACTAGTTAGAAAGGGCAGAGCAAACTGAGAGGCACAAAATACAGTTTAGAACTTCCATAAAAGTCGAAGTAGACTAATTCATTACTATTGGTGAATGAGTCCCATTGTATAGGAGGTTTTTGTAGATTTGGATACCCTTTTGGTTGAAACTTGCTTTAGAGCATTTTCTCGTAAACTAGACTAATTCACCCTGATTGGAAAATGAATCCCAGTCAACATCAACATCAGTTTTTTTAGTGATCCAGACCTCCATTTTTTCTTCTTCAGTCTTCTAGGTGAACACTACTAGTCTCATAACTTTCTATCATATTTTACTTGTCTTTCTAGGTCATTTAGCATTGGTTTGCATATCACACTATGTTTTCCAATTCATAGTCTTTTCCAAATCTACAGTTGGTGGTGAACCCCTCATTAGATCTCATTCAACCCTTGGGGTAGCCCCTTTTCCAGATTTCAATCTCCTTTGCATCAAAATATCAAGGGATTTTTTCTTGAGTGAAAGGTTGGAAATAGCCTCTCTCCTTTTAGGTCCTAAACCTTAGAAGAGAAAGAGAGACCCCTATTTTCTTCTTTTTAGTTTTATCATTGAGCTTAGTATTCAAGAAATCCTCAATCCTCTTTCCTTCTTCAACTTTTACTTCTAAAATTGAGATCTTCTTTGATTTTAGTTTCACATCCATTTCCTCCTATTTGATCTTTCAGTTTGTCAATCTCTTCTTTCGATTCTTTGGCTTTTACCTTTAATTTGTCAATTGTTTATTTTGATTTTTCTAGCATATACCTAATGAGGTAAAAATAACCTCATGAGAATACTAATCCAATTACCCTTCCTTGTTTCTCCTAAGTCATTTCCACCCTACGAATTATTTATCTTTAGGATTAGTAATTAGTTACTTTTTGTGAAAAAGTGTGTAATCTTTATTTCTTGAAATTGATTGAAATAAGCTAACCAACGCAAACATAATGGTATAGTTTTTAGTATTGAGAAGGTTAATATGCATGATTGGTCAATCATGCTTAGCCAAGAAGATTTGATGCGGACTTCAATGTACTTGAAGACAAGAACTAGAAATCTAGGCGCTAGAATTTTTGGAAGTGCATGGTGGACCAGGTCTTTCAAATGTTTTCTATTACTTCTATTCAAAGACTTTATGACTCACTCTAAGTATATTTAATTATTTTTATTATATACCTAAGTTCATTAGTTAGATAAAATATTTTGAAGACTTTTTCAATGGTAATCTTTACCATTTGAATTATAGGATTTTCTTACCAGCTTTTGTATAAATATGTAGCTACTAGAGATAATGATATTAGATATCATTATATTGTTACACTAAGTTCTTGAATTATGTTTTTGAGTAATACTTTTGATATGAATACAAGAAGCTTTTCCCATCTTATTCTGAGTTATTATCATTATGCAATGGAGTTAACTTGGATGGTTTAATTTTGAGGATACATAGTTTTATGTGATTTGGGTTAAGTGTAGTGGCACCCAAGAGCTAGTGACTCAAGGGACTATAGAATAGAAAGATAAGTATTTTGGTTTTAATTATGTTGTTTTTATTCTTTACATGATAAGTTTGAGTGAATGTTGTTCATGTATGTTGAGCTCTGTTAAGATAGTCCTACAGGTTGTAGTTTGAATCTATAGTCCTTAGTTCTCCAAAAGTGAAGTTTCAGAGCATCCACTCTAGTCATTAGTTATAGTATATTAAGTTTGTTGTTCATTGACAGTTAGATGTTAGTTAATCATTGTTATAGTTTCATTACAAGCATTTCCTTTTTAAGTACTTTACATGGTTTTTAGCTTAATCATTTATGCTTTCTAGTATAATCATTTTTGAGCTTTCTAGTTTAGTCTTTTTTATGCTTTCTAGTTTAATGGCCTTTAGTTAAGTTTCATTTATAGCTGTTTCAAAAAAATTAGAAAACCTAAGAGAGAGTTAGTCGAGAAATTTCCTATTGCATACAGCCTTTGAACACTACCCAGTTGATATATTTGATAAATATTTCAACTAAAGAGATAGGACCTAACATTTAGAATCCTATCACTTTTTGGCTCCATTGCTAGGGACTCTTCCTTTTCTAGTGTTAGTAGGAGATTTCTTGAATACAGGTCTTTTAGGAACAAAAATAGTCACTAGGCTTCTTTTTTGCATGATTAGGAAATGAGGCCTCCATGAAAGATACCTACCAAAAACCCCCCAAGAGACATTCCAACCACAAGTAGGAATGCGGAAGTCTCAACTAAAGAATTTACTGAAGAATTCATTAGTTAGGATCAACTTGAGACTTTCCATTATACCCCAAAAATTCACCCATCAGAACACACATTTGTAGAAGGAAGCATCCCTTTGCGTACTCCAGAACCTCAACAATTAGAACAAACCTTTGACAAAGAACCAAATCATGAAGAGGAGCACATCCCTTTCAATTTAATGGGTGACCAAAGGAATGGCACTAACCTAGTAGGGGGAGCATGAACATTCACTTATCCTATTTGTATTGATGCAGACGATGATACACCCATGAAAAAAATTTCACCTGCCTTTTTTCCAACTTTCATAGGTTTATCCTTTGAAGATCCTGACCAGTTTCTATTCAAGTGAAAAAAAATTGTGTCAAACTTATGACTACAAGAGTGATAACCAGAAGCTAAAGCTTTTTCCCTCCACCTTGAAGGATGTTGTAATGCATTGATTTATGGGAAATTAGCTTCAAGATCAATAACCTCTTGGGATGAAATGGAATCTTCCTTCTTGGACAAATACTAGAGTTACTGCAGAGTCAATGATAGGAAAGAGGAGTTGCTCAAACTTTGGAAGAATGAGGATGAAAGCTTAGAAGATTACCTAGATAGGTTAATCTTCTTATCTAAATTATGTGGAGGAAAGGCCATCAGTCTGGAAATTTTGAAAACCATATTTATTAAGGGCCTTGATGATGATGCTAGGAGAATCCTTGAGGATTTCTCCCAAATTGGACTTGATGATACTATTGAATTACATCAGAACTTCTCTCATACTCGAGGAGGTATCCATAAGTCCACTCTTTTCAAAGGCTCCAATGAAATAGGACAACTGCGTGAGGAGATGTCCAACCTAAAGACTGTCATTCTCATTCAACTTAACACCACACTAGATGGAATACAAGCCAAAACATGTAATCCTAGAACTTTATCCATCTATTGTCCTAGGTGTCACAACAAACATTTATTGAGAGATTTCCCCTTGGATTAGGTTGATGTTTTCCAAGTTAGTGAGAAGAATCATGCTACTAATCAATGTGAGCTCCTTAGTGCAATCATGAATTCCAAGAAAAGGACAGCTTAGGTTGAAGAAGAGATTAATCTTGTCAATCAAAGACTGGGAGGATATTTCTCATATGGCCAAAACTCAAATCCCTTTTGGAGGCCCCAAAACAACTGGAATAAAAATCAATGGGAAGCACCTTGGCCTTAAGATCCCCCACTAGTACCACCGAACTGGGGAACTTACCCCTAGGGACAGCCTGAATGGGAAAATCAGTCTCAAGGAAATCCTTAATGGCAAAACCAGACTCAACAACAATGGTATCCTCAAAATATTGCTCCTCATTGGAACCAATCTCAAAATCAGTATTACTCTGTTCCAAGAAGAATTCCTAGTCAACAATAGAATCTTTTACTAGGCCCTCAAAATCCTTAAGAAAATGAATAGGTTAACCAACCCCAACTTCTAGCACCATTAAAATACCCTAGTGTATTCTACAGAATAGGAAAATGTGACTGGATTGAATGTTATTCATTGTGGAAACCTATAATTAAGGTTGGGAAAAAAAATTCCACAACCGACCATAGTTGAGATCCTAGACGAGCCCATGAAAGACTCTGTTGAGACAACTAAAACATCTTCCACATCTTTAGAGAAAAACCTAGTTAGCACCCAAAACAAAACTTTTACACCAACTCCAGGTGGAACTTTTGTAACACCTTAGGAGGAGGGTGGTTAGTCTCCAACTAATTTTAAAGAAGGACTCTACTCTGGCTGAGAAAACTCAAGTACCTTTTCTAGAGCTTATGAAACCAATTACCTTGAAAATACTCTAGAAATGTCCTTGTCTACCAAAACTATGTTGATACAAGAAATCAAACAACTCCAAATTGAGGTCCCTTTATTACAAGCCATTAAAGAGATTCTTGAATTGAACCAACTAATCAAGTATTTGTGATTTAAAACCCTAGGAAGAAAAACAAAATGAATAAATAATGTTCACATAAATGGTTACTTAGCTGATTTTTTGGTTGGAAAGACCACAACTCAAAAATATGATGACCCAGGCAACCCACTTATAATGGTAACAATCAATGAAGTAGCAATACCTAATGCCCTTGTGGACTTGGGAGCAGTCATCAATGTAATGACTATTGATGTGAAGAAAAAATTGGGACTCATTGATTTACCTCCCACAACTATAGTGATGCAAATGGAAAATCAATCCATAGTTATTCCTAAGGGTTTCATAGAAAACATTCTTGTTAAGGTTGGTGGTTGGGAATATCTAGTGGACTTTCAAATAATTCAGTCCCTCACACCAAAAGATAGTTATCCAATAATCCTTGAAAGACCATGGTTAGCCATTGTTGTAGCCAAGATTGACTATAGAGAGGAAGGAATGACCATTTCACATGGTCCTAATAATAAGCTTCTATTATTGTATCCTCCTACCAAGCCAATTGAATATAATAAAGTATGGGTTGATGAACTAGAAGGTCCCAATGGATAGGAAAATCTAGCTTCACTTTCTATGGTAGTCATAAAACAACATGGTGAAGAGCTGGAGGATGAACTGGAAAACAATATGGAAAATCTTACCATGGATTCAAGCGATGAAGAGATGTTGGACGTAGAAGAAATTCTAGGAAAACCAATCAATGTGGATCATACCGAATTTGATAGCACTAACTTCATGGGATTACCTTGTCCCCTGGCTAATATCATTCCAAAAATGGATCATTTCTTTGAAGATATCACCAAACTCCACATAACCATACCACACAATTTTCCTCTTAACACTTTAACAAGACAAATGTATACTGTCACTTCCAACCATCCAGGAGTCAAAACCATCATGTTGGTGCCAGGGAAAAATTTGAATATTAATAGTTCGTTGATAGAACTGAAAGAGCATAAATTGTTTGATAGTTTGAATAGATCTAAAGATTTTTCTTGGGACTATACAAAAATGAGGGGTGTACACCCAAGTTTTTGTACTCATCATATTTATACAAAGGATGTTCGACCTGTTCACCAGCCACAATGGAGACTTAATCCTACCTTGAAAGACATTGTTAAAACTAAAATTGAGAAACTCTTACAAATTGGATTTATCTACCCTATTTCTAATAGAAAATGGGTTTCACTCTTGGTTTTTGTTCCAAAGAAAAATGGGAATTGGAGAGGGTGCATTGACTATAGAAAACTTAATATTTAGCAACCCATAAAGATTACTTTCCCCTACCATTTGTAGACTAGGCTTTGGATAATCTGGCTAGGAGGAAGTATTTATCATTTTTTGATGGATTTAGTGGATACAACTAGATATAGGTAGTAGCAAGAGATCAGGATAAGACAACATTTACATGCCCTTGGGGAACATTCACATATTGAGTTATTCCTTTCAGACTATGTAACACCCTTGTGACCTTTTAGAGAGCTATCTTGGCAATATTTGTTGAACTAGTAAATGACTATGTCAAAGTTTACATGGTTGACTTCACTATTTATGGATCAAATTTTGATTAAGCCCTTCAAAGTCTAGACAAAGTACTAAAGTGATGTGAGGACCATCATTTATCCCTAAGCCATGAAAAATATCAGATAATAGTGGAACAGGGAATAGTGTTGGGACACCACATTTTAGCTGAAGGGATAAATGTTGATCCTAAGAAAATTGAAGTGATACAACAACTTGTAACCCTAAAGACCCAAACTGATGTTAGAATCTTTTTAGGGCATGCTAGATACTATCACAGATTCATATAAAACTTTAGCAAGATTGCAGCCCCTATTTTTTATCTCCTTCAAAAGAATGTAGAGTTCATCTAGACACTTGAGTGTCAGTCGTCATTTGAAATCATTAAGGAGAAACTTATCTCTGCTCATGTCCTATGGGGACCTAATTGGAACCTTTCATTCCATATTTATGTCATTGCTTCTGATGATGCTATTAGCATAGTTATAGGACAAGAGGATGAGAATGGGGGTAAATAATCAATCTATTTCATAAGCAAAAACTTGACTTCCACTGATCGAATTATGTACTACCACAAATAAGAAGTTTCTAGCTATAATACATGCAATAAAAAGAATTTTTGACACTACATTACATGGTATAAAGTCACTGTGTATACATATCACTCCACCATTAAATACCTAATGAAAAAAATGGTATTGAATGGAAGGATAATTAGATGGTTACTACTTCTATGGTAATTCAATTTAACCATTATTGAAAAACCTAGGAAATTCAACTTAGTTGCAAATTTCCTATCTCAAATCAAATAAGATGATGGTGATTGTGCTCTAGTGCAGGATGAATTCCCATATGAAAATATGTTTGCCATCTCCATTAAGACCCCTTGATTTTATGATATCATCAACTACTTAGCTACCTTAGAATTGCCACCTTATTTCACATCAAAATAGAAGGAATGCCTCATTCGAGAAAGTTCTCCATTCAAGTGGATTAATGGGGTATTATTTCAATGTGGTTCTAACATGGTGTTATGATGTTGTGTTAGGGAAAATGAAACCTATAGAATCCTTAGAGCTTGCCATGATGGCCCTTCTGGAGGCCATTGTTCTTTGAAGAGGAAATCCCATAAGATTTTAGGTGCATGATATTACTAGTCCTCAATGCATAAAGATGTTAAGAAATATGTTCACCAATGTTATGAGTGCCAAAGGGTAGGAAGACCTACTATGTCCAATGAAATGCCTCTACAACCTCAAGTAGTCCTTGAACCATTTGAAAAATGGGGATTGGATTTTATCGGTCCTATAGACCCTTCTCAAGGAAAAGAGTATATCTTGGTCTGTCCTGACTATTTGACTAAGTGGGAAGAAGTTAAAGCTTTAAAAGTTGCTAGAGAAGAACAAGTAGCTGATTTCCTATATAATAAAATTTTCCTCAAGTTTGGAGCCCCTAGGACAATTGTCATAGATCAGGGACCCCATTTTATGTCTAAGGTTCTTTTATCTTTCATTGATCATTTCTAGGTAACCATAAGAATTCACCCTATCATCTACAAGCAATGGTCAGGTAGAGGTTACTAATAGGGAGCTAGAAAACATTTTAACAAAAATAGTTTCATCATGAAGGAAATACTAGGCTAGGAAACTACCTGAAGCTGTTTGGGATTACAATACAACTTGGAAATCCACCATTGGTTTTAGTCCATATGAGTTAGTATTTGGGAAGAAACCACTTCTACCTATTGAATTTGAACTCCAAATGCTAAGAACAACAATGGAGTTGGGTCTAGATCTCAAGCAAGCCTAGGTTGAGAGAACCTTACAACTTAGTGAGTTGGATGCACTGCGTTTGGATGTTGTCTATCAAACTAAGTTGGTATAACAACAATGCAAAGTTTGGTATGGCAAGCATATAAAGGAGAGAGAATTCCATAATGGGGATTAGGCACTATTGTTCGATTCTAGATATAAATATCATTAAGGGAAGCTTAGAACTCATTGGCTCAGTCCATAGGAATATTTTGAGTTATTTCCAAATGGATCAGCACAGTTCAAGCCCATTAATGGTAATACTCAAACCTTATTGGTCAATGGACATTGGTTATGCATTTACCATAAGCCAATTAATAGGGAGGAATTTACAAAAATGGTAGAAATGCAAGGAGAGTTGCAATGCATTGGTTTTGCTAAGGTAGAGCCAATGGAATGGTAGATGATTGATAATAAACACTTAGTTTAAAAAAAATCATGTGCATGTGTCTATAGTTACTTTAAGGAATTTATTTTCAATCTTTCATCCTTTTGACTTGGTTAAATCTTGTTGTGATGCTTCAGAACTTGTTGACCTAGCTGTTGCGATGCTCCAAAACTATGCAGGATCGGTTGTTGCGATGCTCTAGAACTTGCATGTTTGACTGGTGTATTCCTCATTTTATTCCTATAGTTTGCTTCATCTAACACTAATGCTCTAAAAATTCTAAGTCCAAAGTCCTTCATTTTGCTTCCTTCTTCTAGCATCTTTCAGCGATACTCCAAAAATTTTCTTGTTGCATTATGGTGGTATGTTTCAGCGATGCTCCTGAATTTTGTTGTTTCTTCTTTCCAGTGGCATCTTTCGGTGATGCTCCAAATGTTCCATATTCTTCCTTCCAGTGACATCTTTTGACGATGCTCTGAAACTTTTTGGTTGTTGCTCCTGTTGCATCTTTCAATGATGCTCTAAAACTTTTTACTTGTTGATCCTGCTGCATCTTTCGATGATGCTCTAAAAATTTTTGGTTGTTGCTCTGGTTGCATCTTTCGATGATGCTCCAAAAAATTTTGGTTGTTGTTCTAGCTGCATCTTTTGACAATGCTCCAAAATTTTTGTTGTTGCATTCCAATGACATCTCTCACCAATGCTTCAGAATTTTTTGAATCACTTTTTCACTCCGAGTGCATCTTTCAACATGCTCCAAAACTTTTTACTCTTCATACCAGTCACATCTTCCAATGATGCTTCAAACTTTTGTATATTCTTTTGCTTTTAGAATGCTTTAATTTTTCTAGTATGATTCACATGCCCATTAATTAAATTTTCCCATCACCTTGTAATCCACACCCACATTATCATTTTTCCCTTCATTACCATCTCCTTTCATAATAAATAATTATTATTATGACTACTTTTCATCATAATAATTCTGCCATTAATTAGCTATCCCATCCACATCATAATAAAATTTTCACCACCTTCACCAAATCATGCAATTATACAATTCCATCAAGAAAAGGTAAGTGATGTTCAACTTGATGACATGACGTAAGGTACATACGATTTTGCTTTAAGTAATTATTTTTGAATAAAGGTAAATTAATTGGCATGAGCCACTCCCCTTTTAAATTTAGTAAATTGTGCCATTAACTAATTGCTTGAGGTATAGTGATATTTTCACTCTTTCACATGCAAACTCATCACATATGAGAATACAACAAAGCTCAAATAAGAAAATCAATTCCTCTTCAATCGGTTGTATCAAAGTTATATTCTGCAATTTAGTTTGTTTAAACAAGTTTCTTGAGCACCACAACATTTTAGCAGAATTCAGCAGAGAAGAGTCCAAAATGGGAGGAGCTAAAAAGAAATTTGAGCTGGCTTTAGCGAAAAAATTGTTGTCATTGGGTAGGATGGCTAGAATTTATAAAGAAATTTGAGAGGCATACTGAGCAATTAGTAAAGTCATTTGTAGAGAACTTTGTATATGGTTAGTTAGTGGTGCATGTCAAGCAATTCCAAGTGAGTTCTAAAATTATTTCTCATATTTTAGGTCTTGAAAATAGAGGCATTAATTTATCAAAAACTACCAATATCACTTATCAAAAGATGATAAAATTATTTCATAGAGAAGGAGAACCTCATGCTATGATAACTATGAGTACTAAAGGAAAAAATAAAGGTTTCCAAAGAATGTCCATTCTAGAGCCCTGACGCATAGTCATAGCCTGGATTATCAAATATTTTACTTATGAAGGACAAGTAGTACAGTAGTAGTAGGTCCACCCTTTCACTTACTTACCCATTGGTGCCATGGCACCAAAAACCCTACCCTAAGGGTCAACCTATCTGCATTCCTTTGTGACTCTATCACTAGTATTAGAAAAATACAAAATTAGCATAGGGCCACTCAAACACCATGTCCTTATTCAATTGATATGTAAATATCATTTCAAGAAGAAACCAGAAAAGAAATGGGAAATTTTTTTACAAAAAATTGAGAATCCAGAGCTAGAAAGACGCCTTGAAAAGGGAGTATCATCTGGTTGGGTGACTCAGCATTTACAAGAACATTCCCCTGAGCCTCTAGGAACTGTTGAACCTCCATATGCCACAATAGTTCCTCACAATGAAGTGCCAAAAACTTTACCTCATACTTCAGAAACCCAAGTCAAGTAGAGAGTGTTGAAATTATAAATTCAAGAGATGAAGCAGAGCCTCCTCACAAGAGGAAGAAGAAAATCAAAGTGACATTGCAGAAAACTCCTCCTTTAAGAAGGAGTAAAAGGCTATCGGTTGGAACTAGTGAGACTGTAGGTTATGACACAATGAGTGCTTCTAAAAAGAGAAGACTTAAAACTAAATCACACTAACTAGAAACTAAAAATTTGTTGGGTATGTGGAAGATCATGATGGGACAAAAAGTGGTGATATGGTGGGTATGTGTAGGGTATGTGGCTGATGACTTTTTTTTACCAAAAATTGATGAAATGAAAAGGGTTTTTAAAGGAGATTCTCAGCTTTCCACCAATATAAATTAAGCTTTACTTTGAATTTAATAAATCATTATTATTCATTTTCTATTTGAATTATGACTAAAGTCCTGATTGATAGGCTAATTGAAAAACATCTATAGCTCTCAAACAGTATCACATTTTTTGAATCTGAAACATGTGTCACATTCTAAGCTTTGCATACTATATAATTAAAAAAAAAATGAATTTCATGAGGTTTTGACCAAGTTAAGGTGGCCATACTTATGCTTTTTTATATTTTTTAAAAGTTGTAATAAAAAATTCATAATTAATTATTTACTTGGAAAAAATTACAAAAAGATATGCATCACATTGGGACATGAGTCCTCTAATTATATCTAAAATATTATTAAAAATTATTTTCATTTTGTTGTGGTTAGGGTGGTTAGACAGACACCTACTTTTTTTTCCTAAAATTTAAGTTCTACAGCATTGAAATTTCAAATTTTTACCAAATAGATTTTTTTAAAAATAAACCTAGTAGTTTAGAAACTAAATTCAATTTGCTAAAGATTCTAGATTCTTACATATTTTTGAAATAATATAGATAACTTATTCAAATTTTTATGTCAAGATATCTATCTCTAAATTTTCTAAATGTTTTGCCACTTAAGGGCCTATTTTTTCCATGATTATCTTGCACATACCCTGCCTCTAGAGGAGACCTCAGAAGAAAGGGAAAAAATAGATTGATCAATCCCCTGAGGTTGAAAAGGTAGCTATACCATCACAGTAATAGAAAGAAGAAGAGAGAGAGAAATTATCACATTATGAGGATGTTGAGGATGATCCTATGAGATAGTTATCTCCCTTAATTGATAGATTTACTGAGCAAGATTCACTTAATGTTTCTGGTGAGGAAAATGTAATTAGTACCGAGGAAAATATAGCTAGCGATGATGTGGAGATTCCCATTTTTCCTTTTTTGTTTATACAAGGATTGAGGAATCTGATAAAAAAGAAATGGAACTAGAGAGGTTGAGATGAGAAATTGCTCAATTAAAATATTAGTTGCAAGGAAATGATGAACAAATCAGCCAACAGAAGGAAGAAATAGAAGTGCACACTATAATTTTGGTGAAAAGAAATCAAGAAATTATGAATTTTAAAATGCAAATTGAGTAGAAAGACAAGACTATTGAACAATTGCAATTTCAAATACAACAATGGAATGAACAAAGTAAAAAGTATGTAAATGATTTGTCTATTAAAGATAGAAAAATTAAAATTTTAACAGATAATTTTATGCAAATGTTTACTACTTTTCAAGAAGAAAAAGATAAACAGAAATCTAAGCTCCAAGCTTCCATAAGCAAAATTTTTGAATTAGAAAAGCATTTATAGGAAGTTAATGTTAAGCCTACAATGGAGTCTAAAGAGGTGCAAACTAAACCAACAATAAGGGAATGGTTCCAAGTTCATATACCTCCATTTCTAAGGACACAGATGGAGAGATGTTACTTTATAAAGAAAGCAAGCATAGAGAATACAAGGTTGAAAAAGGAGTTAGTCTTGTTAAAAGAAAAATTTGATAGGGTGTACCGAGATAAACAAGATGCATGTCAAATTGGTGAGTTGCTATTAGCTGTGCAAAAGGCCATCTAGGCTATACTCCATGTTTTTAATTGAGAAACCCTTGAGATGGAAATTGTTAAGAATTTACAATAATTAGCCACATGATCCTGATGATAAGGAGTTTGTAAAAATATTTGTAGAATCAACTCCTGATCAACAAGATATGTTATGTGAATTCTTTGTTCACAATATTATTTTGAAGAAATATATAGATTTTTATGTTAATTTATTTGTTGGTGAAGTTCAATTAAGAGCATTTCTATCTACAATGCAAAATCAAATCCACTGGCAAGATAGAAGAAGGGAATATGCACAGAAAGAGTAGACTATTGGTCTCCAAATGCAATGTCCTCAGAGGAAGCCTTCTACTTTTAAAGCATAGTTCAAAAGTATTAAGATTAAAGAAACTATGGAGATTTAATATGATAATAACCTTTGACTATGTTTTGATCATTTTAGAGACTAGGGCCCAGAATTGAAAAGAAGAGCTTGGAACACTTGTGAAGAGAGATACACTCCTCTTCCCATACACTTGAAAAGAAGAGAGGTGATTTCATCTACAAACATTCAGTGGTCCTACAGAATCTGTAGAAGCTTTGGCAAAAATTCTTAAAGAACTTAGGACTAACTAGATTGGAATGAGATACAGACCTATGTTACTTCTTGTACCACCCTTGCAGTACATACTACTTTAGCACAAAACTTTGAACAATTTCAAGAATGGAAAGAAATGGTTAAACTCAATGAAGGTTTCCTGAGGAACCCTGAGGATCTGGATATAGAAGTAGATAATCTTTATGAACTCAATGTTAAATATGAATGATTCAACAAAAATAGGGGAAAATTAGGATAGGGGCCACAACAAAGAGTAGGAGGACCTACTTAAGCTTAAGAATGGGAGAAGTGATGAGGTAAAAATAACCTCATGAGAATACTAAGACAACTACCCTTCCTTGTTTCTCATAATTCATTTCCACACTGCCAATTATTCATCTTTAGGATTAGTAATTGCTTACTTTTTGTGAAAAAGTGTGTAATCTTTATTTCCTGAAATTGATTGAAATAAGTTGACCAATGCGAACATAGTGGTATAGTTTTTAGTATTGAACAGGTTAATATGCACGGTCGGTCAATCATACTCAGCCAAGAAGATTTGATGCAGACTTCAAAGTAGTTGAAGACAAGCGATGGAAGTCTAGGCACTGGAATTTGTGGAAGTGCATGGTGGATCGAGGCTTTGAAATGTTTTATGTTAATTTTATTCAAAGACTTTATGAAACACTCTAAGTTTTTTTAATGCTTTGTATTATGGACCTAAGCCCATTAGTTAAAATCTATCAAATACTTTTTCAGTGGTGATCTTCACCATCTGAATTATAGTATTTTGTTACCAACTTTTGTATAAATATGTAGTTGCCAGAGATAATGATATTAGATATTGTCATTATGTTACACTAAGTTCTTGAACTATTTTTTTGAGTTATACTTTTGATATGAATAAAAGAAGCTTTTCCCATCTCATTCTGAGTTATTAACATTGTGCAATGGAGTTAACTTAGATGGATTAATTTCAAGGATACAAAGTTTTATGTGATCTGGGTTAAGTGTAGTAGCACCTGAGAGCTGGCCACTCGAGGGACTGTAGAATAGAAAGATAAGTATTTCATTTTCAATTCTGTTTTTATTCTATACATGATAAGTGTGAGTGAATTTTTTTTGTGTATGTTGAGCTCTATTAAGATAGTCCTCCAGGTTGTATTTTGAATTTATATTCCTTAGTTTTGTTAAAGTGAAGTTCCAGAGCATCCACTTTGGTCATTAGTTATAGTCTGTTAAGTTTGTTGTTCATTGACAGTTAGATGTTAGTTAATCATTGTTATAGTTTCAGTACAAGCACTTCATTTTCAAGTAATTTACATGCTTTTTAGCTTAATCGTTTATGCTTTATAGTATAATCATCTCTGAGCTTTCTAGTTTAGTCATTTTTATGCTTTCTAGCTTAAATATTTTCCTGCTTTCCAGTTTAGACAATTTCCACGCTTTCTAGTTTAATGGCCTTTAGTTAATTTTCATTTATAGTTGTTTCAAAACATTTAGAAAACCTGAGAGAGATTTAGTCGAGAAATTTCCTATTGCATATAGCCTTTGAACACTACTCGGTTGATACATTTGATGCATATTTCAAGTAAAGAGATATGACCTAACGACAACCTATCAACACTCATATTCAAATGATATTTTTCAATCTTACTTCATCTAGATCTTCAAGAGCATATTGGAGTTCTCCTTCAAAATCAACTTAATTGAAGTCCCAACCTTTAGGTTTCACTGACCCTAGATCCAATTTAGAAGAAAATATATCTTCATCACACAAGGAGTCAGACTTCTTATAATTCTCGACATCACACTTTTTGTCACCATCTTTCAATTTCATAAAAAGAGTTTCATCATCTAAATCATTATCCTAATCTTTTGAGGAACAAATGCTTTTCATGGAATAAAAACTCTTTCTAATCTTATCATTTTTGTTACTTTTTTCAGATTCTTCATAAGGACATTTAGATTCTAATTGACCAATTCTTTCATAATTGAGACACTTGAAAGGTAGCTTACCTTTATATTTTTCCTTGTGCCTTTCTTTAATCTTCTCACAAATTTTGCTTCAACCTCATCAAAGTCATCATCTTGATTAGATGTTTCATATTTTATCTTTTTACTAGTTTTGAATGTTGCTTCCATCTTAGGAATTGAAATGACCAAAAAATAGGTTTTTTAAAAGGTAGGGTTCAAAATATGGTGTGATGAGGGACCTATTTTCCTTTATTTTATTAGGAAAAGAGATTCCCACAATGAAATGATTATCAACCTTTAGGTGAATCAACCCAAAGTGAGAATCTTTAGATTTCCTTATGACTAAAGGATGGGGGTCAAGTCAAACAACACTTTGGGGAGAAAAAGTAAAAAATAGTAAATCAACTCCAAAATGCAATCTAACACTTGAAACTTGAAGATTAAACTCAATATTTGCATAACCAAAAAAAAAATGCAAATCTCAGAAGGAAAGAAACATGTGTCTTGGTCACCAAAAGTGATTTTTGTAAGTTGGTCTCAGGCTCATTCACCCATGGGTGAATGGGTCCAAGTATAGGGGTTTCAACAATATTTCGAGAGCCTCTAGTGCAGATCTATATCTTCTGATTTGTCCAAGTTTTAGTGTTAGAAAGTCAAAAATCTGATTTGTAGGTTAGATTTCGTTATTTGACAACTTTTGCAACTTTGACAACATTGTAAATCTTGCACTTCAAAAGGTCTTGAAGTCTTATTCAACCTAAACCTACAATCACACACACAAGAGAAAAATGTTTATTTTTGGGTGAATGGGGGTTCTCCTTAGTCAAACCCTATTTTGGTAATCAAACCTTAAATTGAAATAATGCATGAAATAGGGAATGAAAAATGAACAAATCTATGTTACCACTCAACAAAC
Organism: Sequoia sempervirens; assembly: GCA_007258455.2. Lineage (NCBI taxonomy): Eukaryota > Viridiplantae > Streptophyta > Pinopsida > Cupressales > Cupressaceae > Sequoia > Sequoia sempervirens. Next base: position 149,249,179 of record VDFB02047230.1, on the reverse strand, counting down.
CCTTGTATAAAACCTTGGTAATGGAGATCTTAGGAGATCTATAACTTGCATGAAATTGCTAAATTGGATGTTGATCTTGACACTTGAAATAGATGCTTCAATGCTTGAATAGATCTTGAAACCTACATCACAATGTTAGATCCAAAAACATGCATGATGCAAGAAGACTTTCACATGATGGATGGATCTTGATTGCTACAATAAATATTTGATATATATGCTCTTGAATACCTTTAATTTCTCTTGAAATTCTCTTGTAGATCTTGAAAAATGCTAGGTGAAACTTAGTGAAATATCCTTGTATTTATAGGTACAAGTAAAAACACAAACCTATGTCACACTTTATAAAGGAATCAGCCAACAACAACAAAAAATTATGAACTTCGACCACATAAAAGTGGTCTTTATGTTTTGAATTTCAAAATGATGAAAATTAATGAAATGTAGAAATATTGATGAAGTTTATTCTTGTAATTTTTTAGATTTTTTAAAAATTGTTTTGATTTTTTTTACCAATTTAAGAGTAGATTTTAGAATGCGAATTTTTTTAGGAATAAGTGACCTTCACTTGATGTCAAGAAACAAATAGAAAAAAAAAACTTCATTGTCTCCTAATTTTTCTTTTCCAAATAGGTAACTTCAATATCTAGTGCATGGAATGATTTTTTTAAAAAAATCATGTATATTTTCCGTGTAATAACATTTTAAAGTCAAACTAGTCAAAATTTGATAGTTTTCATTTGACATCAACTATTGCCTACTTATTTAATTATTTTCAAAAAACAAATTATACCCTTTTTTATATTGCTATCAGGATTCAACCATGTAGTTTTTGAGTCAAACTCATTGACTTATGTTTCATGAGTAGTGGCTCACAAGAACCCATCTCTCATGATAATGAATGGTCCACTTAGAACTCATTGCATCTAGGTGATACTCATAGAGGTGAAGCACTGGGCCATCCCAGGAGGTCACCCATCCCAGTACTACTTCGGCTCAAGCGTGCTTAACCATAGAGTTTTCCCCAAGGTTAAGCCCACTTAACTTGCAACCCCATTTACAAAACCTTTAGAAAGTGTTGTGCCTTATGAACCATTCATTATACAATCCCTTTAGCTCATCAATTGATAAGTAAGAGTTATTTTCCATAGTGTGTCAAATTTTGATATTGCTATCAAGATTCAACCGTGTAGTTTTCGAGTCAAACTCATTGACCCCTGTTTCATGAGTAGTGGTTCACAAGAACCCATCTCTCATGATAATGAATGGTACACTTAGCACTCATTGCACCTAGGTGATGCTCACAAAGGTGAAGCACTAAGCCATCTCGGGAGATCACTCATCCCAGTACTGCTCTGGCTCAAGAATGCTTAACTACGAAGTTTTCCCCAAGTTTAAGCCCACTTAGCTTGCAACCCCATTTGTAAAACCTTCAGCAAGTGTTGTTCCTTATGAACCATTCATTATAGAGCCCCTTTAGCTCATCAATTGATAAGTAGGAGGTATTTTCCATAGCGTGTCAAATTTTGATATTGCTATCAAGATTCAACCGTGTAGTTTTTGAGTCAAACTCATTGACTCATGTTTCATGAGTAGTGGTTCACAAGAATCCATCTCTCATGATAATGAATGGTCCACTTAGCACTCATTGCATCTAGGTGATGCTCACAGAGGTGACACACTGGGCCATCCCTGGAGGTCACCCATCCCAATACTGCTCCAGCTCAAGCACGCTTAACCACAGAGTTTTCCCCAAGGTTAAGCCCACTTAGCTTGCAACCCCATTTGAAAAACCTTTAACAAGTGTTGTGCCTTATGAACCATTCATTATAGAGCCCCTTTAGCTCATCAATTGATAAGTAGGAGGTATTTTCCATAGCGTGGTTAAGCGCACTTGAGCCAAAGCAGTACTGGGATGGGTGACCTCCTAAGATGGCCCAATGCTTCACCTTTGTGAGCATTACCTAGATGCAATGAGTGCTAAGTGGGCCATTCATTATCATGAGAGATGGGTTCTTGTGAACCGCTACTCATGAAACATGGGTCAATGAGTTTGAGTCAAAAACTACATGGTTGAATATTGATATCAATATCAAAATTTGACATGCTATGCAAAATACCTCCTACTTATCAATTGATGAGCTAAAGAGGCTCTATAATGAATGGTTCATAAGGCACAACACTTGCTAAAGGTTTTACAAATAGAGTTGCAAGCTAAATGGGTTTAACCTTGGGGAAAACTTCATGGGTAAGCGAGCTTCAGCCGGAGTAATACTAGGATGGGTGACCTCCCGAGATGGCCTAGTGCTTCACCTCTATGAGCATCACCTAGATGCAATGAGTGCTAAGTGGACCATTCATTATCATGAGAGATGGGTTCTTGTGAACCACTACTCATGAAACATGGGTCAATGAGTTTGACTTGAAAGCTACATAGTTGAATCCTGATAGCAATATCAAAATTTGACATGCTGTGGAAAATACCTCCTACTTATCAATTGATGAGCTAAATGGGCCCTATAATGAATGATTCATAAGGAAAAAGACTTGCTGAAGGTTTTGTAAATGGGGTTGCAAGCTAAGTGGGCTTAACCTTGGGGAAAACTCTGTGGTTAAGTGTACTTGATCCGAAGTAGCACTGGGATGGGTGACCTCCCAGGATGACCCAATGCTTCACCTCTGTGAGCATCACCTAGATACAATGAGTGCTAAGTGGACCATTCATTATCATGAGAGATGGGTTCTTGTGAACCACTACTCATGAAACATAGGTCAATGAGTTTGACTCAAAAACTACACAGTTGAATCCTGATAGCAATATCAAAATTTGACACGCTGTGCAAAATGCCTCCTACTTATCAAATTATACCCTTTTGAAGAGGATTCTCTCCTCTAGTGCACCATATATTTTTCAAAAAAAATTAACATGTTTTACTATTTTTCTCTTAAATTCTAATAATCCTTTTTTTTATCTTTAACAACCTACTTCCATTATTTAAAAAAACAATATATTAAAACTAATAAAAATATTTTTAAAATTACATATTTGGATTCACAACTCCGAGCACTACAAAGGGATATTTTTCTTTTTTCTAAAAAAAAAAATTGATTGAAGAAACACTTAGTGGAAGTTAAAATTTTCAAAAAAATCTAAAAAAAGCTAAGTTGGCTGGCAACTAGGATGCCACATAGATAGTTGTGGTAGAAAGGGTTTTGACCGAAACCCTTTCTACAAAAACTGTGCATATAAAATAAGTCAATTTCAAAGCAGCAAAGGGAAAATTTAATTTTTTTGGTTTTGGGAAAAACATATTTGGTCAAGGTATGTGTAGGATCATCATGGAAAAAACAAGCCCTTAAGTGGCGAAAAATTCAAAAAAATCAGAGTTATGCAACTTGATGTAAAAATTTGAATAAATTATCTATATTATTTCAAATATATGTAAGAATAGAACTTGTAGCAATTTGAATGTAGTTTTTAAAATACTAGGTTTATTTGATTCTTTTTAAAATATATTTGGTAAAAAATTTAAATTTCAATGCAGTAGTACTTAAATTTTAGGGAAAAGTAAGAAGTAGGTGTTTGTCTGACCACCCTAACCACAATAAAATGATAATATTTTTCTTATCAGATTTTAGATATAAGTAGAGGACTCATGTCCGGATGTGATGCATATTTTGTTGTAATTTTTTTACAAGTAAATAATTAATTATGAATTTTTTATTAGAACTTTTAAAAAATATAAAAATTTGTATGTCTAACCACCTTAACTTGATCAAAACTTCATGAAAATCATTTTTTCTTTTTTTAATCCAATAGTATGTGAACCATAAAATGTGAGGCATGTTTCAGATTCAAAATGTGATCTTGTTTGAAGCTATAAAATGTTTTTCAATGACCTATCAATTAGGACTTTAGTCATAATTCGAATAGAAAATGAATAATAATTATTTATTAAATTCAAAGTAAAGCATAATTTATATTGGTGGAAATCTAAGAATCTCTTCAAGCCAGCACCATTTAATCAATTTTGGGTAAAAAAAAAGTCATCAGCTGCATACCCTACACATACCCATCGTATCGCCAATTTTTGGCCCATCATGATCCTACACACACCTATCAAAACTCTATGTGCCACATATAGGCCACATTATTTCAGTTGAAACCTATTTGGCTAAAAAAATTCTGGCCACAGAACTATTTATTTGGTTGAAATTGTGACACAGCCTTGTGCTTTTACCCGTATGTATCCTTAATTTCCCAAAATTCAAATATCACAAGCCAACATTGAATTATGGATTTGAAAATATTAACATACTACCAAAAAGATAATTTAAATTTAGGTCCAAAGGTTTAGGGAGGACCCATTCACCCATGGGAAAATGGGTTGCAAGTAATTATACCTAAAACACACATTGCTCAATGTAAAGTATTATGTTTAGGCATTGATTATTGTTGGGTTTCCCCTTTGAAAAATATAATTAATTAGGCTTGTAAATGAATAAAAGGGATAATTAAGGCATAATTAAGGTCAATTTAATTAAGAGGGCCCAAATAAGTGTGTAAATTTAAAGGGGTACAGTTAGCAACACTAAATTAAGGCATAAGTCCAATTAAACTAGGAGGGCCCAAACATGTGAGAAAATGTAAAGGGTTACATTTTTCTACACTACAAGAACATCTTTGTCAAATTCTCTCATTTCAAAAGTTGTGAGGGAACCAAACATTTAATCTATATAGTACTACATATCCAAATCCTTAGATTCTTCAATAGCAAATACCTTATGACTATAAGCTTTAGGGAGTGATCTCAAAACCTTCTTCACAATCTCATCTTCTTTTACTACACCACAATTTAGTGATGTCAGAAACTATTTCATACACCCAAAGCATATAACTTGCAATGTCTTCATCCTCTAGCTTTCTCAAGGTCTCAAATATACTCTTGAAAGTTTGCATCTTGGCTTGCTTAACTTTAGTATCTCCTTCATAAATTTTGCTAAGATTTTCCCAAACATCCTTAGAAAAACTGCAGTTCATCACCTTCAAATGCTCTAAATCAACCAATCAACACAAGAGAGCATTCTTAGCCTTGAATTGCACTCATATAATTAATTTCAGTTGGATTTATTGGAGGAGTAGTAGGAGCAACATATCCAACCTTGACTGATTTCCAAAAACCAAACCCTAGGGAGTTAGGTGTCCTTCCATTCTTAATTTCCAAAAATAATAATTAGTCCCATCAAACCTAGGACCCTTGTATGAACCATCATGTGTCATCTCAGATCTTTTCCTCAAGTGGTCAAGCTTTCTTTAGAGGAACTTAGCTTTGATACTAGTTGTTGAACACACCCAGAGACTAAGAGAGGAGGGTGAGTCAGTCTACACAAAATCTTACTCTTTTGGAATTTGAATTCCTTAGCACAATACAAACTTCAAAATCTTAAGAAGATTAGTAGAAAGATATAGCTGTTTAAACCCTCAACAACTTCAAAAGTAAAAGATATAGCAATTCTAACATGAATCAGATTGGTAGTAATGATAAAAGAGACAAGAACACACATCCACAAGATGATGCCAAATTTACATGAAAAAACTAATGAGGGAAAAACCACAATGAGATTTAACTCAAAATATAAAGGCTTACTACCAAAAGGACTTGTAAACCAAGGCACACTACCTTGGTGCAAGGTACAAAGGACTTGTTGAACTAAAGCAAACATAACTTTATGAGCAAGATACAAGGGCCTGATGAGATTCACTATCTCAGAGCAGGATACAAAGAGTTATAGAAATATTACAATATTTTTCAACATAAAACTCTATTGACTAAGGCATTATAACACATATGATTATATCTTTCACATGTATCTACACTTCTTCTATGAGATCTTCAAATACAATCCACACTTTCTTGTTTGCACCCTTGTACACTTATCCACTTTGTTGCATCTAAAAGGATCTTGCATTTATATCCACCCCAACTCTTCAAAATTTTAGTTAGGTCATCTAGGAAGAAGATAAATAATGAATTCAACAATTCGGCCACCAAAGCATAATGTGTTCCTATCCCAAATATAGAAAGGACCAAAAAAAGACTTAATACATCTTCCAATATGATCCAAAACAATTCACACATTGGCACACACCAATCTAAGTCACTATCAAGGAAATGTGTAGATGAGACTTTGAAGCACATAACCAACGAGCCTAAAAACATACTCTAAATTGAATTTTCTCAAAGTGGTTCTGACCAGGATAGGTTAGGACCCAAATCTAACTTAACACATCTTCAAATGTTAGTGTAGACCCCCAAGCATATAGTGCAAGTAAGAAAAAAAGCCATGTCAACACAGGGAGATATCTACAAATAATCTAGAAAGTAAACTCAAGACACAATGCAACACCAAAGATGCCAATCAGCACCGTGCGAATCACACGGGGATGTTCCATGAACATCCAACAACACTTTCAACCACTTCTTCATACTATCATGCGATCAAAAGCCACTACAGACCAAACAAGAACAAAATACTTTATTCAAGAAGTACATGATATAACATTAATAGATCAACTTGTGGATCACTTCAATACATGAAACTAGAACTAGGACATTGCATAGATGTTGAGAGTTCAAATTCACCAAGTCGTGGGAGTAGAGACATTAATATGGAGAAATGCGAAGAATTTTTTGGATGAGTATAGACAACCAACAACACTACCAACCTTCTGCAATTCAAAGAAATCTCCTCGATAACACTAGTGACCTAAAATAGGAGTGAAACATCCATAAAATATTGACTTTGAATCCCAACCCGTAAGATCATACCATTAATAGTGGAGGAATGCAGAGCATTCTCCCAAGTAGACTTCAAGCAACTTCCTGAACTAGGAACACTTAACCAACTTGTGGAGGCTAGAACTTTCTTTCAACAACACATGCTACATCAGTAACATCAAGAGAGAGCATGAGACATATTTTAGACCTTCAACAACATCTCTCCACTATTAGAAATACTTCTAATTCTTCTAATCCTCATCTTAATAGATCATTACAAAACCAACTCAGTTGACAGAAATCATACTCAACACTTCTTAGATAAGACATGACATCCAATCATGAACTTCAAAAAACATCAGATAAGGAATGACATCCAAATATGAACTTCGACAAGGCATGACATTCAAACATGAGTTCTTCAACAAGTCATGACATCCAATCATGAACTTCAACAAGCATCTCCATACATCAATATTAACCCAATCTGAATGTTGTCAACAATGGCAACCAATGATAAGCAACAAACACTGCAACGATCTCTCACCAAGCACTTGACATCAAATGCAAACAATTTCTCCTGTACTTCGCAAGTGTTGACAACAATGTCAACTATAAACAATTCACCAAGTGTTGTCATCAGCTACTGACAACAAGCTCATTAACCACCCAAACATATAATAATCTTTATCAAGTGTTGACATCAACAACTACTATCAATCTCACAAACATATGACAACCACTGCCAACCATCTTACACAATTCTCCTCAAGTGTTGACACCAATGACAACAATTGCCAACATTATCTATAAATTTATTAAATTTATACATACATATACCCCTGTATACTTACTATCCCATTAGCTAGATACATTTCCATAATCATGGAATTGAAATCAACCTTTCAAATTTAAGAATTAAAATTTGGTCAATTTTCCCTATTTATTTTCTCACCCTAAGCTGACTAAATATTTATTTTATAAAATTTGATATTGTGTGAGTATTTAAAGACATTTAATTGCATTTAGTTGAACAATCAGGCATCATTGGAAGTATTCTCATCCTAGATCTTTAAAGAAACAACCAATAGTGACACATTTGGATTTGGTTCACTAACAAGAGTAAAAATTATGCGTACTTTATTTTAGAGGCGTTACCTATTTTTGAAAAGTTAAGCCAAAAATATAATTAGGGGTCTCTTCCTCCCATCCACTGTTTTTGTTTACATTTATGGGGATTTTCCTAACAGAATTTGTCTCCATGAAATGAACTAACAATCCTTCCAAGCTATTTTCAAATACCACTAGCCCTAAAATATCAAGAAACAAAGTAAATGATGATATTTTGGGTGTGCAACAAAGTAAAGTTTTTCATTGTATAAAGTTGAGTCCAAACCCAAAGGATAGGTTGACAATTACATACTTGAAATAGGCTTACAAACTTGACATTTGACAAAACACAAATCTGATATAGATTTGAAAACCATTTAATAAAAAAGATTATATTTTACTAATTAATACTTAAACAAGATTAAAAAATCTTTAATGCACACTTTTCACCAATAAAATCGAATACTAATCTTATCTACATTTAATTTCTTAATTTAATTATTACAATAATCAAATTTATCAATTCCAAATATTACTCCTTGATTTTAGATTAATCTATCTTGATTTTATCTAAATTACATTATTTTCCTTTATAAACATATATTAATTTAAAAAATTAAAAAAAATCATTTGGCTTTCATCTACAAAGAACACTATAGACAGCCTCACGCTAAGGAAATATAATTCCAAAATTCCGATCGTCAACCAACCTTGGTAAGCGTGTTTCATTGTAGAGTCATTGCGAAAAGTAGGGAATAATTTTGTCGGGTTGTCATGACTTATTCCGTAATTTAGCCGCTAAAATATAAACATAAAATATATATTTAATAATGAATTAGAGGTTAAAGAGATGCCCTTAACAAATTTAAATTCGAATAAAATCAATGGGCCCACTAATTTTGTCCTTAGGATTGATAATTTACAAGTGTTATTTTTAAAATTAAATGAGAACGAATTAAAATATTTAGTTTTTGAATTAGTGGATGTTGGAGATTTATATAATCAATTTATTATAGAATAAATTGTTTTTTATGTGTTGACTATCTTGAATTTATATAAATGTAAAATCTTTTGTGGATTGATCTCAATGTTTAGGATTAATCTTATATAATGTAGATTTGATCTCTAAGATCTGTAGTTGTGAATTAGTTCAATGCAAGCTTAAATAATCTAGTGCATCATGATGCTTTCTATCCATTGACATTTAAGGATTGGCAATATTTAAAATACTTTAGGGAAGTTGTTAGAATATGACGGTCAATTTATAATCTCAACAAGTGTTGGAAATTAGAAAAAACATGCAATGACCTATATGCATCTCGTGAAATATCAACACTTCACAAATACTAATAAAGTCATAGACCAAGA
>VDFB02047230.1:149224229-149239822 GCA_007258455.2 Sequoia sempervirens | reverse complement strand
TGTCAAGTTGTGCCTTTGGAGATGACCCTAACAAAATCAAACTCACTCATGCTCACTCAACTCCTAATGCATGTCCTCCTCATTATGTTGACATCATTGGAGAAGATGATGACAGCATGAATAAGTTCCTAAATTATTGTCTTAATAACCTTGAAGCTAACACATCCTTTTATCCATCTATGAACCAACCAAATCCTCCTACCATACCACCTCTTGAGATGTTTGGTTAGTTACATGCTAAAACAAAAGTTGAACCTAAGTTCCCTACAACAGGTGAACCTAGTTTCTCTAGAAAAACAAACACTCAACCATTTTATGATAACAAGGTAACAAACAATCCTATCAATCTTGATGAAACATATGGAAAAGGCTTCAAAATATTGAACAAAAAAAGATGTGACCCAACAAGTGAACATGAAATTCATCAACTCCTAGAGAAAATACCAACTAATAAAAACGCAAAGGGGTTAGGATATCAAGATCCCTCTCATAACATAAATCCTCCTAGAGAATATCTAAGGATTCAAGGTGATGGTATGATGATCTTTGATTCCCCTCTTGATTTGAATGTCCTTCTTCCTAAGGAACAACCAATGACTAATAACAATGACAAGGATGAGAGGATCATCATAGGTCCTCCTCCTCAACATTCAACTAGAGAAGTTGGTGAATCTAGCAAATGTAAAAGACCTTACAAATTACAAAAGTTACAACCTCCTCATCCACCACCTGAAAGTTAAAGGAAACTACAATTGCTTTTGAACAAATAACTAATAACATTACCACCTATGAATATACTAGTACTATATCCTAAAGACGCAAAAGTCCCACATTCCACATATCATTGAATTCTCTGATGCAATATTGATGAATGTCATGCATTCTAGTTAGTATTGAAATTTTTCATTTTGATGACAGTGATTGCCATCATGTGATTTCCTAGCTTGATATTGTTTCACCATTGTCATTTAATGGTTGTAGAATATTCTATTCTCACTATTACATGGACTTTCCACATCACCTACCTTAGCTCATTCTTGTCTCACATTCGATTGGGGAAAGAAATTGATAGCCTATTCAGGTAATCCATTGTCATTGTCCCTTAGGTTCGTGTTCACCTTTCGCTTATACAAGCTGAGATTGGGAGGTAGATGACTTGCTCATGGGTTGACTCACATTTTCCTTACTAGTCTTCTATTATTTCTTTTCATTTTTCTTTTGTGTGATTGCATGTGCATAATGTGATCCCAGGTGCCATTACATTTGATGTTCTCTCTCTTTGTGACATTCTTTATTTGTACCTTGATTCTTCTCTATGTCATACATCTCTTTTCCTTTGCACTGCTTTTATCTTTTTTTTCCTTTCAGGGGATGACACAAGGCATCAAGACACCCTATGTCTCTTCCATGTTGACCAAAGGATTTATTTTCCTTTTTCCATTTTATTTTATCTTTTTCTTTTGTCTTGTGTTTTCCTTTTGGGGATGATGCAAGGCATTGAGACACCCTATGTCTCTTCCATGTTGACCCAAAATGCTTTCTTTTCCTTTTCCTTTTCCTTTTCCTTTTCATTTTATTTTTTTCATTTGTCTTTTGTTTTCCTTTCAAGGATGATGCAAGGCATCGACACCCCATGTTGACCCAAAAGGATTTATTTTTACTTTTCCTTTTCATTTTGTCTTTTTCTCTTTTGTCTTGTGTTTTCATTTTGGGGATGTGAGGCATCGAGACACCCTATGTATCTTCCATGTTGACCCAAAAGTTTTTTCTTTTTTTTCACTCTCTTTCTGTCATTCTTCTAGTTCTATGTGTATTTGGGGGATGATGAAAGTTCCAAGCTCACTAAGAAAAAGAAAAACATCAAAGCAAAGAACATACTGACCCAAAATCCATAGACCCCTTATGTGTTTAGTGTTTTCATTTTGGGAGCAGCCCCTCCCTTTTATTTTTCTCCCACATGGAAGAACCTTACTTGGAAACATATGACTTGGAATAAGGCTTTCCAAGTTGACTCTCATGTCTTCTTTCTTGTTTTCATTTTCATTTGTTACTTTATAGTAATTGCTCACGGTATGGTGTTTAGAAATTTCTTTAAAGTGAGGGCATATATTGGAATTATTCTTTTTCATTTTCCTTTTTATCGATTCTTACTACAACCTTCTTACTTCATATGATGTGTTTTTCAAGCTTTGTGGATGACATTAGGTGTAATTTCCTTTAGGAGCATGATCTCTCTTAGCATATTACATTCCTCTTAGTGGATTGATGCGACACACTACATCCCCTAAGTTGAAAATTGTCTATTCTTTTATTATTCCTCTCTTGGAGACATTAAGCACAATGTTCCCTAAGTTAAATACCTTGCATGAACTAAGCAAGAATCCTTCCAACATTTCCTATGTTTTTTTTTTTTATTGTTATATGGCCACCTTGCATAACACAACTTGCATGATTGTGGAGCCATCTTGATTGGTCATGAGCTCTAAGCATACAGATCTTTTATTGTCTCATGAAGCTCGAAAATCATTTTTTTTTGTGATGCCTTATTAAAGTTATCAGGAGGTATAACTTTCGTATGGTTTGAGCAGGAAGCCTAATCTGAGGAATGACTTTCCACATAACCAATTGCATGTTTGTGAGTGAATACTAGCCATGAGTGTATGTTTCTCACCTTTTAGGACTTCTCACCTGGAAAACAACCAGGATTTCCATCACCTTAGAGTCAGTATGTGTTTTTTAGAAAAAACAACCTAGATCTGATCCACATCAGGATGGAGAAATGGTTGAAGCTTGATATGATTATTTTATTTCACCTTTTTCTCTTTGTCATCTTTGGCAATGTATGCTTGGGCCTTGTTGTTGTTCTTTATATCATTTTCATGTGTGTTCCTTTGTGCCTATGTTGGTTTACCATGGGATCTTGATCTTAGGGGTTTGATCATCCCCCTTGATTGTTATCTCATCTTATTTGCAAGGGTGCATTTGAACCTCTCTTGATGTGTGATTTTCTACTTTAGTGTGAGTTTGAAGCAAGTTCATCCTCTCACGAAAATGAGGGCTAGATGGAGACTTCATAAAAGTAACCCTTCTACTTTTTTTGACTTGTTCAGGCTCTCCTTGTGATTTTGGGTTAATTTTTCCTTGATTTGATGTTACAATGTGGATAACACATTCACATTAGGTCTTGGTCCCTTGTGAACTAATGGAATTTTAATGGATCCTTGTAAAAATGTTGTGAAGTGTTGCAGCATGCATTTTTTTCCTAGGGTTTCTATCAATTAACTAATCATATCAAACGTAATTTTTAATCCTGAAATCAGCATTAATCTTGCATGTGGTCAGGTGTTGCAGAATGTTGTAACACATACCAAGAGCTTCTCTGGAAACATCATTATTATTGGTAATTTCGCCTTGTAAGCTGGTATTTATATTTTGCATCCATAAGCCTCATTTATTGCATCGCTCAAGGATAACCTGGCGCAATCAGTGACGAAATCATAGTTTTGAGTTTTTTCTGGCTTGTGTGAAATTTGATTTTGAAGATGTTTGGGACTCATTCCTGCCACCTTAAGGTGAATATGAGTCCCACCGTCTTTTTGTCCATGGAAGTTTCACGCATTTCTGGCACTTTTCTTTTTGGTGTTCCCTTTACATTTATGTTTGGTGGGACTCGCATTCTGCCACCTATACCTACCATATAAAATGGAGTCCATTGATTCATGGATTTATTTAGGTCTACGTTCTGATGCTTGACCTATTTACAGATTTAATGTTGCAATGTAAGCTTATATATAGATTCACATTAGGCCCATGCTAATATTCAGGAATTATGATGTCTTGTGAAGAGGTGTTGCTGTGAGAGTTTGTAACCACATTTCTACACACATTTCTAGACTCTTCTTATTATAATTCATCTAGAATCACCTTTTTATTATTCCTTTATCAAGTCCTATTTCAAAGTATTTATGAGATTCTAGTAGCTGTCTTCTGCATACTTTTCGACATCATCACATAATTCACCTTTCTTATGCTTCTTTAGCCTTTATGCACTTATAGAGCCATAATTAAGTATTTTGAATGTAAACTGATGACAACATTAAATTACGCTTAATTCCTAACACCCATTTGCTGCCATGAATTGCAGGGCAATTCCCTCTTGTCAAAATTCAAAATATTTCAAAATCTCTTTCAGTTTTTTATTCATTAACACCTTATGTCACCCTGTGATGTATTATTAGGTCATTAGGACATAAGTGTGTATAAATATGTTTTTTTACATCCATTCTAACCCCCATTCATCTCATTCACTCATTCATCATAGATTAGCACTCTTGCATTCAAAGCATCATTACATCATTTGATCAAGCAAATATCAAGCATCTTGGAGTAGCCATTGACATATCTTCAGACTTCTACAAGGATTTGGTGAGTTTATGAAACTTTCATGTTTTTTATTCATCATTCCTTTCACGTTTTCATTTCACTTCTTTATCAAGTGTTTGATTACCAAAGTGGGATTTGAACAAGGAAAATTCCTATACTCTAACCCTTAACCATTCCCCTCTTTGCATGTGTGTTTACAAGTCTTGTAGGAATATTTTTCAAAGAAATAGGTTTTAGAAAGTGGTCAAAAAGTCATCAAAGTGATTCAAGTCAACCAAACCCTAATTCAAGCTTGGAGACAACATTCAGTCTGTTTTCTACAAATTTGACTCTGTCAACCTAACAAGAAGACAAGTGCAAATCTAGACCTACAAAATCGACCCTTAAATTTGCAAAATTTTGAAGGAGGATGGATTCACCATCAATGGAAAATGAGTCCCACCTATAGGCTAGAAAATTTGATTTTGTCAGAATTTAGTTCTTGACAATTGGAAACTAGTTTTAAGGCAGTTTACTAGAAGGAAGAATGATTTTCCATCAGTGACGAATGAGTTCCACTGGTCATCAACAGTGACTTTTTCTATTTTCTATAACCTTCTAGGATCAACATTCAACTTCTAGGTGCACATTTTTCAATCTCATTCATTTCCATTTTCATTCGTTTATGTTTTTAGTTCATTTGTGCATATCACACTATGTTTTTAAACATTGCATATTTCATTAGTTTTGTATTCATAATCAATCTTTTTTATCCATTAGCTACATTCAAATCATTGAATTTAGTCATAATTACATCATGCATTCCTTAGTTTGAGTCAACCACCACAATTTTTGGGTTCTATCTCTCTCCTTTTAGGTCTAAAAACCCTAAGAGTGCAAGAGAAGTACATAAACACCCTAAAATTGTTGGTTCATTTTGGTGAACCTGCATATTGAATAAATTATCTTTCTAATTTACATTGCATCTACATCATAGGACTCATAGCATTAGCTTTTGCAATATCCTTTGCATTGTTTTTGCATCCTGGGGTTTACAAACTTGCATTAGTGAATATCTCATATAGATTTCATTTTTGCACTTCAAAACATTCCAAAAACTGAAATTTTGCATCTGCACCTTCATTTTGCATCTGAAAAGCATAAAAATCACTTTAAATTTTTTGAAAAACACAAAAAAATAATCATGTCTGGACTCATTCACCATCCTAGGCAAATCAATCTAGCTACACATTTTGAATTGCATTTTCAAGCATTTTCTAGGCATTTACTACATTTCAGTTTTCTATTGTTATTTTTCTATTTCAATTTACAAAATTTTTGTTATTTGCATTTTGAACTCCTAGATTGCATTGCATTTGCATTAACCCTACCCCTTGTGGTACTTGTATGAGTGTTTGGTGCCTTATTGATAATACTTTGGTGAGAAGTTCTTGACTCATGGCATCCCACAATAACATACTCATTGTGGACCTTGGGTTGTCTCAAGATCCTACTCTTGGTAAGGAAAATGGTGCATTAGGCATGGACACTACCACTAGTACACCTTTACCTTCACAAACGATGCATGTTGACAAACAAACTAATTAGATTTCGTAAGATAACATCATTAAAATTCATGAGGATTTTACACATTTGCAACAAGACTTATGTCTTGAAAACATTTCCACCACTACCATAACTACTATAGACAACCTTAATTTCTTGATTGAAAGTGATGATGGCTTAAAAGTTACGAAAATAATTTTTGAGATATACAACAAACATGTTCCTTCCATTTCCCAACTAGTAAACACAGTGGTTAGCCAATGAGGATCTCACATTCCTCCTCCTTCAACTGTAGCATGCATACCTACCTATACCACTCCTCAAGTTACAACAACCATGGAATAGGTTAGTCATGTGACTCCTTTCACTATTCCAACCAACATTCCTAGTTCTTTTGTGGCATTGAATGTTCCATCCTCTACTTCACTTCTCCTAACATTACATACACTCCATCACCATTCTCTCTTCCATCTCATACCACTTACACTGACCCTCTCATTACACAACTCTTTTAGACCATTTCCTCCATGTAACAACAAATATCCACCATTAACCAAAACCAAACTATACCATCCACCTACTATGTCCATAGTAGCCCATTATCTTTGGAAATCCTAAGAACCTCGATGCCACAAGATATTGAGATGCCTAGGTTTGAGAAGTATGAAGGTAAAGGGGACCCTACTAATCATGTCAATGCTTATACAACCTTGTGCAGTGATTTTGTCGTCGATGATAAACTATTAGCCAAATTATTTCCTAGGACTTTAAAGGACACTGCCTTGGAGTGGTTTTCAAACTTACCCAATCATTCAATTAAATCATTTAATGAACATGTTGATGCCTTTATAAGTCATTTCCAAGTCCATATGACTCCCAAAAAGACAATGGCTGATTTAACACGGTGTAAACAAAATGCAGATGAAAAAGTCACTAATTTCATTTCATGCTATGAGTGATTGTAGGCTCAAGTAGATGTCAAGGTTCTTGATTCACATCTCCAAAAGATATTTATTGAAAACTTGCAAACTCAAATTCAGGATAAGTTGACCATGATGAAATTTTCTTCTTTCATGCATTTGTGCACAACCCTATGCAACTACCACAACTCGGTTACTAGTCATGATTCAAAATCCACTTCTAATGAATCTAAGAAGTCTGAACAAAGCAACCAAGAAAATGTGAAAAACTTTAGAAAACCAAACATAGGCTTTTTACAGTTCAACCCCCTTCCTCCACAAGAAACTCAACCTGTGCCTAATCAAGTGGCCATTGTTAAAGAAGTCATTCCCTTTACCTATGGGGACCCGAAGAGACAATTTACCACTTTACCTGATACCCTCCATAACACAATGAATCAATTGCTCCAACAACAAATGATCACTTTTCCTATAGTCAAACCCCTTAACCCTACCAAACCTTTACCCCCCACCTTTAAATGAAATTTTTATTGTCATATTCATTGCCAAAATGGATATGACACAAAACAATGCAAGCATCTCAAGCACGTAGTACAAGACCTCATTGATTCTGGTCGTCTATCCATTGTGGGTGTCAATGATCAGGGAAATAAGTCAGTTGCTCCCCCCAATCATAATTTGTGAATATTTACCAATCCCATGCCTAAACATAATGTTTAATTTGTTAAAACCAGTGAACCTTCAAACAATGATGTGATGAATGTCGATACAACTAATGAATAGCATGATATTACTCCAAATGTTACACATACTAATTCAATTGATGAAATGGTAGGAACAATAGATGTTATCCCTCATAAGGGCCACACAAAACAATCTCTTGATATTATTTTTTCTTCTCACGATATACTTAAAATCCTTCCCGATGGTCCTCTTTACATAGCCAGTCACATCTATGATAAGCCCACCAATGGAATATTAATAGATCCCTCTTGTGGTGAGAACATGATCATGGAAGAGTTTTTGGTATTACATGATCTTTATCAAGATGATTATGACAAACCAACAACATGGATTAAAACACATACTAGTTTTGTGTGTCCTACGATTGGATTGACTCTACTCCCATTAAAGATAGGACCTAAAACATTGGATGTAATATTTTCTATCATTCCATAGTCAGATCAATTTCGTTTGTGGATAGGTCATCCTTGGCCTTGCTCAATGAAAGTTGTCCTATCAGTAATTCACAAATGTTTGAATTTTCTTCTTGACAATAAGATATTTACCATACACCATAGTGGCTTTAATCCATTATTCTCTAAAGGTAATTTTTCCTTAGAAGCCTTTTGGCCTGAACCTATGGATCCTATCACCCCTCGCAAATATTTATTTTTCATTGCCTATCAAAAGTTCAAAGCCCAATGGATAGCTGAATTATCTCTTTGCCACATGTCCCCATCCACTTTCGCCATGCCTATCTTAGATGAGACAATGCTTTAGTCAGAATCCAAACTTGAATAAATAGTGAAACCTCACAAGCAACCAACAATAACCACTTCACCTTCATCGTCTAAACACCCAAGAGATAATGAAACCAACCCTGTCATGTCTCCTCACATTAAACAAGTTTATAAAGCCAAAGAGAAAGTGATTGACCCATCTCCTTCGGTTCCTTCCATTCCTCCTCCTTGGGAAGATAAGGAGCCTATGGTGGATCAACCCACTCTTATGCCAACACAACTTCAAAATAGAATTAAATGAAACTATGGTGCTAGGGAGCGTATGTGTCATTGTTGTCTCCTTGCTCGCCAATTACAAACAGAAGAAAATAAGGAAAATCAACCTCCTCCCTTGATAGAAGCAATATCTGACCACCCTACTCCTCTTGACCCAATCCAAGATAGTACAATACAACTATCACAACAAAATGATCAGATACAACAACCACAACTCCTCATACATCCTTCATTGGAAATTATCCTCCATCCTCCCATCGATTAATTTGGATGATGATGATGATGAGGAGATGTCTAAAATAGATGAAGAGGTGCATAATGATCTGAATTCTTTAATTTCCTCTTCCATGAGCTTAAATAATAAATCTCTTTCACCAAGAGAGGAACCTCATACTTCCCCTAGTTTGGCACTTGCAATTCTTCCTTTAGATACTCAACCACCCTCGCACTACATTAAACATGATTGGGAGACAAATGAATTGTTAGATGGTTGATTTTCATTTGTGATGCTATCCTTTTGCATTTTTCTTTTATTTGATTTTTTTTCTTTTGTATTTGTGTATCATGTTCCCCCATAATGTGTGTTTAGTGTTCTCCTCTCTTTGTGCACTTCCTCTATTTGTACCTATATTCTTCTATATGTCATATATTGCCTTTTTTTCTTTTGTTTTGTGTTTTCCTTTTGGGTATGATGCAAAGCATTGAGACACCCTATGTCTCTTCCATATTGACCAAAGGGTTCTTTTTACTCGCGCCTGCTCCTTTGATTTATTGTTTTCCTTACAGAACGATGCTAATTGAGGATTGTCTGCATGTCTTCCGTGTTACATTTGGTGGTTCGCACTGTTTTCTTTTTTCTTTTATTTTTTCTTGTGTTTCTCCTTTTGGGGATGATGCAAAGCATTGATACCACAATGTCTCTTCCATGTTGAACCAAAATAGACTTTCTTTTTGTTTTTTCTCTCTTTATGTCATTCTTCTAGTTCTATGTATTCAGGGAATGATGACAGTTCCGAGTTCTTTAATAAACACATTGTAGCAATTAAAATATTGACCCTAAATCCATAGATCCCTTATGTGTTTGGTGTGTTCCTTTTGGGGGAAACCTATATTTCTTTTGTTCCTTTTCATTTACATGAAGCCTAGCCTTACTCAGAAATATATGACTTGGCATAGGGGCTTTCCTAGTTGGCTCTCATTTCATGTTTTCTTTTTGCATTTTCCATTTGCTACTTTAAAATAATTGCTCACAGAATAGTGTGTAGCAATTCCTTTAAAGTGGGGGCATACATTGACATTATTCCTTTTCATTCTTGGTTCTTAGTGTAGCCTTGTCACTTCATACAATGCCTTTGTCACATTGTGGATGAAATTGGGTGTGGTGTCCTTCATAAGTGTGATCCATCTTAGCATATTACATTCCTCTTGGTGGCCTAATGAGTCACAATGCATCCCCTAAGTTGTCAATATTCTATTCTTTGATTGGTCCTCTCTTGCAGACATTAGACATAATTTTCCCTAAGTTATAGATCTCACATGAACTTAACAAAACTTCTTTGAACATCTTTTGTATTTTTGCATTCACATGGGCACCTTGCATAATGTTGCTTGCATGCCTATGGTACCATCCTATTTGTTCATGATTTCTAAGCATATGAAACTTTTCTTGTATCATGAAGCACAAACTAAAATTTTCCTTTGTGGCACCTTATTAAATTTATCAGGAGGTATAACTTTGGTATGGTTGAGCGGGAAGCCCATTCTGAGGCATGACTTTCCCCATAGCCACCTATGTGTTTGTGAGTACATACTAGCTGAGTGTATGCTTCTCACATTTTGGTCCTTCTCACCTGACAGACAACCATGAGTTCCATCATCCCAGAGAAAGTATGCATTTTATTCTTTGCATAAACAACCTAGATCTAATTCACAACTAGTTGAACAAATTATCGAAGCTTGGTTAGAAATTTACCTTTTCATATCTCTTCTCTTTCTCTATTTCTCTTGTGTGTTCCTTTGTTCTTAAGTTTAGTTTTCCTTGGGATCTCCATCCTGGGGGCTTGATCATCCCTCTTGATCATTGTTATCTCATATTTCTAGCATAAATGCATTTGGATTCCTCTCGATATTCATGGCTACTTTAGTGTGAGTTTGAAGCAAGTTCATTTTCTCACTAAAGTGGGGGCTAAATGTACCATATAAAAATGGATCATTGACATTTTCATGGTTATTTAAGTCTTTTCTTGTGATGCTTGACCTATTTTTCTTAGATTTAATGTTACAATGTAGCTTATTCATTCACATTAGGTCTTTAATATTCAAATTATGATGTCTTGTGAAGGTGTTGTGAAGTGTTGTAACCCATTTCTACACTTTTATAGAATCTTCCTATTATAATTCATCTACAAATCACCTTTTTATTCCTTATCAATTCCTATTTCAAACTGTTATAAAGTCTTGTAAGAAGATTTCATGATTTTCTAGGCTTGTCATCGCTAATTACACCTTTCTTATGCTTTATTTGGCCCCTTTATGCACTTATAGGCCTTAATTAAGTGTATTTTTGAATGTAAACCTGACAAATAATATTAAATGTAAATTAATTCTTGACACCCACTTGCAAGTCTAGAGTGGGACCCATACACCATGGGTGGAAAATGAGTCCCTCTTGGCCCAAAATTCAAAATAATTCAAAATCTCTTTTGGGTTTTTATTCATTAAGACCTTATGTCAACCTATGATGTTGTATTATTGCATAATTATGGCATAACTGTGAATAAATAAGTGCTTTTCCATCCATTCTAACCCCCATTCATCTCAATCACTCATTCAACATAAATTAGCACTCTTTCATTCAAAGCATCATTACATCATTTGATCAAGCAAACATCAAGCATCTTGGAGCAACCATTAACATATCTTCAAACTTCTACAACAAGGATTTGGTGAGTTTAGGACACTTTCATGTTGTTTATTCATCATTCCTTTCTTGTTTTCATTTCATTTCTTTATCAAGGGTTTGATTACCAAAGTGGGATTTGACCAAAGCAAATCCCTATACTCTAACCCCTAACCATTTTTCCCCTCTTTGCATGTGTTTCAAGGTCTTGTAGAAAGATTTGTCAAAGAAATAGGTGTTGGAAAGTGGTAAACAAGTTATAAAAGTGATTCAAGTCAACCATATCCTAATTCAAGCTTGGAACCATGCATTTCGGCTGCATTTTCACTGCCTTCATTGGGCTCATTGACAGGCAAGAAAGATGGAAATACAATCCTGAACTACAAATTAACTATGGGGCGTTTGAAAGTACTTTGGAGGATTGATTCAACATCAATGGTGAATAGGTCCCACCTATAGACTGGAATAGTTGATTTTTAGAAATTGAGTTCTTGACGGTTAGAAACCAATTTTAGGCGGTTGCAAGGACTGAATTCGCCATTGGTGGACGGTCCCCTTTGGTCATCCGAAATGATTTTTTTGGTTCTGCAGGATCAAAAGAATTCAACTTCTAGGTGCACTTTCCTATTCAATCTCATTCATTTTGTTGCCCGGCTTTGTTTAATATTTTTTGATTCGTTTCTACATGTCTGCCGTGTTTTCAAACGTTGCGTATTTCATTGGTTTTGCTTGTCCATCTCGGTTTTATCAATTCAGCTATTTCCAGATCATAGCTCATTTTGTTCCTTGAATTGCTGTCATACATTCCTTGGTTTTGGTGAACCTGCAATTTTTGGAGTTCCTATCTCTCTCTCCTTTACTGGGTGAAACCTAAGAGTGCAAGAGAGAAGTACATAGACACACCTTAAATTGTTGGTTCTCCACAAGTGAATGAGTCCCATGTGACTGGGAATTCCCGGAATTTGAATTCGGAGAATTTTCATTGGGATTGCACGCCAGTGTATGTTCATGGATAACCCCTTAATTTTGGGAATTCTTGCATAATTGAGTATAAATACAAGGCTCTTTTGCTCATATTCTCACCTAGGAAAATTTACAAGAATTCAAGAGTTCACAAGAGAATTTGAGCATTCAAGGCATTTCAAGGGTAGATTATCAAGCATTTTAGAGCATCCTTCAAGTGCCAATCATCATGTCAAGGATTGCATTCTTCCTGTTTGTTATTATTAGCACAGCTTGATTTGGCAGATGTCTGGGGATTGCAGCGGTTCGAGACAGGCATTTGCATTCAAAGATCAGCACCATTCGAGCGAGGATTCAGACCATCTATTGTTAGAATTTTCGCGTTGCGGCACCTTATTCTGGGGTTTGGTATAGGGTTACAACATTTCTTTTGTTCGTTAAATGCGTTGCTCCATTCATATTTTCTTTCATTTCAAGGTTTAATTACCAACAAGGGGTTGACCAAGGAAAAACCCTATTCGCTATTACAACATTTTCCCTCGCCTGCGGTGACGTGATTTGGAGAGGAGATGGGTTACCAGGTTTTTCGAAAACAGAAGCTGGAGAAAAGTTGTCAAATCCCTAAAGTTGTCATCAAGCCTTGGAGAAGCTTTGGGAAGGTCTACAGGTGAAAATTTGTAGTTTTGGATCGAGTACTAGTAAAAAAGAGCGGAGTAGACCAAGAGGAATAGAATCCAGTTCAAAATTTCCAAAAAATTAGAAGAGGACCGATTCACCATGATTGGCGAATGAGTCCCACTGTATAGGATTGATATATATTTTTATAGATCTAAATACCCTTTTGGCTAAAACCTATATTTGTACATTTTCCCAAAAACTAGACTGATTCACCTACCTTGGAAAATGAGTCCCAATTAGTAGTGATAGCATATTTCTATAATTCTAGACCTCCATTCTTCCTTCTTTAGTCTCCCAGGTGCACACTTTCAGTTTTATAACTTTCTATTACATTTTGTTCATATTTCTAGGTCATTTATGATTAGTTTGCATTCAAATAGGGTTTTTTTTTTACAACTTGCATTGCATTATCTTTTCCAAGTCTAAACTTGGTGGTGAACCCCTCATTATATCATATTCAATCCCTAGGACAACCCTATTGTAAGATTTCAATCTCCTTTGCATTGAGATCTCAAGGGTTATTCTTGAATGGAATCTCTTGGAATGTGGGTGTGAATACATCAATCAATCATTCACACAAATATTCATTTTCATAGGTTCCAATCATATATGGTAGTCAACATCCCACAAAAGGACAATTAACACATAGATGCAATGATAAGCACCACTTCCCTTGTATCTCCTGACGACCCTCTCATTGACTTCACATTTAAATTTCAAATGATCCATAAAGAATTGATATATGATGAAATCAAAGAAGTGTTATCAATCAATACTAATAAATCTAATGAATGGTATACAATGATATTCAACTATTTAAAATATGGTACCTTTCCCGAGCCCACAACTAAGAACACTAGAGCTCATCTGTGAAAGCTTGCATCTAAATACATAATCCTAACAAAAATTCTATATAGAAGATCATTTAATGGTCTCTTAGTTAAATTCCTCAAACAATCTAAAATCCCTATAGCACTTGAAGAATCTCATGCAAGTGCTTATGGGGGACATTTTGGAGGGAGATCCTTGGTTCAAAAATTAATCTGCATAGGTTACTATTGGAGACACATGGAACAATATTTTTTTGAGTATGTAAAGAAATGTCATAAATGTCAAAAACACAAAAATTTGATTCATGCCCCTACCTTTGAACTTCATGCACAAGTTCCTATTTGGCCATTTTCGGTTTGGGGTTTGGACCTTATTGGGAAGATATCACCACCTTCTTCTACTAGACATACATTTATCATTATTGCAACCAACTACTTCATGAAATGGGTTCCACAATTTCTAATGCAATATATCATTTCATATTAGAACACATTATTGAATAGGACAATTGGGAGGGGGGGTGAATTAGTTGTCACAAAATTAAACCTTCAAATCATTCACCAAAACTAATCCTTAACACTGCTTAATTGATTAAACATTAAGTGCAAGTGCAAAAACTAAAAATAATCACACAAATACAATACCACTAGATTTATGTGGAAAACTGAATAAGGGAAAAACCACAGTGAGGATTAACTCACACTATAGAGAATATCAAAACTAATTACAAAAGGCTCACTTGCTAAGAAATAAGGCTCACTGCCAAAAAAAGGACTCACTGTTTAGTTTAGGACTCACTATCCAGTAGGGCTAACAACTCAGAGGGCTTACTGCCACAAAGATACAAAGAATATAGAAGTGATAAGTTATAGCGAGAAGAAAATCTTAATCCAATAGAGAAATCCACCATAATTTTCTCAACCACTCGCATACATGCATGAATGATAAAGTACAACTTTTGCTCACTACATCTAGAAACTCAACATTTAGGCTTTGCATTGATTTTCCACAATCACATCACACACACTCTCTGATTCACATCAATCTCGCATATATTTTCTCTATTTCTTTGCACTTATCTCTCTTTGTTTTTGTTGTACTTTCTCACCACTAACTCATTTTGCATTTAAACCATCTTCAACTTTGAAACATATCCAAAGTCAACCATCTAGCATTAAATTCAAATTAGGTCAGCACCAAAACATCCATGGGTGGAATTAAAATTAGGGCAACCCAACCACACACTTTATAAGGACCCAAATAGATCCAACACACTTCATTAACCTTGAAGATAGTGTTTAACACAAGGTCAACCAAACCATTGTAAAACAAATAAAAATTAAGCACAAACATTCCAAATACCAAAATTATCTTCAATACAATCATAAAAACTCAACTCTAGAATGCAAGTCATAAGATTTTAACAAAGAGAAACCTGGACCAACAATATTTCTCCTGAACCTTAGCCAAAAACACATAAAATCATAGTTTAGAATTGGTGAACATAACTTGCACTGTACAATGAATCAACAACCAAAAATATGGATCTAGCAAATTCTAACAACCACGATCAACATATCTAAACCACACAAACATAGGATAAATTCCTAGAGAAAATCTTGGAGCAACCACTGA
>VDFB02047230.1:149199183-149224129 GCA_007258455.2 Sequoia sempervirens | reverse complement strand
CTCTCTCACTCCCTCTCTCTCCCATTCCCTCTCTCTCCCTCTGGCACTATACCTAGATAAATCTCTCTCTCTCTCACCCCCCCTATTTCTCTCCCAATCTTTCTCTATCACTCCTTATCTCTCCCACTCCCTCTCTCTTACTCCCTCTCTCTCTCTCCCTTTCTCTCAGTTTTTTCCCTCTAACATCCTACCTAGATAACTCTCTCTCTACCTCTCTCAAGTCTCTCTTGCACCCTCTCCTTCTATCCCTCCCACCCTACCTAGATAAGTCTCTCTCACTCCAACCCCTTATCTCCCACTCTCTCTCTCTCTCTCCCTCTCTCTCGGGTCTCTCCCTCCCACCCCCACTTCCTCTCTTAGGTCTCTTCCTCCCTTTCTCCCTCCCACCCTACCTAGACAACTTTCTCTCTCTTACAATTCTCCCTCCCTCTAAATACATACATACAAAATGACATATAAGAAGACATACATATGTACAAGCATACATACAGATGTACATGCAATCTTACATACATACATACATACATACATACATACATACATACATACATACATACATACATACATACACACACATACATACATACATACACTGATACATGCATACATACATACACAGACTAATACATAGATACATACATACATACATACATACATATAGGCATACATACATTGAAGTGCAAATACTTACATACAAGCATGCATACATACATACATACATAAATACATGTCATATGAGCATACATGCATGCATACATGGGTATGTGAAGGATCATCATGGAAAAAATAGGCCCTTAAGTGGCAAAAAATTTAAAAAAATTAGAGTTAGGCAACTTGACGTAAAAAATTGAATAATTTATCTATATTATTTCAAAAATATGTAAGAATAGAATTTGTAGCAAATTTAATGTAGTTTATAAACTACTAGGTTTGTTTAGAAAAAGAAAAATCTATTTGGTCAAAATTTGAAATTTCAATGCAATGGTACTTAAATTTCAGGGAAAAATAAGAAGTAGGTGTCTATCTGACCACCCTAACCACAATAAAATGATAATATTTTTTTATAAGATTTTAGATATAAGTATAGGACTCATTCCCAGATGTGATGCATATCTTTTTTGTAATTTTTTTCCAAGTATATAATTAATTATGAATTTTTTATTACAAATTTTTAAAAAATATAAAAACTTGTATGTCTGACCACCTTAACTTGGTCAAAACTTAATGAAATTCAATTTTTCTTTTTTAATCCTATAGTATGCGAAGCATAGAATGTGACACATGTTTTGGATTCAAAAAATGTGATACCATTTAAAAGCTATAGATGTTTTTCAATCAGCCTAACAATCAGGACTTTTGTCGTAATTTGAATAGAAAATGAATAATAATTACTTATTAAATTAAAAGTAAAGCATACTTTATATTGGTGGAAATCTGAGAATCTCCTTTACAAACCCTTTTCATTTCATCAATTTTGGGTAAGAAAATAGTCATCAGCCACATACCCATCATATTAAAACTTTTCGGCCCATCATGATCCTGCACATACCCACATATAAATATATATACATTAATTTATTAGAATAGAATTTAACACAAAGCAAGACATAACATGAGCACATTATAATGCACTCATGTTGTCTTCCTAGGAAACTCAAGCACAAATACAAAAAAATATGTCAAAACTGTGAAATAATGCACTCACATTATTTCTTGCTTTGGAATACCAACCCAAAGGCTTGGACTTCCTTCTAGTGTTCAAAGACGTGTTTTTTTAAATTCTACAATATTTCACATAATCACATTCATGCTAAGCATAAGGTTTGCACATGTTTCAAGGTCAAACAAATCGAACACCTGGGTGATGTTATGCTCTCTCTTAGCTATCTAACAATGTAATTTTTTTTCACATTTTGAGAATGTTAAGACTTTCATCTTTGATTTCTTTTGTTTGTGTGTCTATTTTTTGGAAAAATCTAGTGTTTGGTATTTTTTTCTTTATAAATTAATCATTCATTGAAATTTCAAATAAATTACATTTTTACAAACTAGACTCCATTCCACACATATTAAAAAATGATTTCCAATTATTTTTCAAAATTTATAGGGGTAACACAACCAAAATTCTATTTTTCAGGAAGTGTCCACTTTGAAAATTAGTAAAAAATAAAATATTCATTAAAAAATTATTAGAAAAATTGGGTATAAACTACATGTTGTTAGTTAATTTCTTATTGAAGTGATTCTAAAAATACCAAAAAAGGTTAACCTTTTGAGGGAGCCACAATATTCGCTATGTTTTTTTTTTTGACAAAAAAAACACCACTTTCCATGCCTCTCTCTTTGAACCCCTTAATCTCTACCATTTAAAAAAAAAAGTAGTTCAGAAAGTAGACTCGGAGCACTATGATCCTTGTTTTTGTTGCATCTAAATTTTTTGAGTGTCACTATCCTCAATTTCACATCCAAGGTTAGTATTTATTGATTTTAGAAAAAAAGTGGCCACTTAAGACCCCTTTTTAGCCCCCCATATTTTTGCGTTGACCCTTCAACACATGAAGAAAGCCGTCCCCTTCTAAAAAAACTAAGGTTTTGATATGAAATATTGTTAAAACAAGGTAAAATTCTACAAATATTAGCTCTTCCAAGAGTTTTTTCATTTATTAATGCAACATTAGATTAACCATTATGATATTGTGTGAAAATATATAATAAAAATTAAATTAGCAGACTATGATAATTTATCACATAACACTAGACGTTTGTGGAGAAACACTTTTAGGAAAAAAACTACACTATTAAAGAAATCCAAGTTTAGAATATCATATTTTAATGTATTCATCCATCACATGTGATTATAAATTAGGTAAGAGAAGTCATACTAGATGAAAATATGATGAGTTCCTTCATTGCTCGAATTGTAAAAAAGTACATCTTGAAGGACCTTATTTGCCCTACTTGCTCAACTATTTAGTAGTCAAAATATATTTTTGATAAAGATTCCATATGATAAAATCAAATTTAGAATCAATTTAATTGTCTAATAATCCACCCTAATTCTTTTAAAAAAAGAATGTTAAAATTTTAAGATAGCAACAAATTATGACCTTCTCTCACTTGATATTTCCCAAATTTCTTAAGATATCCCCACATAATTCTATCTTGATTTTTATGTATTTTGTATCTTTATATCTCCCATAAAATGGGAAATATTTAATACTACACCTTCAACTCCCGATCATTATGATTACAATCGACACATAGTTTTACTATACTGGCCTATCTCACTAGAAATATTATTCTTCTTAAATATTACAATTTATAAACACCTTGATTTCTCAAAAAATAATGAATTAAAAAAATTATAATATACATCATAAAGGAGATATACCATTTATAGCTCCACCTAAATTAAAAACAATGTTCAAATTTTAACAAAATGAGAAAAACCTTCTTGAAAAGAGAAATTGTACTAGCTGGATTCCTCTAAACTACATATCTACTAGAAGATATTTTATTTAAAGTAATAATTAATTCAAGTAATCTTCTTGTAAGATACTTGTTCACAATTATTCTTTTCCACAAAGAATATATTTCATAAATAAATATCCATAAAAAATCACCTTACAAACCTCAAATAAAAAGGATATACATGCTAGAAAAATAAAACACTTTCCATATAACAAGGTAAAATTTATTTTTTACTCAAACTTTACCCTTTTTTGAAAAAAATTCAAAAAAGATGGTTTTGTTAAGACATCTACTTGTGATAATAGGATCATAAGTGGAGGAAAAAATATTAAGAGAGAAATAAGTTAATACATATCTTCTTATAATGTATTTCCTAAATAAAGTCAAACACCAATGAGTTCAAAAATTAAGTCTATCCATAATCTTGCTAGCAACACCCTCCCACTTCTTTTTAGTATGCTTACTAAAATTAATAAGAATAGCTCGATGTAAATACATTTTTTTTTTGGATCCTATTGTGTAGTCTTCAAAACATGCTCAATTTTACTTTTGAAAAAATAAAGACCCCCTAATTTAATTTAAGTTTTAGCTTTCCCTACAATGTTAGTAGTTTCTCTAGGTCCACCAAGCCTCCGATTCAGTTACCTTAATGGTAAAATTCACTTGAAAATTCCTCAAACTCCCCAAAACCTAAGATATTGTTTTCCAAATAGTTAACATATCACAAACGGAAATAACAAAAAAAATGACATAAGTCACCTTTTGGAGTTTTTGAAAATACCTAAGAAGGGGAAAGTTATTCACTTGCTAAGTCTTTTCTTCCATCTGACACAAGTTATTTTTCTTGCAATAGCTATTTCTAATGGAAAATATCACATTCATTTTGGTATAAACTTCAATTTATGAGCTTATTATTTCATCAAAGTCTCAATTTTCTAAACACTTCATTTGCTTCAAAAGGTGAAATTATTCAGAATTTCTTAAGTTTTGGCCAAATTGTTAGTGAATTCTATGGTTGTTCAAAGGTGAGTTTGAAAAAGGTCATCTTTTCATAAGATAATTCCTGAAATAACAAAACTTATGATAGAATATAAGTAGGTTTGAAAGTTTCATAGGTCGGCTAAAACATTGGTTTGTTGAAATGTTTAATGATTTGTGAATTCCTTATATTTTTAAAAGGGAAAACTATCAAAAATGGAAAAGGAGACATGAAATTAAATAAATTTAAGTGTTTGTGGAATTTTGAAACCCTACTAATTCTAACCTTTCATTTTCAACATAATTGTATAGTTGATTTCAAAATGCTTGCAATCATGATGCATATGTCATGATGATTTCACCTAAGTTGGGTATTCACAATATTCATGGGAATTCAAATTTCTTGATGCACACAAATTACCCATTATTTCTACTTGCACGTACCAATCACATAAATTTCCACTTGAGGGCCAACATCCCATTTTTGTAAGGATTTTCAACCCAAGT
Source organism: Sequoia sempervirens (assembly GCA_007258455.2). Lineage (NCBI taxonomy): Eukaryota > Viridiplantae > Streptophyta > Pinopsida > Cupressales > Cupressaceae > Sequoia > Sequoia sempervirens. The sequence goes on along the minus strand of VDFB02047230.1, from coordinate 149,219,173 downwards.
GAACCAGATGTCAAACAAATAGTGAATTTATAGCTGGGTCTATTTGACCCACAATTGTGGGGAAGTTGGCTCCAACTGACTTGGCTATAGCTTTGGTAGGAATTTTTGTTCCTAGTGAACCTAGCATAATATCCTAATATAAATGAGTCCTCCACATGGTTATTAACCTAATGTAAATATTTGTGGAAGTCTAGACCCTTGCTGAGCTAGACCATTTCAAACATAACCATCTAGTTCAATAGACAATTTTGGAGTTCATACTTAAATGATTTCATCCATACATCATTCTAACATCATCAATTTCGAAGGCTAACTAAACCTTTATTTTGAAAAGGATGATCCCATTTTTTTAATGATGTCATTATTAGGAAAAGTTTGTTCAAATTAAGCCGATTAACCAAAGTCATGCCAATGCACCATGAAAATCCACAAATCTCATAACGTCCTAATTTCCCACATTTATAGAAAATAACTTCCATCTATGCAAGAAGCTATGCACCAATGCAATGTGGATGCCCACATACCATAAAATTCCAGAGAATGTCTACATCATATTGAACTCTCACAATCATCAAAATTCGAATGAAAGATCCTTGTGGGGAAATTTAACCCAATTGCACTTGATGAAACCTCATCCCAGTGCACATTAATGTTCTATATTCAAATGCCTATGAGTTGTCTGCAAATGATAGAAAGGAACCAGTGATAAAGGTTGTGAGAGAAATGTGTGTCATCTACCTTGAAAAAAATGATAATTTTTTTATGGAGAATGGTGCTTCATGTCTAAACCACATAAATAAATCATAAGAGTTGCAAAGAAAGTTATACTTATTAAAGGGTATATGCAAGATCATGATGGGCCAAAAAGTGGCGATATGATGGGTATGTGTAGGGTATGTGGCTGATGACTTTTTTCTTACCCAAAATTGATGAAACAAAAAGGGTTTTTAAAGGAGATTCTCAAATTTCCACCAATATAAATTATGCTTTACTTTGAATTTAATAAATAATTATTATTCATTTTCTATTTGAATTATAACTGAAGTCCTGATTGATAGGCTGATTGAAAAGCATCTATAGCTTTCAAACGGTACCACATTTTTTGAATTTGAAACATGTGTCACATTCTTTGCTTCACATACTATAGAATTAAAAAAAAAAGTTGAACTTCATGAAGTTTTGACCAAGTTAAGGTGGTCATACATACGAGTTTTTATATTTTTTAAAATTTGTAATAAAAAATTCATATTTAATTATTTACTTGAAAAAATATTTCAAAAAATATGCATCACATCGGGACATTAGTCCTCTACTTATATCTAAAATCTTATAAAAAATATTATCATTTTGTTGTGATTAGGGTGGTCAGACAGACACCTACTTCTTATTTTTTCCCTGAAATTTAAGTACTACTGCATTAAAATTTCAAATTTTAACCAAATAGTTTTTTGTTTAAAATAAACCTAGTATTTTATAAACTACATTAAATTTTCTACATATTCTATTCTTATATATTTTTGAAATAATATAGATAACTTATTCAAAGTTTTACGTCAATTTGCCTAACTCTGATTTTTTTGAATTTTTTGCCACTTAAGGTCCTATTTTTTCCATGATGATCCTGCACACACCCTAAACATAATCCAAAAATAAAACAATTGTAGGGAAATCAATGTCATTTGAACCTGGTATCTATTAAATATTCCTTGTAGATATTTTTTCCCCACCTGAATTTGATATCTGTGGAAAGGAAAAATGAGGCGAATGAAATCTTGTCATGTTTTAAAAGGAAAGTTTTGGCTTTGCATGGATATTAATGCCAATTGAACCGAGATAAATTTTGGACCCCTAACTGAATCCCTATAAATGATAAAATGATTGAGATGATATGAACTACATTCTAACCCAAAGTAAAGGTTTATGACGAAGCATGTTGTATTGGAATACAAGCATTAAAAGCACAAAAAATAACTTGAAATTCATTAAATTTAAAATGTGATATTGTTCAAGTTCCATGATTTTATGTTGCTAGAGTTTAAAAAGATTAGGCATAGAACTGATGATATGTTTCTTCACACTATTAATTGTGTAAATTTTTAGATTATTTTGCAAAGATAAGGATATATGATTAACTTTTAAATTTTTTTCTTGTGAAGGTTTTAAAATTATAGCTGATTTGTAACTTAAAGTGTGGATTCACTTTTCTACATAAGATATGCAAAGGTTCAAATTTGTAGAAGGATATTCCATGTGCCAACTACGATTGTTGATGCCACCGATGTGCCACACATGATCTTTTATTGTTGATTCCTACTAATTGGATCATGACCCTTGACCATTGTAATTTATTTTTTGTGTTATGTTCTATAAATATCTAAAAGATTTTCATTTTAGATATAGAAAAAATGGTTTGAAGATCTCTATGTGAGATCACTATTAAAATTTCCCAAAATTAGCTAAATGATCTAAAAACCTATTCAAAATTTGACTAAGATTGAAGATTATTGATATCTATGGGGAATGTAGTTGGAGAAGTTCTATCAATTCTTTATTCTTCCATGGTTTCTTATAGATTAGAAAGTGAGATTGTTTGATTATAATTATAAATATTGTAAATATGATGTCTTGAAGGTCATTCTTGATTGTAAACTATACACGATTGTACATTTATTATTTTTCCTTTGAAATATCAATTGCTGCATTGGATTTATGTGCATTAGAAAATTTCTTGTAAAGATAAGTTTTCATTTGGGTATTCACACCATTCGTGTGTAATTTTGATAGGTTCTAGTGAAACACAGACTAGTAAATTATATATTTCTATAATTCTAAAGTTTATTCATGTAAAATCAATATGGCATATAATCTCTAACCCTTTCCTCTATCCCATCCTTATCATTTATATTTTTTTTTCAAATTAGAAAATTTCATATTTAAAGGTTTAAAGCATCAATACATGTTGTAGATTAGATGATGAAAATAATTCTAAAATCTAATCATATTATAGATAATTAAAGGTTTGTTTAAGGTATATCTTCCATATTTAACCTTATCTTACAATTCTAATGCATACGCCCCTTTGTAAAAACAATTTCATAATGAGCTTGAGAAAAAAATTATATAGTCAAGACCTAACTATTGAAGCCTTGGGATGATTAAATTATGCTCCAGAATTTTATTTTCTTTCAAGAGAGGTAAAGTTATTTGTGAATTTTATCTATTCCAAAATTTGATTTTATTTCAACAAATCCCTAGAATTAGAACCAACAATCTAAACAGATTTCCTACTATGCAAAGAGGAGAAATTATACAGAATAATAATAGATATTTTATATTAATTTTGACCCTAATGGACAAATATACTTCTTAATTCCTTTCTTCAAGTTTTTAACTTCTTCCAAAATACAAATCATCAATACAAAGTCAACAATAAACAAGGAGTGATTGGTGTTGTGCACATTGAACAAAATTGACAAAAAATATATTATACCTTGTTCTTTACCATTATTAAGAAAATAGCTTAAAATACACCATAATAGCATACAAAGTTGGAAAATGATAACAAACTTGTATGATTCTTGTTATGGTCTTAAAAACTAGTATGTCCATCATCAACCAAAATAGAAAGGAGCCAAAAATCATGCACCTTTTTACATAGTTATCTCATTACTCATAAAAACCAAAGTTATATAGACCCATTGCAATTCTTTCTTGATAATACAATCATAAGAAGTAGAAAAAACAATCATAACCATCATCTCTCTTCTTCTAGTCCTTAACATATAATTAATTACTTCTTAAGAAATTATTATCACATCAATAATTTTCTTGCCTTTGATAACTCCTCATTATTCCTCTAGAATAATATTATGAATAAATGATTAGAATCTTATGGCCATAATATTTTAAAAAAATTATATAAAAAATTATAAACATAAATGGGTCCTTGTCAAATCTATAAGAATTATATTCTTTTGAGATTTGAGCAAGAATTATAATCTTTTGGAATTATTCCATTATATAAGATTCTATAATACCTTACATAAGATTCTATATTAGTCCATTATATAAAATAAGATCATAAAAAATAATATACCATGCTCCATTAATTTTTTTTCTAGAAATCATTCGTACCAAGTGTGTTTTGAAGAAAAAAGGAAAAGTAATAATTTTAATATCTTCCATAAATATTTACTTAACCAATTATTCATTCATTTAACCAGAGATAAGAGTAGGATAAGCTTAATTAACTCATACTAATCAAAATCACCCTTAGAAAGAATATTTTAAAATTAATCCTTCACACACCTCTCTTATAAGTTTTCCTTTATGATATCCTCCTCACCTATTTTTCTTATTAAAATTATATTTCTTCATTGATGTGTCACAAGTACTTTATGAAATAATTTGGAGCTAGCATCAACATACTTAACTAGAAGAACTCTAGGTTTGAGAAACAATAGCTTTCTCCTCTTCTGATGTTTACTCTTAGAATGTAGAAAGAAAATTATTTTCATTACCTTTTCTAAAATTGAATTCTAAATCATTTTGGTCCAAGGTACTTATCACTTCTAATCTCTTACACATTTCCCATTTTATCTTGTTCTCATTACTCATGATGCACATTTGCTACTCTTTTATCTTACAATTACTATACTAAATAATTTTATATAATATGTGTACATATTAAAAAAATTGTCATTAAAATCATTCCATCACATTTAAATAATTTCCTTGAAATTATAATAATTTCAAAGTTAAAGATTAAATTTGAAGCGGTAAATGTAGAATGTTTAAATCCTAAATTTTTAGTATGATATGAGCATCCTAAGATATATCCATTGGTAGCACGAGGGATTCAAATTCATTATTGAGACCCAAAAAAAATTCACTAATAAAAAGTATATTTAATCTATCAATAATCAAATATTCCTTTCCTTTAATTTTCTTGGGTAAAGTTGTGTTTCAAAACTATGCTAATGAGATTTTCTTCTTCCATAACATCTAACATATACTAAATTATTTTACCTCTAATCTTAAGGTTAAATTGAAGCCAATACCAACAACCTAATTTTTTCTAACCTAATAGAGCATCCATCCTACCATATTTGTTGTCAATATTCCTTAGGAAATGAGACAATACTAAGACCATAAGAATTTGTAATATATATATCTTTTTAAAAAAAATTGACATTCTAAAGAAATTATAATCCATGAATCTTCTTTCACACTGTTAATGAAATTCTATTTTATCCTATTCTAACTAGTGGTAATACCCCTAGACTAACCCCTAGAAATAGTGCATCCAATCTCAAACTTACTATTATTATTTGATAAATTTTCTATTTGTAACATTTCTTCCTCTTAAATTTTAGTTTTTTGAAGAAAAATAATATCAAGTTACAAGTCTAAAATCTTATCTTTAAGAGTTCTTTAGTAGATGTTGAACCTAAATCTTTTATATCATAAGAAAAATAATCAATTTCTAAAGTTGCAAAGAACAACCTTCTTATTATTCCCTCATTGATTTTCCATTGATGTGTGTCTTTTCCTTATGTAGTTGATGCACTTATATAGTAATATATGTTGTTGTCTTCCTTCCTCCACTAAGTTTGTGACAATATTTTAAGTGACTATATTCTTGTAGGATGAATTGTTGTTCTCTTGGTAGCACCACAATCAATTAGAAAATCTACATTTAACAAAGATATAGACCTTTAGAGGAACTTACAACCACACCATTAAAATTAGATATAGCCTAAATTACTCGAGCATCCTCACTTGTTGAGACAACTTGCTCTATTTCACTCTCCACCTCCTAATAAACTCCCCTTTCTTTAATTTGAAGATTCATTTTCTAATTTTCCTTTATTATCTAAATGTGTTCTTCCTCTATAGAGTTTTCTTTTAAGATTCATCCATTAGTATATCTATTAAGATTAGATATATTTCTGTAATATTTTTTATTTTTCAAATTAAAGCAATTTTTTTATCAATAAATAACATGCCAACAAACTCCTTCCTATTTACCCTATTTTATCTTTTGTCTTTAAAATAAAAACCCATTATTCTCATTAATTTTGGAATTTTCCTTATCCTTTGCTCAATAATTTGGACACTCGTAAAAAAAATCTCATATTTGTTATAGAGGGTATTTTTAATATTCTATATCCTACTTCCAAATTCAATCGTAAAATCCTATTTCAATGCAGTCATGAATTTACCCTTTATAACATCGAATTTTGGACAAATTTAAGCAAACATAATATATTCACATTGAAATTTCATTTAAACAACTTTCATAAATTTAATAAATATAAAATATACAATACATACCAAACAAAAGTATTTAATAAGTATAAACTTTAACATAAATAATGAATATATTAAGTCAAATGATTAACTATCTTTTAATTTCAAATAAAATGCTCTTACTTATTCTATTATAAATACACATGTAACTATAAATAATGTTTACCTAATTTTATTTCAATTAACATTTAAATTATATTTTTATTAATTAAAATTTACTTATATTTATGTGATTCTTCTATTAAAAATAGGCTCATATTGAATAGTAAAATACACTCTTTCATTTTAAAAAAATAGAATAAAATAATTTTTTAATGAATATATATATATATGGACTGTGCTATCAAACGAAAGTAATTTACGAGAATATTAATAAATAAAGAAATATTTATTAGTTCCACCTAAAGATTAGTTTTCTTGGTGGTCAAATACTAAGGAGTTGTTTGGTTGTCGGGGACGGCTGAGGAACTAGTGTCTTCGCCTGGCATAGTATATGGGGGAGGGAGCACCGGGAACAAGAGTGCAGAATACGAAAATCAACGCCTATGTGTCTCCTTTATCTGCGCAACTACGATCGGCGGCTTTCTCCTATGAGTAATAGCCGGCGAACTCGTTGGAGATAGCGTGTAGACGGAGAAAACCAGGCTTTGAAAGTCTGTATCGGACATTTCCAGCAATAAATTCATATAATTAGATGCCTACAGGTTTCTGCAAGTAGCCGAGTGGTTTCCATCAAGATGGTGAAATTCGCTGCGTTGTTCCCTGGCGGAAGTAATCTGATGTCTGTTACGCCATTGAAAGTAGTCACTTTGACGGCCAACAACGATACAAATAATTCCAACAGCAGCTTCGGCGATAACAAGCAGCCGTTCAGTCCTTCGGTACCATTCACCATCCTCGTGCTATTTGGCTTCTTTGTATTCATGTGCCTTTCCTCCATCTTCGCCCGACGCCGACGCACCAACTGGGACAGCAGAGCCGAGCGCCTGAACGGTCGTAATCTTATGGAGGTCATCAACTGGGAAGCGGCCCGCGGTCTAGAGCAGGCGGTCATCGAGAGCTTTCCCGTTTTCAGGTACAGTCTGGTGAAGGGCCTCAAAGGACCGGCCAAGTGCTCCGATTGCGCGGTCTGTCTCAGCGAGTTCGCGGAGGACGAGATGCTGCGGTTGTTTCCCAAGTGCAGTCACGCTTTCCATCCAGAGTGTATCGACAAGTGGCTCTTCACTCACACCTCTTGCCCGGTCTGCCGGACGAGCCTTGTGCTCCAGGGTGACATCATTTCGACGGCCACAGACTTCGGTTTAGTTCAACCGCTGGCACCTGCCGAGGAGGTGACGGTCGTTATCGACAACGGCGCCGAAGTTAGCCTCCGTGAACATATTTCCAATGACGAAGCCAAGAACGTAGCTCCCGGCTTTGATTTGATTGGGTACTCGCTGGTAAGGGTGCAGAAGGAAATGGAGAAACCGACGGAGTGGTACATCGCCACGCCCGAGGGTCTCACGCCTGGTATGCACAGGAACTGCAGCTTTGTAGGTGCGCATCATTCGCAGCAGCCATCAGGTTCCAATGCCCCACCCCCGTGCTCTAAGCCGGGTGGTTTTGTTGGTGATGCGGGGCATGTATCGAGTTCGGAGAGATGGGGACGTATTTCTATGAATCCGGCCTCGGTTTTAAGGACTTTTTCTGAGCGCATTTCTCCTCGAGGTACAGGTCAAGTTGAGGTTTAGCAGCGGGATGACAAGGCTTACTTGAAGGGAAGAGACAGAGAAGAAGACGGGACCGTTCGCTTGCAGAGCGGATCGGTGTCCTACAAATATGGCGATCAAAGCGGCTGTTGTGGTGCTGAATAGACTGTATGCCTGCAAGTGGAGACCAAATACTTGGTCAATGTGAGACCATACAAGGCCTGTTTTTTATTCGCGTATTAGAGTAACGATAATGAAGTCTCTGTTTGTATCCACGGCATCTGGGGCCTGATAAACTATAAGCTTTCATCAGCTAAAAGAAATCTTTTCTGACAACTTCGGTCATTCGAAAAAATAAATGTAAATCATCCCGTATAGCAGGCCCTCTCTCAACCTGGAAACATCCAAAAGAGGAATGGATCCTATTATAATTTTTACAGCTGTTTTCAAGTCGGCGAGGTTCATTTGAAGTTTGCATGATATTGGTGTAGTGGATGAATGGAATTTGCGTAATATTGATACGTTCACGCTCGATGTAACGCAACCTCATTGCTACTTATTAGACCCTGCTTTCGGCAGGGAAACTAATGTTTTTGCTATGAAGTATTTGTTTGTCTTTTTGGTCATGTAGTTGGGAAAATTTAGGTTTCGATTATTTTACAGAATTTTAGTGTATGGAAAATGAGTAATACTAGCTATCACACCTTGCTGTGCAATGGGTATGTCGAAAAGGTGTGGAAGGCTAATTTGAAAAAAAAGGTCTATATTTTGGGTACATTTGTGGATTACATCAGGTCAATTTTGGCGTAGAAGGAAAATATGGAGCACTTGGACCTTTTTTTGTCTTAAGTGTTGTCATGGATAGCACATCATGTAAAGTTGTCCAAGTGGAATGACAAATTTTCTTTCTCTTTCTCACAGTTTCATGATCACATATAGGAATACCTCCAATCAACATGAATTCGCCTTAGTCAACAAAGATTGATCTTGAGATAATATATTCATCTATATCACAACGAGTACCTTATGTTAATTTGGTGTCAATTGAATCAATGACATTAACATTATTGGTATGGACTTCTATTGTTTCATTGAGTAGCTTATTGCTAAACTTTTTTTCCTATGATGGGAATGATATGTCCCATGTATGTCTTTGCTTAGGTTGATGAAGCCCTAGATTTACAAGGCCTTTTATCATTCAAGAAATCCATATCTAGAGATCCCATGAATGCTCTATTTGCTAGTTGCAATTGGTCTAGCATAGTTTGTGATTTGGTAAACAACGTTGTTCCTATCACATTTGTCAACAAGAAGCTGGAAGGAGTCATTTCCTTTGCCATTACAAATATCTCACCAAGTTCCAATTGAGTCACCAAATGTGTGGAAGATTGCCTTCAAATTGGAAGAGGGCTTGTGTATGGTTATTGGTCATGTCCTTTGGCTTGTCTACTGCACCTATCAACTTCATGTGAAAGATGAATAACATACTTAGGTCTTTTAGTAATTCCTTCATTATTATTTATTTAACTTAATTGAACTACTTTTTCTCCTTGTTATGATTTATTTTAAATTTAGCCATCTTCATCACCCTTTAGATTAGGAATACTACTATTTTTTTTATCATATTATGTTTTCTTACTCACCTTTGAATTTGACATGAATGATTTAAGTGATAGCCACTTTGGGCAACGGTTTTTTCCATGGCTTTCCTCATTCTACAATGGCAATAACTACTTACCTTTTTCTTTGTTTTTGCTTTGTTAAGATATGGTACCATTCAAGACTAGTTTTATCATTAGTAAATTGCAATACAACTCAATTTTGATGCATTTTTTCTGACACCACTCCTACCATTGCAAATATCTCAAATCTATTTTTTTTGGACTTGGATACAAATTCCTTTCATGGGACCATTCCTCCTCAGCTTACCTATCTTGTTCTCTTTGGAAATAATCTCACAAGAAGCATTCCTTCAAGCTTGGGGAAATTATCTAGTTTAGAGTATTTGGAATTGGGCAACAATTATTTAGAAGGTACCATATATGTCACCATTGTCAACTACACCAGTTTATCAGTTGTCATTTTATCTGTCAACAATCTTACAAGTGAACTTCTTTCCACTCTTGAAAATTTGGTAATCTAATGTATTTCCTCGCTTATAAAAACTATTTCACTAGTAGCATACCTTATTCCCTAGCTAAAGGCATTGGTCAATAGTCTAGCAAAAAATTTTCCTTAAAGATCAAATATTCAACTAATTGTGTTTCATAGTGTAGTGTTAAAAATTAGGAGTTTTATTGCAATGAAAGATGAATTTTTGAAGGATTGGGATGAGGATTCTATAAACCTACCAAATAGTTTATGGAAGCCTCTTGAAATTATGGGGATTTTGATTTTTGGGGACTACATTCTTTATGATGTATTTCAAGAGGAGAGACACAACACTGGGGATGGATCTATAGATATTTATGGAAAGCTTTCAGTCAGGAAAAATATAGGGGAATGAAGGGCTTGTCCCTTTATTTTAGGTATGTCTTCATGTCCAATTGAAATTCAAATATATCTAGCTAGCTTTTGAAAAATTATAGAATGTTCATAGCTTGAATTTTGGGAATTATGGCATTAGTTGGTACCCGATCTTTTAATTTTTTCCTTGAATAATTTTATTTCACTATTTAAAACATGTCCATAAATCTATTGCATAATGGAGCACATAAATTTGTACTTGTGAATATTGGCCCTTCACCAAAAGAATAAATGATAATCTTCAGCAAGGTACCTACTTTCCTTGTACATATGGACTTGCCATAGTGTTAAAACACTGAAAAAAAGTGAGAAATAGTGCTCATAAGAAACAATACCAAAAATTTGTTTGCCATTGGATGTAATAATATATAGTGCACTCCCCTATTCAATCAATTCTTGTGCCAACATTTGAAACTGCCTATTTTAACATTTGATTTTATTTCTAATGATATGCAAGAATTGAATGTTGCAAGCAATTGGCATACATTGTAATCAATATAAATTCGGTGACTTGCTTGATAATAATTTTACATTAGGGGAACAAAACTGTGGCTAAATGCAACTATCTAGTTAGATATATGCTATCTAAGAACACCATTGGGATCAGTTTTGGTTGATCCATATTGGGGAAGATATTGGACTATTGTTTTTTTTCATCAATTTATTTTGTTGTATGCAAACTACACATCAAATTGTCCCATTGATGAATAACATGGAATTCTATTGAAATGTGAATCCACATGTGAACCAAAGACCAGTTTAAATTTTCTTTCAAAAGTTTGATTCTTTCAAATATTAGTTTTCAAAACTATTTGTGGCCATTTTGATCTCCTTGATCCTAATGTTATTGGTAGAACTATTGTTTAGAATAAGCCAATTACAATTGTAACATATTTTTTTTAGGGAATAGCTTCTTTAACTATTTTAGCCTCTATTTCCATCTTACAACCTTCCTCCTATACATGTGATGTATTTCCAACAACAATTACACTTCAATCCACTGTATTTTTACTCGGCCTTTACCTAATTGCATTAGGAACAGTAGGCATAGGCCTTGTGTTTCTTCTTTTGGGGTGGGCCAATTTTATGACACTAATTCAACAGAGAGGAAGTAAAAGGGGTCTTTCTTCAATTTTTTAAATTTCTTAATCAATTTTGATGCACTTGTTTAAAGCAACATTCTTCTGTGGGGATGGGGAATTTGGATTCCTATAGCATTTATGGCATTAAGGTGTTTCTTTTTAGGGACACCATTGTATAGATTCCAAAAAACTAGAGGTAGTCTATTGACATGGATATTCCAAGTTGTGGTCACATCATTGTGCAAGTTGCAAAACAAAGTTCCTCAAGAAAGTTCACTCCTCTATGAGATAAAAGACAAGCATTATGCAATTCAATGAAGTTGGAAGATGGAACATAATAATGAATATCACTATCTATCTGGTCCATATTACCATAGTTTTTGTGTGCCATTGTCCTTTGTATTTTAAAAAATCCATTATTATTTGTTTATCCTTTGTATTTTTCTCATTCAACACTGCATTAAAATGATTTAGGCAGCAATTTTTATTTATTTATTTATTGTATATATTGTTTATCAACACTGACAACCTCAACTTGTCCAACTTGTCCTCTTTGTTGAAATCATATTTTAACTTATAATTAGTATGAGTTATTGGTTTCCCTAGTGACAAGCCTTTTTCTCCTATTTAAATTGGTTTATCTCTCTGTTCCATATTTCCTATCATATGTGCACAACATAGTTTGTAAGAAACTTCATTAGAGAAATATGGATCTTTTTCCACATGCCAAATTTTCTAGTGACAACATTTATATAAAATATTCGTTTGGAAAACCATTCCCTGTTCCTACAATTTCTAATGACTATATATATAATCCTTCTACATTCATTCATGTACCCTAATTCATTTGTAAGCTTCTCTCCATTCTTGTCCCAATAATTTGGATGGTGTCCCTTCCCATCCTATTTGACATAGATAAATGATAGTATCTTCCATCTTTGTACAAATTTCTAGCATTTGCCATCCTCTAATTTTAATTTTCTTTTGCCAAGAAAAAAAAGATAGTTCGAAATCTAATAGTTTACAATGCATAAAATGAATTTGACATGTTGAGAGCAATTGAAAAATATAACTTGGTTGAGAATGGGCATAAAATTAAACTATTTTCAATTTTATTTACAAAGCGGCTACCATAACAAATGAAGATATTCAAAGTGGTCATATTTCCAATCCTTAAAAACTATGTACTATAACCTAAGTGGAGGAGTTGAAGATTTTGGTCTGTTTGTTTCCCATATGGGTTACTGGTATTGTATTTTTTGTTGTTTATGCCGAGATGTCCACAATTTCTGTGGAATAGGGCATGATCATAGATACCAACATTGGTTCTTTCAAAATTCCTCCAACATCATTCTCTAAATTTGATATACTAAGTGTCATGATATGGATTCTAGTTTATGCTCAATTGATTGTGCCCATTATTTGCAAGTACACTAGCATTGAAAGGGGGTTTACTTTGCTGCAATGCATGGGAATTGTATTGGTTGTATCAATATTGTCTTTGTTAGTAGCTACAATGGTTGAAATCAAGCGTCTAGATATGGTCACAACTCATGACTTCCAATTTGAATGAGCATCTTATGGCTAATCCCCCCAATACTTCTTGATAGGTGTTACAGAAGTTGTCTTCTTTAAAGGATAGATGAGTTTTTCTTCATGACACATAATAAGATATTTGACCCATTTTATCAAATAGTTTACATATGTTTGTCTTCTATGCTTCTACATTTTTCATACATGTCTATGAAAGAATTTCCAACTATAATATCTCAAAAAAATAATCCCAATTTCTATGCTAGCAGAAATTATTGTTAGAGAAAAGCACCCATGAAAATCAACTACAAAATAAACCTTCACGTGATAGAGAGGAGCACTCTGCTACTTCACTAGAGATAAAATGTATTCAAAATGAGATGATTTACATATTGTACAAAGTGCCTTATAAAGGCATAAAAGTAGGTGATGGGTGTAAAACTACCCACATGGGAAAAAACCACCCAAAATAATTAAATGCAAACTATTCTAAATGCAATGTCCCTAAGTATGCTTAAGTGGGTAAATGGTGAAAACCATTTACTCCAATACCCCCCTTAAGTTCAACTTAGGGAGAATTATTATGCAAAAAAGAAGATACAGTATGGGTCCCAGCTACACAACCATGTTAGGTACCCATTTACAATGCAATCTCTCACAACCAGAGAAAAGGAGAAAAACCTTGTGGGAAAAAAACCCCTCTCCAAAAGAAAGAAAAGAAAAACAAAACCAAGATGCATGGATGGAGGACTCAATCACACCCCCAAAGGACTACATACATCATGTATATACAATCAATGGCCCCTACAGAAGAGGGAAAGAGAGAGACTATATAGCCCCCCCACAATGTGTAATCACCTGTAAAAAATGGTAAGTTCCTAAAGAAAAAACATAACAATTTTGACAAACAACTTGTCTCCCTTTCAGATGAAACATAACCAAGTACAACTGTAGGAATGCTTCCCACTCTAGATAGGAATTGAAAGAAAGAAAGATGAAAAAGTATGATGATGTCTCTGAAATATGTTCATGTGTTGTCAAGACCTTAGAAGATGATGCCACAAACTAATTAGGAACATGCCCAATCACAACAAAAGGTGACAAACAAGGTACCATTGGAAATTGATTCTAAACACTCTTTAGAGAGTGAGATGGAATTACAATATTTTTACTACAACTATAATCAAATAGGAGGGATATGTACCCTCAAATGTGTCTTTGAAATATGAAATATGAGATTCCATGAAAAATGAACCAATGTTCGACAAATAAGAGTAACAATCAGGAAGAATATGAGATATTGGTTGTGATGAATCATTGGATGTGCTCAATGAATCATCAACACAAAATGAATGGTCCTGCTAAACAAGAATGATAGGATCATTACTGAATGACTCTGCACTATGAATCACTAAAGGTGAAGGTACATCAACTATCTCTAATGGAGAAGGAACATCTGAAGAACCCTCGTCATCCTCATATGAAGATTCAAATTATTCCAAAACTTCAAACTCCTACATAGTAGCATGATCACATGGTATCCTACCTGAAAAATGAAGAGGCATAAGACAATTTGAAATAGGATCATCTAGGAATAGCTGAGTATCAAGATCTCCATATATTTCCCATATTTTAGTCCAAAGAATATATGGACACTCAAAATGATCAATAGCATCCAAAGTGACGTCATCGATATGCATTGCAATAACTCCTAGGACATGATCCCTAAATTGTAATTCCATACAACTTTCTTACTATTAGTACTAGGAATGGGAACAAGATTATACAAATGTGGCAACAAATGAAGCCATTAAAGATGTTTTATGATACCATCTCTCCATTGTTGATAGTTTCCCATTTTTAACATAATCAGAGTAGGATGCAATGAAAACCCCATAATGAACTATGAAAAAACTCCAAAATACAAAGACAATAGCCTTCAACAATAATTTGAAACTTCCAAATATTGCAAATGAAGCATTCCCAAAATATTTCAGGAAGCAATAATACAAAAATAGGGCTAAGAATCAAGAAACTTCAAAGATGTTAATGACACCAATATTGAATTTCAATGGGTTAAAAGCACCATCAAAAAATAAAATATGAGAAAAATTCCTCAACCGTGCTACAAAGGTGACAAAAATACCTTTCCATTGATATGTGGTTTGCAAAAATGGCCTTCGTTTGCAAAAGATATACAAAAATAAAAAAAGGAATATAGAGGCACTTTCAAAATCTTTTGGAGCTCTCAGTCACACCATACGACCATAGAATGCAAAGGGGCTAAAAAATTTTGTCAAGCCTTTCCAAACACCAAGCAATCTCCAAGAATGGATTCCACAAGCCCATGAGCTACTACAAGAACTTCACAACACAATGTAAGTGTTGGTGACTATAAAGTGCAAAGAATGTCTCCACAAAATGAATGTGGGATAAATGTCAAGAAGAAATTCCCAAATCATAGCATATAGGCCCACCCCCAAACCCTAGAAAAAAAAATTGATTGCAAACTTTATAATTATAAAGTTTGAAAAAATGTTTCACCAGAGCCAAGAACTAGAAAGAAACACCTATACAAGAGCTCCCAATAGAAAATTGCAGCCACTGAAGGACTTAAGCAGCCTGCAATGATCAATGGTCTACAAAATGTACCCTCAAACTAGATTCATAGGCTTGCCACCTAAAATCATGCCTCTTAATGCAAATCACAAACTAAATCAATTTGAGAAATGACTAAACAATATTACACAACAAAGTGAATTGGAACACATCTCCAATCACCAACAATGAAAATTAGCTTCTCCACCAAAGAAGAAATAATCACCACCAAATACAAGCAAAATCAGGCCTCTAGTCACAAAATGTGGCCTTAAGATGCAACCAATCAAATTTGTGGTATGTGCCAAGTCGAACTATAGCCTTCAAAGGAAAAAAGATCACTGTGCACCCCTTCAACTTCAAAAACATGCCTCCTCCATGGACCTTTTAGCAAAAACGACACTCTCAATGCAAAATCAGCCCCTCTAGAGAAATTGGGCTCAAGGAAATTACCAGGAAAGAAAATCACCAGGCAAGAAAATGAACACCCTTAAGGAATTTGAAATTTCTTGAAAATCAACACCCAACCACCAATAAAATTCAAGCCTCAAGAATAGAAAATGATTGCCAAATTGCTCCCTCTAGAGATTGTTCCAGCACAACAAAAAATCACGGCAATGATGCACATAGATGTCATTTCAAATAAGAAAAATTCCTCCATGAAAATGATTCATGCCTGCCAGAGGAAGATGGAAGCTAGAAACAAAAAATTGCATCCAACAAATTTTGGCTAGAAATCGCGCCTCCAGTAGCTTATAAAATGTAGCCTCATAAATGCCAAAACAAATTCCTTCAAGGAAATTCACTAGCAACATAAGATAGGAAACTTTGAAATTTAAAAATAATTCAAATGCCAAAAAAATAAACGAACTCAAAATATGTCCAGCAAAAACTCCCCAGAAGGATTCACAAATTGGGTGGCTTTGATACCATGTTAGAGAAAAGCACCTAGGAAAATCAACTATAGAATAAACCTTCATGAGATAGAGAGTCCAACACTATGCTACTTCACCAAAGATAAAATGTATTCAGAATTATATGATTTACATATTGTACAAAGTGCCTTATAAAGGTATAAAAGTAGGTGATGGGTGTAAAACTACCCACACAGGAAAAAACCACCCAAAATGATTAAATGAAAACTATTCTAAATGCAATGTCCCTAAGTAAGCTAAGTGGGTAAATGGTACAAACTATTTACTCCAATAATTATTATTGGCCTTATTATGTTCTAGAAATCAGATTTTGGGTGGTGCTATATTATTGATGATTTTACCAAATTTTACCATTGAGAAGGATGTGAGTAAGCATGCAGTTCTACTAGGGAAATTGTGGACTATAATATATGAAAGAGTTCCTCTATCCTCTATGCTTTGATGGATGCCCATACTGTGAACCAAAGCTCCTCATTTTGGGATGAGCAGGGAGGATGCTAGCAAACATTGAAAAAATTGGATTTAAACCTAACTATTGCATTCAGTTGGAAATTTCTAAATCCTTTTAAATAAATCCATTTTGTGCATATCTTGCAATCTGACAAAATTTGATAGATGCATAACTAGGGCACTTGTAGCTATCCATACCTTGTTCCAAAGCCACCATTTTTGCATAGGTGGGGAGAATCTAAAAAAAATCCTCCTATGATGCTTTGAAAGATGACCATACTCTATTCCAAAGCTCCCATTTTTGCAAAAGCAGGGAGGAAAATCAACAAATGCTTATAGTGGGTAGAGGTGGGGTTATAATAGGTGCAGATTCCATTGGAGGAATGCAACCTACTCATGTATTTATTTTGGTTTATGATTTCCTTGTTCAATAAAAAATCTGAGAGATGAAAGAGAAAACCATAAAGAACTACTGAAAATTTATCAAAATGAGGGAATTCAATGGAGTTAGTTATGGGAAATCACATCAAGACTTCTCACCATAACACACTGATGAGATTTTTTCAAGGTGGAACATATACTTACAATATTCACACATGCTATCAATAAAAATCGATAGAGTTGCAAGTAAAATTTGAAAAGTGGATGATAGTAGGGAAATTGCATGGTCAGTGAGCATTCAATTGTCTTAAATTCCTATCCAACACTCCAAACCATCGACCCCAAAAATTAGCTCGACTTATTCAAAAATAAGATATACCCTAGGCGTAACATAGATTGATAATTATTGGTTTTTTATTTTTATTTATTTGCAATGTTTATTTTTAATTTGTATAAAATATAGGATATTTTGTCTTATAGAAAATTTAACAACTTGAATAATAAAATTTTTCATAGGAAAAACATATATTTTACATTGAAGGAAAATCCTATTTGAAGAAGATCGAGCTAATATTATCAATCATTAATTTGTATAAAATATATGATGTGTTTTGTTTGATAGAAAATATAACAGCTTGAATATTCAACTTTTTTCATAGGAAAAACATATATTTTACACATGGAAGGTGTATCCTATTTAAAGAATACCAGGATATTGGCGATCAATGGTTGGAGTGTCTATCATACCATGCAAGATGATTGAAATTGTTTGATCCATTGATTGCCGAGCTGAAAAGAATATGAAGAAAAATCATAGACCCTAGGAAGTTGTTGTAGTTTTTGTGGCACATAGGATGGCATACTTCCACCATGATTGTTCTCCCCTTGTTCTTCACTACGATTGAATCCCCCAAATGTGTTAATGGATTAAACCACTACAACTCATGTAGCTGATTTTGGGCTTTCTCGTTTATTGATGTCCCCTATTTTTGCTAGTAACACGTCTAGACTAAAGGGAATAGTAGGCTACCTTGCCCTAGGGAAAAACCCATGACTAACCTCATTTCCAATTTCTGTGTTTGTCTTGGGTTTCTTATTTCCTATTTTTTCCATGTATTAGTTTTATTCTCATCAATGAAATCATTTTAACTACTGCAAGAGTATGGATTGGGAGAAGAAGTGAGTACTAAGGGAGATGTTTACAACTTTTGGATGCTCATTCTTGAAATGATGACTAAAATGAGGCCTACTGATGGTATGTTTTCTAGAGATAACACTTTTCCAAGATGGGTGAGAAGAGCATTCCCTAATGTAGTGGAAGGAGTGGTGGATAGCGAGATATTGGTTGATAAGTTGGCTATGGGTGGGTTAAGTAATGTTTCCCCTAAAACCAGTGGCGTAGAATTGGAATCCTCTAAATATGGCAGTTTCCTGCTTAGTTTCATTGGATTGGGATTGCAATGCACAAGGAAATATGTAGGGGATAGACCAACAATGAGTGATGTAGAGGGTATGCTTGAAAAAATTATGCATGGTAGGGAATATGACAAATTAAAAGAGCACAAATCTCTCCATAATATGTTGAGTGCAAGCAATTGGGAAGACCGTCCAAGTAGCAGGTCAACTTCATTTACTGATTGAAGCCAAGACATCTAAGCATAGAGCAGGAAAATATATTGGACATTTTTCATCAATAATACCTATTTAAATAGGTGTTTTTAAACATATAAAAAACTACCAAAGCTCTTTCAGTATCTAAATTAAATACAGTTAAGCCAAGTTATTTTATCATGAACATCATTTTAAGTACTTTTAATTTTCTCTTTCTCACATGGAAATCATAGACCCAAAAAGTAGTGAATGCAACATTAGTATTGGATTCATTGTAGATGCGAGCTCAGAAATGGGAGCATTGCACTCAATTGACTGTATGAGTGTTTGATCAAAAGTACATAAATATGCGAAGTTTGTCATCATAATTACTTCTTGCAAGAACTTCACTGAAAGGTGAAGGGAAGCTTTTGTATTGCTTACCTGAAAGGACAATCATGTCCTTGGAAGAGAGTCCTTGAGCTTGAAATGATGATATGAGATAAGGAAGGCTTGAAAATGGAATTGGAATATTTGCATTTGCATCACTTTTGACACCAGCCCACGAATCTCTCCTACCCAAGCTCATAGTCCATGATGGACCTCCCAACTACCATTTATACAGAAAATATTTTTTGCAAGTCAAGATCATGGTGATTTATATTCATTCATCTTTAGCATTAATAACTAATCATCAAGGTATATCTAAGAATACAAATTGAGGAAAAATGAGTACTTGGACAACTAATTTGTGAGCAACTTTTTTCAAAATATCAGGACAAGACACCACTCCACTACATAAAATAATGGGCTAAGTTATCCTTCTTATTCACCCCATGTCTCCTACTCTCTCTATATATCACTTCCTATATATCTTTATCTTTATATCTTTGCA
>VDFB02047230.1:149102804-149199083 GCA_007258455.2 Sequoia sempervirens | reverse complement strand
AATGTCAAGTTGATTCTTGATCAGTTAGAAGATGATGGAAATTTAGTCTAGGATCATGCATTTGAATCAGTCAAAGACAGGCCCATTGGAGAGATAAACTGGTCAGAAAAGGAAATAACTGAGCTGGAGGAATTGATGGCTCCCATTCTGAAATCTACCAAGTCATGGCTGAAACATAAAGTATGGGAATTGGAAAGCGAGAAGGTACCTTGTACTTTCAATTTGATGGGAAATTTGAATGCTCATTCTACCTCGGAGGAGTCAGGAGAGGATGATTCTACTGGAAAAACTAAGGTTTAGCTCACCTTTTAAGATTAAAATTAGAGGCCCTAAGGAGAGTGAGCCTGAAAAGAAAAGAAAACCTAGAGGAAAGAAGAGAAGTCATAATGTGAAAATAGGTAAGTTCACTGAAGAGGAGGAACTTGAGAAAGTAGAGAAAGAAGACATTCCTCTGAAGCCAAAAAGGACAAGGACAACCAGGGCTTCTAAGAAGAAGGATCAAGAGACTTTTGAGGATAAGGTGGATCCTCATGTGGTTGATGTGGAGAGCTCAGGAGAGAAAACTCAGGTTTACTCAAGAGGTCAAGAACTCCATCTCCCAAGGATACTATGCAAAAGACGGATCCTCTTCCAATGGCATCCACTGTAGAGCAGCAAAAAGATACCTCTCCTTAATTGGATATACCTAAACCAATGACTCATGAAGAGCACAAGACCAGTGAGGAGGCAGAACCATTTAAGGATGGAGAACTTTATGGCCTAGCTGCTGAGTTTGAGGTAGGACATGTGGAGGTGCATCATTCTCCGTTGGTACAATATGAGGATTCTCCTACAAATAGCAAAGATAATAGATCCCCTGAGAATGAGGATGTCCTTGTTAAGACTCCATCACCCCTGCAAGAAGAGGAGCCAGAGTTGGAAAACAAAGGTGATCAATCACCTAAAAAGGAAAGAGATGAGACAGTGGATCAGCATGAAGAGGTCAAGAAAGATGAAATCCGGGTGGATCCTGCTATTCTAGATTGGCTAGATAAAGAAATCAGGAGGAAACAGGTCATTGTTGAGGACACTTCTCTCAACTGGGATGAAGTGTTGGCCAAGATTAGAAAGGGAAAGTAGAAGAAGGTAGCCAAGGTGGTTTCCAAGATCGAGAGGGATGAAGCCAGTAACAGGGTTATTCATATTGCTACACCTGCTGCTGGTAAAAGTAAAGATGAGGTCACCGGGAAGGATTATGATGTACAAACCATTAATCTTGGGCCCACTTCTATGGAGCAAGATATTGAAGAATATGAGGGGTCCAGTGCAGTGATTATTGGGAGATTGAGGAAGGAAACACAGTCAAAGCATGAACTAAAGAAAGAGAATGAAAGGCTTAGGAAATGTCTAGAAGATTTAATGAAGCCTTTGCAATCTTTTCACCTATCCTCTTCTGCTACTGCTGGTTTCTTGCCAAAGGAGACCATTTCTGAAATAGAAAAGATGAAATCTTCTACTCTAGCTAAATTAAATTGGTTAAAGGAGGTACAGACTAAGGGAGATGATGTAATAAAGGAGATCCTTTCAATTGGAAAGGATGCAATAAGGGTTAAGGATTCATTAGATTATGTTTTATCTCAGGATAAACAAGACACTGATCTCTTATTGTAGAAAACCAAAACAATCATGGAGTATAGTAAGAATCAGTTGGTTGTTGATGGAATTCTTTCCTCATCTAGGGTTAATGAGCCTTGGGAGTGGTTTGAAGCCCTGCAAATCCGACAGAAAGCCATCAAAAAGATCTATAAACAAAGGAAGTAGATGGATGGAAATCTAACTAGTGATTATGATGGATGCATCACCTTTTTTGAGGTAATGACTGGGAGGAGGAAGATCGCCCCTAAATACTTGAGTTTGGAACAATTGAGGGAATGGTGGCATGATGTCTATGCCTCTGATATTCAAAATTTTGTGATAGGGAATCAATTGGATGATGCGGCTACTTATCTAGCTATGGTGGATAAGTACTTGGTGTATAAGGGTGATTGGGATACAATGGTGAAGCAGTCAAGGAAAGAAATTGAATCATTTGAATGTCGATTCAAAATCTTACCTTTGCCACCTATTGCTGAGTTGGACAAGGTGTTTTTGAAGGTTCATAAATCATTGGATTAGAACTAGGATAAGGGAGGCGGTAATTAATGCCAACTTCGTGATTTGTGCTTCCCTATTATTATAGGGCATGTGTTGATCTAGGCTGCATTGAGGAATGTGTTTTGGTAGACCTTGATGATGTATCGGCATTTAATGTGTGCCTTATTTTGAAATTCCTAAGGCTGACTTGTTTTGGTTATTTTATTTTGTAAATACCTAGCTAGGCTGACATGTTTTGGGGGTTCTTTTTAAAATGGCATTCTTGCCTCATTTGTAAGGAGTTAGACAAATAATAGAGACAAACTAGACTAAGAAAGAGCTAGAGCATTCTATAGTAGAGATATTAGTTAGTTCTTTGGAGCAAATGCTGTAACACATAACAGTGGAATTGTTGCTATATTTTGGTGATCTAATACAATTGGAGGCATTGTGGTTTTTCTGGTGAATTCTTTTGTGTTAGTTTATCTTGCATGGTTCATGTTGTTCCATCTTTTGAAATTGCTTGAAGACATAAGATTTGATGTTAAATTTAGAATTGGATTAGTTTGGTGAATAATGTTTATGGTTTCATGCTTGGAATGTTTGTAGTAATCTCTGGTCTATACTCCTAGTAACTATTTGATTGTAGTAGACTGGTGAAGTCAACCTAGACCAGACATCTATTTGTGCTTAGTTCGATTGTAGATGAATGTCTATGATTTGAAAATCTATATGCCTTAGAAGATTGCACCTTTCTTGTGATATTGCATTATGGGTTAAGTAGGAATTGGTTATTTGAGATTGGTCCATTCTAGGAATTTATCATTTGCATTGTTCATCTTAGAAGTAATTTAGATTTCATTATATCTCTTTCACCTTCATCTTTTGTTGTTTCTTTATTATTTGGTTAGATTTAGGATTTGAGATCATAATATTGCAAAATTTGATAAATTGGAAAGGTACAGTTTGCTTGTAGTAAGGTCCGATTGTGATTACCAACATTTTCACATATTATCTGATTTGTTTATGCATTGTCAAGAACTGACACCCAAGAGACCTTGGGGTGATTTTAACACTTGTTGAAAATTCACCTTTCAAGAGAGATAGAATATTATTTTCTATCTGAGTTGTCGCTATGCAGAAAATACCATCAACAAATTGGTGCTAGAAGGAGGGCCTGAATGAGCTCACTCGATAGTTTTTTAAACGCTATCTCTCCGGAGATATATAGAAGAAATAATAGATCTACCCCAAGAGAGGAGGATTTACAAGAATTACAGTTCCCCACTAGGTCAAGGAGGACTCAAGAAAGGGGAGAATCATCATCACCCATCCCTTCACCAGTATCATCTACATCTTCACTTCCAATTGTTGAAACCATACCCATCCTTGAGGCAGTTCCCATTCAGCAACCCCAGCGTATCATTAATCAACCACAACCACCACCACCACTCCTACCAATGGCTTTCCTCACTAATAATCCATCTCCCTTGTTTTTCAATATTTACAACATTATGCCCAAAAACCCCGAGCATTTCTGTTCAAAATTTCATGTTAATGACCCAAACAGGACCGCAGAAAAGCATATCGGGATTTTTCAAACCTGTCTCAAAGACAAAGGAATCGCTCATGAGGATGTCGCCTGTAGGTTATTCCATTATTCATTGGGAGAGGAGGCTTCTTACTGGTACAATCACCTCCCATCTGGTTCAATTCTTAACTGGAATAATCTTGAAACTGCCTTTTTAAAGAAGTTCAGAATACCTATTAGTGCCAATGAATTATATTTGCAATTCACTAGAGTCAAGAGAGAGGTTAATGAACCCATATCTAGTTTCAATAATAGGTTTCACCATGCGTATACTAGACTTCAAGACCCTTATGTCTTGGATGATGCTACTACCTTGGGATTCTATTATGAAGCATTGGATAGCCTTACAGTGACCTTTTTGAAATGGAGACCTAATCCTCTAGCCCACCTAATTGATGCTTATACAAAAGTAGTCAAGCTTAGCACAAATTTAAGGCAACATTTAGCTGGACCATTACCTTCTTTAGGACTAGTTGCACATCCAAACCAGGTTCAGGCAGTGAATCAGGCACTCACCAATCATACGCCAATCATGAACCCAATACCTCAATTGCCTTTGGTGCCACATCCTGGTCCCCCCATGAGCCAGGTCTCTCCTATAATGAACTTTCCATAGTAGCAAGTTAACCAGCCTTTGTATTTGCAGTAGCCAATTGGTTTCCCTGCCTACTTTCAGAATTTTGAAGTGTTGCATCAGTCTATGGGATCTGCTACAATGTCTGTTCCTCCTCAAAGTAATTCAAGCTAGACCCTTTATGGAGATCTAAATAAAAATAGGGTTGATGAAATGGCTGAACAAATAAAGAAGTTAAACCTAGAGGTGACTTGCCTAAGGAATCAAAATAACCAATTACAAGGTAGTGGGCCAGGATTTGATAGGAGGCAGCCACAGGGACAAAACAGGACGTGGAATACAGGACCTAATAATGGAGGAGTCCCTACTCCATTGGATCAACCTGTCAATCAATCTGCTAATCAACCAGTCAGTCAAGACAAGCCTCCCAGTGGTGTATATCTGGCTGAGGCTGCCCTGTTAGGGTGGTGTAGGCTCCATAAGACAAGCCAACATTCTGAGTTGAGTGTCTAGAATTTCAAACCATAGCCTCTATTTTCTAGTATGAAGTGAAGAACAATGCAAATGGTCAGGAAATTCTTCCCTCCATCCCCTATGACTCTCATGTGTTGGTGCTAAACCATGCTCCTTTTCCAGCAAGTGACGAAAATGTTCCAAAAGAGGAATCCGATTCCCAGGAGGATAAAATAGATCAAATCTACAATGGAGATGAGGTGGCTCAGTTATTCAATGAAGAGGAAACAAATGATAATGCCCCCCTGGATCAGGAAGAGGCTTATGTTGAAGAAGTGCAGATGTTCTAGAGGCAGGGTAAAAGATATGATTTAAGAGACATGCCCCATAGGCGCCTATAGGCTGGGGGTCCTTTCACCACCTCCATTCCTCCTAATAATTTTAACATCCCTCTAGACCCAAGTGCTAGTAATAATCCACCCTTTCCACATGTTTCCCGGTAGTACTTTTCAAAGGAAAGACAAGCTCAAACTGACCCACAAAAGGAAAAAATTGTTCAAGCAGGTAAAGATAAGGTAGAGGAATCTTCTAGGGACGTCCCCACTAATCTAAGTGAGGAACAAATGGCTTTGTATGTTGTTGAGGAGTTCAAGAAATTAAAGGTAAATCTTTCAGTGTTCAAGTTACTAAGGTCCCCAACAATTAGGAATGCAGTTTTAGGTACCTATGAAGCACATCCAATATCTTTGGATAAATCTTCCAGTGAGAGTGTCAACAAGGTTATTGGTTCTCAGGCTGTGAAGACACAAAACTAGGCCCATCAAACAAACTTCCCCCTAGAGATAAAGGCAGGGAGAGAGACAAGACTCAAGTGGCCCAGGTAGATACTCAACCAACTTTATTTCAAGGGAAGATGGATACCCCACCATTCTTGATCTCTGTGCGCATATTCGGTAAGAATTTACATAACTGTTTACTAGATTCTGGTGCTTCTACTAATGTGATGCCATTTGGAGTATGTAGAGCTTTAGGGATTACACTACTAACTCCCAGAAGAAGGTAACTCAGTTGGATAGAACTGAAGTAAATGTAGTAGGAGAATTAAACATGATTCACATGCAAGTAGCTTCCGACCCAAGAATCCAACAGGTTATCAATATTCAAGTAGCTGATATCCTTGATGCGTATGGCCTAATTCTGGGAAGAGATTTTATGAAGGCCCTAAATGGATATGAATCTACTGATCACTCCCACATGTGGCTTCCCTGGAAAGGGGTGCCAAATCATATCAGAATTGAGAGAGAACCAAGAATGAAATACATGATTATAGAATATAAAAATACTTCAAATGAAGTTTTGATATCAGAAGTAGGGATGGGAAATTATATGCTATCGACGCCTTATGTGGATTTAGATTAAGAGGAGGTATTGATGCTACATTTGATGTCTATTGATACAGAAACAGAATCCAGCAATGCTACTAATCTGACAAGATCAATTAAGGGAGAGGATGAATTCGAGGATAATCAGATTAGCCTGCTGGACAACTTCCAGGAATTCATTAGGTAGTGTATTGAAAACTAGGTTCACCTCGATAGGAGGACAAACTTTGAAGAGTTGCTCTTACCTAACTGGTGTAGAGTTCACAATGTTTCCCATTCAGAGATGGAATGTTGTTTATGCCAAGCAGCAGTAGAGTGAGTACAAAAATGCATAAATCCAACCCTGGCAGCCAAGACGGACATGCAAAGCCCTCCAGAAGATTATAAAGGAAAGAAAGTGATGCCATCCAAGGCATCTTCCAGCAGTAATAACCAAAGGATATGATGAAGGGGAATGCAACCGCTGAATGTTGGACCCTCAGATTTGATGGATCTAAATCCAAGCATTGAGCTGGAGCAGGCTTCGAATTGATTAGCCCAAAAGGTAAAACTTTCTTTGCAACCCATAGTCTTCAATTCCACTGTACTAATAATGTAGCAGAATATGAGGCATTGATTCATAGACTTCTTATGGCACTCAAGAAAAAGGTTAAGGTTCTGCAAGTTTTTGGTGATTCTGAGCTAGTAATAAAGCAAGTAAGGAAACAATATTTATGCCATGATAGGAGAATGACTAATTATAGGAATAGAGTATGGGACCTCATTGAGGGATTTGATGCCTTCAATATTCAACAGATACCACGACAGAAGAATCAAACTGCAGATTCTCTAGCCTAGGCAGCAAGCACTATGTAGCCCCTGTCTTTGTCAGATTTGAAAATGTTTACTATAGAATTGACTCCTGTGCCATCAATTCCAGACAATGTTACTAACTTTTAGGTATTTGAGGATGACAAACATATCCTGGACTTTATTAAAAACACAGATGTTTTTTCTTCCCAAATCATTGATGAAACAGATTTCCAGGAAGCAGAATTAGATTTGGAGGGAGTGATAAATTTGAAGTCTAATACCATTCCAAAGGGAATGGTACAGTTGGAGCGAATTTTTTATTTGGAAAAGATCAGAGATCAGGAGCAAGAGTCAAAAAAGAAATCTATCAGTGGATAGTGTGATACTTACAATATGGGAACTGAAGATAATATTAAGAACATTTTTATTGGCCAGGTATGCAGTCCAAAGGAAAGACAAGGAATAATTGAAGCATTACATAGCTTTCTGGCTATAGTAGCCTAGAGTTATGAAGACATGAAAACTTACGATACATCAATTATAACTCATACTATACGGTTGAAGCCAGAGGCTAAGCCTTTCAGGCATAGATAGAGACCAATTAACGCATTACTAGAACTGGTTATATAGAAAGAAGTTCAGAAATTACTGTCTGCCAGAATTATCTTTCCTATCAGGTATTCAACATGGGTGGCGAACCTAGTCCCAGTAAGAAAAAAGAATGGGGAAATCAGACTTTGCATTGATTTCAGAAATCTAAACAGATCATCAAAAAAGGACAATTATCGAGTCCCTTCATTGGATGAAGTACTTCAAGTGGTTAATGGTTCTCAGATGGTGTCCTTTCAAGACAGTTATTTGGGGTACAACCAAGTAATGGTTCAGTATGAAGACAAGCACAAGACTGCTTTCACAACTAAATGGGGTACCTTTGCTTATAGGAGGATGCCTTTCGGTCTCATTAATATTGGGGCTACATTTCAAAGGGCCATGGATATTGCCTTTAAAGATATCATAGGCAAGTGCATTATTATTTATATGGATGATCTAACTATCTTTTCCAAAAATAGGGGGGACCACATCTCTGACTTACGCAGAGTGTTTCAAAGGTGCAGAGAATTTAGCATATCCCTGAATCCTAAAAAGTGCATTTTTGGAGTGATAGAGGGGAAATTGCTGGGACATGTCATATCTAAAAAGGGAATTGCTATTGATCTAGAAAGAGTGGAGGCCATACTGAAGATTTAGCCACCTGCTAGCAAAAAAGAGATGAAGTCTTTTTTTGGCAAGATCAACTTCATCAGTAAATTTATTACCGGATTTTTCAAAATTGTTAAACCGATGAATGTAATGTTGAAGCAAGATGCTAAAGTTGAATGGACTACAGAAGCAAAAGAGCTATTTGCAAAAATCAAAAGAGCCATTGTTGATGCTCCAATATTGGTAAGTCCTGATTACAATAAGCCCTTTTACATCTATTCATTTGCATCAGATCATTCATGTGCGGGAATGTTGACTCAGAAGTCTAATGAGGGAAACGAGCATCCTATTGCTTTCATGAGTGCAACATTAAAAGATGCTGAATTGAAATATCTGAGTGTCGAAAAGCAGGCATATGCCTTGGTCAGAGCAGTAAAGAAATTCAAACATTATATCCTTAGGAATAAGGTTTATGCAATTGTCCCAAATCCTGTAGTTAAGTTACTATTAATGCAGAATGAGTTAGGTGAGCGTAGAGCTAAGTGGGTGACAATGCTACAAGAATATGACATTGAGATTCAACCCATGAAGTTGGTAAGAGGGTAGGGACTTACTCAAACTATGGCTGAAATGGGGCCTGAACTGACTGTTCAGAATTATAATCTTGAGGAGGTTTCCCTAGGTAGCTGGTATGATGACATAGTTTATTATTTACTGAACCAGCAATCCCCAAGCCATCTTAATGTTGTTTAGAGGAGAGCTCCGCAACTGAAGAGTGATGGTTTCATGCTAAAGGGGGCTATTTTATACAAGAGAAATCATGCAGGCATTTATTTGAGGTGTCTTAGGAATCAAGAAGCTGAAAGGGTGATGAATGAATTTCATGAAAAGTATGGCACTGGCCATGGTTCTGCTATTGCCACAGCGAATCAGATTTTGAGGGCTGGGCATTATTGGCCCACATTGTTTAAGGATGTTCACCATCATGTCAAGACCTGTCACCCTTGCCAGACTGCAACAACAAAGGAAAGGTATGCAGCACTCCCACTTCAATCAGTTATTGAGGTAAAGCCTTTTGCTTAGTGGGGTATGGACTTTGTAGGTCCTATCAACCCACCATCTTCTGTGGGAAACAGGTACATTCTAACCATCACTGATTATTTCATAAGGTGGACTAAGGCTTTCACTTGTAGGCAATGTACATCTGAGGTAGTGATTTATTTTCTATAATCTACCATTATCAATCGATTTGGATGTCCTCTTTCTGTTGTCTGTGATAATGGTCTTGCTTTTGCATCATTAAAATTTTTAAACTGGGCTTTTGATCATGGCATTATTATAAATTTTTCATCTAATTATTACCCCCAAAGTAACGGCCTGGCAGAATCTTCCAATAAGAAATTATTGACCGTTATCTGTAAGCTGTTGGAGAGGAACCCAAAAGATTGGCACACCCAGCATCGGTTTTCCCTTTGGGAAGATCATACAAGGCTTAAGTCATCCATCAAAACATCTCCCTATCACTTAGTATATGGTTTGGAGCCAGTTTTCCCTATTCAACTCAAGATCCCAGCCTTGCAATTTATTAATGAGTTTTATGATGAGGGGATAGAAGGGAGGCCAAGGTGATAGAGTTACTGCACCTTGAGGAGAAACGAGACAATGACTTTGAAAACTTTGCCAAACATTAGGGGGTAGTTAAGAGGTGGTTTGACAAAGGAGAGAAAGTCAAAGCTTTTAGGATTTATGACCTTGTGTTGTACTGGGATAAACCTCATAATCGAAAGGGGGATCATGGGAAGTTTGATAAACTATGGCTCGGTCCATACCAGATTGCTGAAATACTTGGAGATAATGCCTTCCACTTGAAGACTCTCACGGGGGAAGATATTTCGCTGCCTATTAATGGGCAATATTTGAAACATTATTTTCAATCCTGAGCTGTTTTCAGCTCCCTGTTTTGTATATAGTTAGTTTAGGTTACTTTTTGTTGTCCGCTTTGTTAGATTAGATTGCCTTTCGTTTCCTTTTTTTTTTTTGGTTAGAGTAGGTCTTTTTTTTGTTTTTCTCGCTTCGTTTTGGTTAGAGTAGGTTTGTGTTGGCTTTTTTTGTTTTGGATTGTGTTGTTCTTGCTCTAGGTTCTTACTCCTTCTAGGATCTCCTATTGCATTTGTATGACAGTGGTGACAAAGTAGGTGTGCTACTCTCAGTATTTCCTTTTTAAACTTTAATCATCTTTCCAGAACATCATGATATGAATTCTCTCTACCCAATGTCACATATCCTTGTATCTAGGACAAAGAGTCCTTTAGTCAGATTGAATAGAAATATATTAGGGTCTCACATATCGAATATTAAAAATGCCTGAGGTTGCAGAAGGGCCTTATGAAGTTTGCACAGGTGAAAAATCTTTTTTTTGCTCTAGTGCCACTGTGGTTCTCATCCCTGAGTGTGAACTTCATTGTTCACAAGTTAAAAAAAAAAAATTTAAAAAAAAGAAAAAAAGAGAAATAAGTGAGAAGACAAGCAATATCCAAAAAAAAAAAGAGCAAGAGACAATATGGAAAATCAAAATATTGAATTCAACTCATCAAGGGAATCTGAATATCTCTACCGGGGCTATGAACGCTTGACTGGCAGTAGAACTATGTTCAGAAGAATCACAGTGATAACCTCATCAGGGCTATGGACGCCTGACTGGCAGCGAGGCTCTATACAGGTTGCTCTTAGAGTATGAATTTTTATGTAGTCTGTTCGGATCAAGTTTGGTCTCTTTTGCAGCTAAGGGGGGGTAATGAATGCATATGAACACACTTCGACCCTGGTGTAGGAAAGTTTGGGTGACTTGTAGGTTCTTTGGTCTAACCGTAGGTGGTGACTGGATGGATGAGTTGAAATCATAAGTTCTGGGTTCTTGATTCCTATTTGTCATCAAAATGCTCTAGAGCATTTCTCCAGCAGAGTCGCCATTTGTTATGCAATTTTGCACACATGCCCCACTTGGAGTAGGGACCCTCTATTTTTTGATTTCGGATGTCTCTTGGACCTTTGGTTTTTATTGGATTTGCACTTTTAAGGTCTTGGGATGTTGGTCTTGTTTGTCTTGGTCTTACCCTGAAGGTTGAATTGATCAAACTTAGTTTTAATGGAAGTCTGGGTTTTGACCTGGGTCCGGGATTTTCTGGCTCACCCGGATTTTCCCGGGTCTTGGTTCATCGTCTGTCATTGTCGAATCTTCCAGAGTCCAGGTTTTTGGATGAATCTAGGATTTTCTAGAACACGTGGATTTTCACGGACTTTGTCGGAGTCCCGGAGGGGTGCGTCATCTGTGAAATTTATGCTCACCAGGATAGTCCGGCTAGCTCGGTTTTTTTTAGAATTTCGTTTTGAACTCGGGTTTCCAGATTTCCTTGATATGTCTTATCAACCATTAATGCTTGAGGTACATCCTCTCTAGTGTGATTGTGAGAGGATTTAAGGTATTTTAATGCTCTTCCAGATTTCATTATTCATTTGCTATCTGCTCTGGCGCTTGAGTTTGTTCATTTTTTAGCTTTGGTTGATTTGGTTTGCTCGCATGTGGATTCCTTTGGGTGTTTGTGTTGGTATTTTCATCACCAGGGCACCCTGATTTGCAGTGATCACCTTGGGCTCAAGGTTCATTCGGATTTAATCCATGGTAAGTCATCGTTGACTTCACCTTTTGGTTTTTCGCTTTGTAACTGAATCTTTCAAAGTCGTTGTTGATGATTATTTGGGTCAGCCCTTATTTTTTATGGTTACAAATTTATCGAATTAGGGTTCAATTCACCTTTTCGCGCATTTTAACGCTTGCATTGTGCATCCCTTCATTTATCGATTGAATGTCGAGTATACCCCTGTCACTGGGAATTCCTATTAGGGCCTTGCCTTGTTGGTGTGTAGCCTAGTATAATTTGTGAAGTTAGGTTTCGGTATGTCTGCCTAGGATTGTTAAGTTTGGTGGAGTTGGCGTGACCCTCTTATCTTGTGTTTAGCTCGGCCATGTTTGCAACACTTGAGACCCCAGTGTGCCCTAGTTTCATCATTTTGAGGGATAATGTTTGAATTTCGAGCTCACCTTAACTCTCATGGCGGAGGTTTGATTGTTAAAATTAGGGCATCATTATTTTGTCGTAGGGATCAACCATTTGAGATTCTTTGGGAGTTTAAATTCAACTACAGTCAAAATTTGGCTTATTGGGGTTGAGTTTATATTTGTTGCATAAAGATAGGGGGTTTGTATGATCACGCGAATCATCATCTATGCGTCGAACGATTGTCGGGTTTCTGAGGTGTCCACGGAATTTCTGTGCACCCAGATTTTCCCAGATTCTTCCATTTCCCTGAAGTATGATCAGTTCCCAGAATTTCAAGCTGTCCACGGAAATCCGAACTGCCCAGATTTTTTTGGTTTTCTGCTTGGTTCTAATTGATTTTGATTTTTGAAATTGAAGTAATGAATTAAATGTTGGATGAGAATTTCTTGCTGTTAAATGGATGAATCTCATGATAATCATGCATCTCTTTTCCCTATGTTGATGATTTATTTGATGAATGAAGTCTGGGCAGTAGGAGTCCGTCTGGGTCAGATTCCTTTGAAATTTTTCCCCAACTGGATTTTCCCAGATTATTTCATTCTCCCAAATTTTTAAGATTGATGATTAATGATTTATCTTAATGATTTCGTGTGGTTTCAAGGCTAACCTTTGATTTAAATATGGATTATAATTAGATTTTCATGAGGCTCCTTTATGAATGCAGGCTGAATCAAGTAAGGTAGCGACAGGAAAAGCCAAGGGAGATACATAGGGATCCTTAGTTTCACATCTGGAAAGGGTCAGGCTGGATGTGAAGAATCAATTATCGGATAGTAAGGTAGCTTCAGTTTGGTCAGAGGTATCGGATACCAATGTGGGAGCTTGGAGATACGAGGAATTCAAAGAAAGGTTAACTCAGAGGGATTTATCGGTCTTGACCAAGGGACTGGTGAAATCCAGACTAGCTCATGTGGCCGAATTTCATCCTACAATTCAATGCTATAAACTAATATTGGAGTGTGCCCGGCACTATGACTCTGATACGCAGAGGATTGTTAGCACTGATGAGAGAGTGTTGGAAAACTTTAATCCAGTTTCCATTACCTAGGCATTTGATATGCTAGACTTGCCATATGTGTGTGCCATGGACATGGACTTGGCTAGAACTTACTATGAGGATGAACCTACCAAAGCCTAGCAGATGATCAATTCCTAGCAGGAAAAGCCAAAATCTCATTTCTCCAAGCTGCCTAAACAGTTACATAGGGTCAAGTTCCAACAAGATATATATGATGTCATCACACTGTTGAGTAGGGTAGCTGGCTTGAAGAGCGCTGGGGCATTGGAGAATTGGATGGTGCATGTTATTAACAAGATTGAGCAAGGCATCAATTATCATTGGGTAGGGATTATCAGTGCAACGATTGACAGACAAATGAGAGATGTGTTGGAGACAAAGAAATTCACCATGTCATCTTATGTGGTATATGTACTTGCCAAATTTTATCCATACAGGGGATTGAGTCCAAAAGGAACATTTGGGAAAGATGTCATCTATGAGGTGTACCCTGAGTTGCACCTAGGGAATCCAAATTATAGAAGAGCAAATGATGCATTCACTATGCATATTACTAGGTTGCTTCAGAACACAGAGCATGTGAGAATTTTTGATGGAGCTAAGGAATTGATTAAAAGATATTGAGCCTGGTTTATACAATTCCCTACCTTCTCCTATATCAAAATTGATGGATGCCCCACTGCTCCATATAGATTTCCAAGATACCCCACTGACCATATCATACTCTTGGAGGTTACCTGGTAGATATGTGATTTCAATGTTATTGTTAAAAATGAGAAGAACAAGATAGGGTTCGGTGGGGATTTTCCCTTGAGAATTGGTATATGTGAGGTTTGTCCTTCAATCCAATCGGCTCATGCATCAGGGGAGGAATTGAGTACTTTTGGTTTCTCTTTCCACTCTAAAAGGGCAAGCTTTGACATCACTGGTGAAGCACAGAAGAAGGCTACTAAGGAGTATCACCACAGAGATGATCTAGAGGACTACTGGGCAAACAACAAGGATGACTTTGAGGTGAGAAAGAAAAGGTATTCCAGGCTTCTAGTTGATGTAATCAGGATGTATAATGTCAAGTTGATTCCTGATCAGTTAGAAGATGATGGAAATTTAGTCCAGGATCATGCATTTGAATCAGTCAAAGACAGGCCCATTGGAGAGATAAACTGGTCAGAAAAGGAAATAACTGAGTTGGAGGAATTGATGGCTCCCATTCTGAAATCTACCAAGTCATGGCTGAAACATAAAGTATGGGAATTGGAAAGCGAGAAGGTACCTTGTACTTTCAATCTGATGGGAAATTTGAATGCTCATTCTACCTTGGAGGAGTCAGGAGAGGATGATTCTACTGCCAAAACTAAGGTAAGCTCACATTTTAAGATTAAAATCAGAGGCCCTAAGGAGAGTGAGCCTAAAAAGAAATGAAAACCTAGAGGAAAGAAGAGAAGCCATACTGTGAAAATAGGTAAGTTCACTGAAGTGGAGGAACTTGAGAAAGTAGAGAAAGAAGACATTCCTCTGGAGCCAAAAAGGACAAGGACAACCAGGGCTTCTAAGAAGAAGGATCAAGTGACTTCTAAGGATAATGTGGATCCTCATGTGGCTGATGTGGAGAGCTCAGGACATAAAACTCAGGTTTACTCAAGAAGGTCAAGAACTCCATCTCCCAAGGAGACTATGCAAAAGGCGGATCCTCTTCCAATGGCCTCCACTGTAGAGCAGCAGAAAGATACCTCTCCTTCATTGGATATACCTAAACCGATGAATCATGAAGAGCACAAGACCAGTGAGGAGGCAAAACTGTTTAAGGATGGAGAACTTTATGGCGCAGCTGCTGAGTTTGAGGTAGGACAAGTGGAGGTGCATCATTCTCTGTTGGTACAATATGAGGATTCTCCTACAAATAGCAAAGATAATAGATCCCCTGAGAAGGAGGATGTCCTTGTTCAGACTCCATCACCCCTGCAAGAAGAGGAGCCAGAGTTGGAAAACAAAGGTGATCAATCACCTAAAAAGGAAAGAGATGAGATGGTGGATCAGCATGAAGAGGTCAAGAAAGAAGAAATCCAGGTGGATCCTGCTATTCTAGGTTGGCTAGATAAAGAAATCAGGAGGAAACAGGTCATTGTTGAGGACACTCCTCTCAACTAGGATGAAATGTTGGGCAACATTGGAAAGTTAAAGAAGAAGAAGGTAATCAAGGTGGTTTGCAAGATCAAGAGGGATGAAGCCAGTAATAGCGTTATTCATATTGCTACCCCTGCTGGTGGTAAAAGTAAAGATGAGGTCACCGGGAAGGATTATGATGTACAAACCATTAATCTTGGGCCCGCTTCTATGGAGCAAGATATTGAAGAATATGAGGGGTCTAGTGCAGTGATTATTGGGAGATTGAGGAACGAAACACAGTCAAAGCATGAACTAAAGAAAGAGAATGAAAGGCTTAGGAAATGTCTAGAAGATTTAATGAAGCCTTTGCAATCTTTTCACCCATCCTCTTCTGCTACTGCTGGTTTCTTACCAAAGGAGACCATTTCTGAAATAGAAAAGATGAAAGCTTCTACTCTGGCTACAGTAAATTGGTTGGAGGTACAAACTAAGGGAGATAATGCAATAAAGGAGATCATTTCAACTGGAAACGATGCAATAAGGGTTAAGGATTCATTAAATTATGTTTTATCTCAGGATAAAGAGGACACTGATCTCTTATTGCAGAAAACCAAAACAATCATGGAGTATAGTAAGAATCAGTTGGTTGTTGATGGAATTCTTTCTTCATCTAGGGTTAATGAGTCTTGGGAGTGGTTTGAAGCCCTGCAAATCCGACAGAAAGCCATCAAAAATCTCTATAAACAAAGGAAGCAGATGGATGGAAATCTAACTAGTGTTTATGATGGATGCATCACCTTTTTTGAGGTAATGACTGGGAGGAGGAAGATCGCCCCTAAATACTTGAGTTTGGAACAATTGAGGGAATGGTGGCATGATGTCTATGCCCCTAATATTGAAAATTATGTGACAGGGCATCAATTGGATGATGCGGCTACTTATCTGGCTGTGGTGGATAAGTACTTGGTGTATAAGGGTGATTGGGATACAACGGTGAAGCAGTCAAGGAAATAAATTGAATCAATTGAATGTAAACTCAAAATATTACCTTTGCCACCTGTTGTTGAGTTGGACAAGGTGTTTTTGAAGGTTCATGAATCGTTGGATCAGAACAAGGATAAGGGAGGCGGTAATTAATGCCAACTTCATGATTTGTGCTTCCCTATTATTATAGGGCATGTGTTGATCTGGGATGCATTGAGGAATGTGTTTTGGCCGACCTTGATGATGTATCAGCATTTAATGTGTGCCTTATTTTGAAATTTGTTGAGGCTGACTTGTTTTGGTTATTTTATTTTGTAAATGTCTGGCTGGGCCAACATGTTTTGGGGGTTCTCTTTAAAATGGCATTCCTGCCTCATTTGTAAGGAGTTAGATGGATAATAGAGACAAGCTAGACTAAGAAAGAGCTAGAGCATTCTGTAGTAGAGATAGTAGTTAGTTCTTTGGAGCAAATGTTGTAACATAGAACAGTGGAATTGTTGCTATATTTTGGTGATATAATACAATTGGAGGCATTGTGGTTTTTCTGGTGAATTCTTTTGTGTTAGTTTATCTTGCATGGTTCATGTTGTTCCATATTTTGAAATTGCTTGAAGACATAAGATTTGATGTTAAATTTAGAATTGGATTAGTTTGGTGAATAATGTTTATGGTTTCATGCTTGGAATGTTTGTAGCAATCTCTGGTCTATACTCCCAATAACTATCTAATTGTAGTAGACTGGTGAAGACAACCTGGATCATACATCTATTTGTGCTTAGTTTGATTGTAGATGAATGTTTATGATTTGAAAATCTATATGCCTTAGAAGATTGCACCTTTCTTGTGATATTGCATTATGGGTTAAGCAGGAATTGGTTATTTGAGATTGGTCCATTCTAGGAATTTATCATTTGCATTGTTCATCTTAGAAGTAATTTAGATTTCATTATATCTCTTTCACCTTCATCTTTTGTTGTTTCTTTATTATTTGGTTAGATTTAGGATTTGAGATCATAATATTGCAAAATTTGATAAATTGGAAAGATACAGTTTGCTTGTAGTAAGGTCTGATTGTGATTACCAGCATTTTCACATATTATCTGAGTTGTTTATGCATTGTCAAGAACTGACACCCAAGACACCTTGGGGTGATTTTAGCACTTGTTGAAAATTCACCTTTCAAGAGAGATAGAATATTATTTTTTGTCTGAGTTGTTGCTGTGCAAAAAACACCATCAACAGATTGGCGCTAGAAGGAGGGCCTGAATGAGCTCACTGGATCATTTCTTAAATGCCATCTCTCCGGAGAGATATAGAAGAAAAAACAGATCTACCCCAGAAGAGGAGGATTTACATGAATTACTATTCCCCACTAGGTCAAGGAGGACTCAAGAAAGGGGAGAATCATCATCACCCACCCCTTCATCAGTATCATCTGCATCTTCACTTCCAGAAGTTGAAACCATACCCATCCTTGAGGCAATTCCCATTCAGCAACCCCAGCCTATCATTAATCAACCACAACCACCACCACCACTCCTACCAATGGCTTTTCTTGCTAATAATCCATCTCCCTTATTTTTCAATATTTACAATGTTATGCCCAAGAACCCCGAGCATTTCTGTTCAAAATTTCATGTTAATGACCCAAACAGGACCGCAGAAGAGCATATCAGAATTTTTCAAACCTATCTCAAATATAGAGGAATCGCTCATGAGGATGTCACCTGTAGGTTATTCCCTTATTCATTGGAAGAGGAGGATTTTTACTAGTACAATCACCTCCCATCTAGTTCAATTATTAACTAGAATAATCTTAAAATTTCCTTTTTATAGAAGTTCAGAATACCTATTAGTGCCAATGAATTGTATTTGCAATTCACTAGAGTCAAGAGAGAGGTTAATGAACCCATATCCAGTTTCAATAATAGGTTTCACTATGCGTATACCAAACTTCAAGACCCTTATGTCTTGGACGATGCTACGACCTTGTGAGTCTATTATGAAGCATTAGACAGTCTTATAGCGACCTTTCTAAAATGGAGACCTAATGCTCCAGCCCGCTTAGTTAATGCTTATACAGAAGTAGTCAAGCTTAGCATAGATTTAAGGCAACATTTGGCTGGACCATTACCTTTTTTAGGACCATTTGCACATCTAAACTAGGTTCAGGCAGTGAATCAGGCACTCACCAATCATACGCCAATCATAAACCCAATACCTCAATTGCCTTTGGTGCCACATCTTGGTCCCCCCATGAGCCAGGTCTCTCTTATAATGAACTTCCCATAGCAGCAAGTTAACCAACCCTTGTATTAGCAATAGCCAACTGGTTTCCCTGCCTACTTGTAGAATTCTGAAGTGTTGCATCAGTCTATGGGATCTGCTACAATGTTTGTTCCTCCTTCGAGTAATTCAAGCTAGACCCCTTATGGAGATCTAAATAAAGATAGGGTTGATTAAATGGCTGAACAGATAAAGAAGTTAAACCTAGAGGTGACTTACCTAAGGAATCAAAACAACTAATTACAAGCTACTTAGAGAAATCTGCAATCCAATCAGAACCGAGAACATCCACAGGGACAAAATTTTGATAGAGGATAGCGTAATGAAAGGGGTTACAATAATGACAGAGGATATAATCAGGATAGAGGTTACAACAATAAGAGAGGATTCAATAATGACAGAGGGTATAACAATGATAGAAGACAAAATTTTCATAGAGGACAAGGTAGTGGGCTAGGATTTGATAAGAGGCAGCCATAGGGACAAAATAGGACGTGGAATACAGGACCTAATAATGGAGGAGTCCCTACTCCATTGGATCAACCTGTCAATCAATCTGCTAATCAGCCAGTCAGTCAAGACAAGCCTCCCAGTGGTGTATATTTGGCTGAGGCTGCCCTGTCAGGGTGGTGTAGGCTCCATAAGACAAGCCAGCATTCTAAGTTAGAGTGTCTAGAATTCCAAACCGCGGCCTCTATTTTCCAGTATGAAGTGAAGAACAATGCAAATGGTCAAGAAATTGTTCCCTCCATCCCCTATGACTCTCCTGTGCTGGTGCTAAACCATGCTCCTTTTCCAGCAAGTGACGAAAATGTTCTAGAAGAGGAATCTGATTCCCAAGAGGATAAAACAGATCAAATCTGCAATGGAGATGACGTGGCTCAGTTATTCAATGAAGAGGCAACAAATGATAATGGCCCCCTAGATCAGGAAGAGGCTTATGTTGAAGAAGTGCAGATGTTCCAGAGGCAGGGTAAAGGATATCATTAAAGAGGCATGCCCCATAGGCACCCACAGGCTAGGGGTATTTTCACCACCTCCATTCCTCTTAATAATTTTAACATCCCTCCAGACCCAAGTGCTAGTAATAATCTGCCCTTTCCACATGTTTCCCGGCAGTACTTTTCAAAGGAAAGATAAGCTCAAACTGACCCACAAAAGGAAAAAACTGTTCAAGCAGGTAAAGATAAGGTAGAGGAATCTTTCAGGGACATCCCCACTAATCTAATTGAGGAGAAAATGGCTTTGTATGTTGTTGAGGAGTTCAATAAATTAAAGGTAAATCTTTTAGTGTTCGAGTTACTAAGGTCCCCAACAATTAGGAATGCAGTTCTAGGTGCCTATGAAGCACATCCAGTATCTTTGTATAAATTTTCCAGTGAGAGTGTCGACAAGGTTATTGGTTCTCAGGCTGTGAAGACACAAAACCAAGCCTATCAGACAAAATTTCCCCCTAGAGATAAAGGTAGGGAGAAAGACAAGACACAAGTGGCCCAGGTAGATACTCAGCCAACTTTATTTCAAGGGAAGACGGATACCCCACCATTCTTGATCTCTGTGTGCATATTCGGTAAGAATTTACATAACTGTTTACTGGATTCTGGTGCTTCTACTAATGTGATGCCATTTGGAGTATGTAGAGCTTTAGGGATTACACCTGTTGCCTCCCAGAAGAAGGAAACTCAGTTGGATAGAACTGAAGTAAATGTAGTAGGAGAATTAAACGTGATTCACATGCAAGTAGCTTATGACCCAAGAATCCAACAGGTTATCAATATTCAAGTAGCTGATATCCCTGATGCGCATGGCCTAATTATGGGAAGAGATTTTATAAAGGCCCTAAATGGATATGTATCTACTGATCACTCCCACATGTGGCTTCCCTGGAAAGGGGTGCCAAATCAGATCAGAATTGAGAGAGAACCAAGAATGAAATACATGATTATGGAATATCAAAATACTTCAAATGAAGTTCTGATATCAGAAGTAGGTGTGGAAAATTATATGCTATCAACTCCTTATGCGGAGTCAGATTCAGAGGAGGTATTGATGCTACATTCGATGTCTATTGATACAGAAATAGAATCCAGCAATGGTACTGATCTGATAGGATCAATTAAGGGAGAGGATGAATTCGAGGATAATCAGATTAGCTTGTTGGACAACTTCTAGGAATTCATTAGGCAGTGTATTGAAAACTAGGTTCACCTCGGCAGGAGGACAAACTTCGAAGAGTTGCTCTTACCTTTAACTGGTGTAGAGTTCACAATGCTTCCCATTCAGAGTTGGAATGTTGTTTATGCCAAGCAGAAGTAGAGCGAGTACAAAAATGCATAAATCCAACCCTGGCAGTCAAGACGGACATGCAAAGCCCTCCAGAAGATTATAAAGGAAAGAAAGTGATGCCATCCAAGGCATCTTCTAGTAGTAATAACCCAAAGGATATGATGAAGGGGAATGCAACCGCTGAATGCTGGACCCTCAGATTTGATGGATCTAAATCCAAGCATGGAGCTAGAGCAGGCTTCGAATTGATTAGCCCAAAAGGAAAAACTTTCTTTGCAGCCCATAGACTTCAATTCCACTGTACTAATAACATAGCAGAATATGAGGCATTGATTCATGGACTTCTTATGGCACTCAATAAAAAGGTTAAGGTTCTGCAAGTTTTTGGTGATTCTGAGTTGGTAATAAAGCAAGTAAGGAAACAATATTCATGCCATGATAGGAGAATGACTAATTATAGGCATAGAGTATGGGACCTCATTGAGGGATTTGATGCCTTCAATATTCAACAGATACCATGACAGAAAAATCAAACTGCGGATTCTCTGGCCCAGGCAGCAAGCACTCTGTAGCCCCTATCTTTGTCAGGTTTGAAAAAGTTTACTATAGAATTGACTCTTGTGTCATCAATTCCAGAAAATGTTACTAACTTTGAGGTATTTGAGAATGACAAACATATCCTGGACTTTATTACAAACATGGATGTTTTTGCTTCCCAAATCATTGATGAAACAGAACTCCAGGAAGCAGAATTAGATTTGGAGGGAGTGATAAATTTGAAGTCTAATACCATTCCAAGGGGAATGGTATAGTTGGAATAGATTTTTGATTTGGACAAGATCAGGAGCAAAAGTCTAAAAAGAAATCTATCAGTGGACAGTGTGATACTTACAATATGGGAACTGAAGATAATATTAAGTACATTTTTATTGGCCAGGTATGCACTCCAGAGGAAAGACAAGGAATAATTAAAGCATTGCATAGCTTTCCAGATATAGTAGCCTGGAGTTATGAAGACATGAAAACATATGATACATCCATCATCTCATACTATACCGCTGAAGCTAGGGGCTAAGCCTTTCAGGCAGATACAGAGACCAATTAACGCATTACTAGAACTGATTATACAGAAAGAAGTTCATAAATTACTGTCTGCCAAAATTATCTTTCCTGTCAGGCATTCAACATGGGTGGCGAACCTAGTCCGAGAAAGAAAAA
Organism: Sequoia sempervirens; assembly: GCA_007258455.2. NCBI lineage: Eukaryota > Viridiplantae > Streptophyta > Pinopsida > Cupressales > Cupressaceae > Sequoia > Sequoia sempervirens. Next base: position 149,176,963 of record VDFB02047230.1, on the reverse strand, counting down.
AGAATGGAGAAATCAGACTTTGCATTGATTTCACAAATCTAAACAGATCATCAGAAAAAGACAATTATCCCATCCCTTCATTGGATGAAGTACTTCAAGTGGTTAATGGTTCTCAGATGATGTCCTTTCTAGATGTTATTCGAGGTACAACCAAGTAATGGTTCAGTATGAGGACAGACAAAAGACTGCTTTCACAACTAAATAGGGTACCTTTGCTTATAGGAGGATGCCTTTTGGTCTCATTAATGCTGGGGCTACATTTCAAAGGGCCATGGATATTGCCTTTAAAGATATCATAGGCAAGTGCATTATTTTTTATATGGATGATCTAACTATCTTTTCAAAAAAGAGGGGGGACCACATTTCTGACTTACGTAAAGTGTTTCAAAGGTGCATAGAATTTGGCATATCCACGAATCTAAAAATGCATTTTGGGTAGCCAGTGCTAGGACATGTCATATCTGAAAAAGGAATTGCTATTGATCCAGAAAGAGTGGAGGCCATACTGAAGATTCAGCCACCTGCTAGCAAAAAAGAGATGAAGTCTTTCTTTGGAAAGATTAACTTCGTCAGGAAATTTATTACGGATTTGCAAAATTGTTAAATTGCTGAATGCAATGTTGAAGCAAGATGCTAAAGTTGAATGGACTACAGAAGCAAAAGAGGCATTTGTAGAAATCAAAAGAGCCATTGTTGATGCTCCATTATTGGTAAGTCCTGATTACAGTAAGTCCTTTTACATCTATTTGTTTGCTTCGGATCATTCGTGTGCGGGAATGTTATTTCGAGAAGTCTAATGAGAAAACAAGCATCCTATTGCTTTTATGAGTGCACCATTAAAAGATGCTGAGTTGAAATATCCAAGTGTAGAAAAGCAGGCATATACCCTGGTCAGAGCAGTAAAGAAATTCAGACATTATATCCTCAGAAATAAGGTTTATGCATTTGTCCCAAATCCTACAGTTAAGTTACTATTGATGCAAAATGAGTTAGGTGAGCGTAGAGCTAAGTGGGTGACAATTCTACAAGAATATGACATTGAGATTGAACCCATGAAGTTGGTAAGAGGGCAGGGACTTACTTAGACTATGACTGAAATGGGGCCTGAATTGACTGTTCAAAATTATAATCTTGAGGAGGTTTCCCCAGGTAGCCGGTATGATGACATAGTTTATTATTTACTAAACCAGCAATCCCCAAGCCATCTTAATGTTGTTTAGAGGAGAGCTCTGCGACTGAAGAGCGATGGTTTCATGCTAAAGGGGGTTTTTCTATACAAGAGAAATCATGAAGGAATTTATTTGAGGTGTCTTAGGAAACAAGAAGCTAAAAGGGTGATGAACGAATTTCATGAAAAGTATGGCACTGGCCATGGTTTTGCTATTGCCATAGCGAATCAGATTTTGAGGGCTGGGTATTATTGGCCCACATTGTTTAAGGACGTTCACCATCATGTCAAGACCTATCACACTTGCTAGACTATAGCAACGAAGTAAAGGTATGTAGCACTCCCACTTCAACCGGTTACTGAGGTAAGGCCTTTTGCTTAGTGGGGTATGGACTTTGTAGGTCCTATCAACCCACCATCTTCTACGGGACACAGGTGCATTCTAACCATCACTGATTATTTCACAAGGTAGACTGAGGCTTTCGCTTATAGGCAATGTACATCTGAGGTAGTGATTGATTTTCTAGAATCTGCCATTATTAACTGATTTGGATGTCCTCTTTCTGTTGTCTATGATAATGGTCCTGCTTTTGCATCTTAAAAATTTTCAAACTAGGCTTTTGATCTTGGCATTATTATAAAGTTTGCATCTAATTATTACCCCCAAAGTAACGGCCTGGTAGAATCTTCCAATAAGAACTTGTTGACTGTTATCCGTAAGCTGTTGTAGAGGAACCCAAAAGATTGGCACACCCAGCTTCGATTTTCCCTTTGGGTTGATCGTACAAGGCTTAAGTCATCCATCAGAACATCTCCCTATCACTTAGTATATAGTGCAGACGGTATTCCCTATTCAACTCAAGATACCAACCTTCCAATTTATTATGGGTTTTATGATGGGGGATAGAAGAGGAGGCTAGGTTGATAGAGACTCTTGTACCTCGAGGGCTTGAGACAATGCCCTTGAAAACTTTACTTGAACATCGGGGGTAGTTAAAGAGAGGTGGTTTGTGAGAGAATAAAGTCAAAGCTTTTAGGATTTCCAACCTTGTGTTATACTAGGATAAACCTCATGATCGAAAGGGGAACCATGGGAAGTTTGATAAACTGTGGCTCGGTCCATATCAGATTGCTGAAATACTTGGAGATAATGCCTTCTGTTTAAAGACTCACGAGGGAAGATATTTCGCTGCCTGTTAATGGGCAGTATTTGAAACATTATTTCCAATCCTAAGTTGTTTTCAGCTCCCTGTTTTGTATATAGTTAGTTTAGATTGCTTTCTATTATCCGCTTTGTTAGATTAGGTTTCCTTCTGTTTCCTATTTTTGCTTTGGTTAGAGTAGGTTTGTTTTGGCTTGTTTTGCTTTGGTTTGTGTTGCTCTTGCTCTTGGTTCTTACTCCTTCTGGGATCTCCTGTTGTATTTGTATGACAATGGTGACAAAGTAGGTGTGGTGCTCTCAGTATTTCCTTTTCAAACTTTAATCACCTTTACAGAACATCATGGTATGAATTCTCTACCCAATGTCACATATCCTTGTGTCTAAGACAAAGAGTCCTTTAGTCAGATTGAACAGGAATACATTAGGGTCTCACATTTCGAATATTAAAATGCCTGAGGTTGCAGAAGGGCCTTATGAAGTTTGCACAGGTGAAAAATCTTTTTTTCTACTCTAGTGCCACTGTGGTTCTCATCCCTGAGTGTGAACTTCATTGTTCACAAGTTGACGTAAAAAAAAAGAAGGAAAATAAGTGAAAAGACAAGCAATATCCACAAAAAAAGAGAAAGAGATAATATGGAAAATCAAAAGACTGAATTCAACTCATCAGGGGAATTTGAATATCTCTACCGGGGCTATGAATGCCTGACTAGCAGTAGAGCTATGTTCAGGAGAATCACAGCGATAACCTCGTCGAGGCTATGGATGCTTGACTGCCAACAAGGCTCTATCCAGGTTGCTTTTAGAGTATGAATCTTTATGTAGCCTATTCAGATCAAGTTTGGTCTCTTTTGCAGAGAAAGGAGGGTAATGAATGCATATGCACACACTTCGACCCTAGTGTAGGAAAGTTTGGGTGACTTGTGGGTTCTTTGGTTTGGCGTCGGTGGTGGTGGATGGATAAGTTAAACCAAGGCACCTGGTTCTTGATTAGGTTTGTCATCGAAATGCTCTGGTGCATCCCAGTAGTCGCCATTTGTTTATGCAATTTTGCACACACGCCCGACTTGGAGTAGGGACCCTCTATTTTCTGATTTCGAATGTCTCTTGGACCTTTGGTTTTTATTGGATTTGTCCTTTTAAGGTCTTGGGATGTTGGTATTGCTTGCCTTGGTCTTACCTTGAAGGTTGAATTGATCAAACTTGGTTTTTAATGGAAGTCCAGGTTTTGCCCTAGGTCCAGGATTTTTCGGCTCACCCAGATTTTTTCGGGTCTTGGTCCATCTTTTGTCAATGTTGGATTTTCCGAAATTTGGGTTTCTAGTTAAATCCGGGATTTTCAGGGCCACGCGGATTTTCCCGGACTTCATCGGAGTCCTGGAGGGGTGCGTCGTCTGCAAAATTTATGCTCACCAGGATAGTCCGGTTGGCTCAGATTTTTCCAGAATTCCGTTTCGACTTCGGGTTTCTGAATTTTCTCAATATGTCTTATCAGCCATTAATGCTTGAGGTACGTCCTCTTTGGCGCGAGTGTGAGCAAATTTAAGGGATTTTAGTGCTTTTCCTCATTTCATTATTCCTTTGCTATTTGCTCTAGCACTTGAGTTTGTTCATTTTGAGCTTCGATCGGTGGATTTGGTCCGCTTGAGCATGGATTCCTTGGACGTCTGTGTTGATATTTTCTTCACTAAGGCTCCTTGATTCACAGTGACTTCCTCGGGCTCAAGGTTCATTCGGAAGTTGATCCATGGTAAGTCGTTATTGACTTCTCCTATTGTTTGCACTTTGATTGAATCTTTTAGGTTATTGAATGGTGGTTATTTGGGTCGGCCCTTGCTTGTTTTCATGATCACATATTTATCGAATTAGGGTTGAACTCACCTTTCCACAGGTTTTAGTACTTGTGTTGTGCATCCCTTTGTTTATCAATTGAATGTCGGGTACTCCCCTGTGACTAGGTGTTCCTATTAGGGCCTTGACTTGTTGGCGCATAATATGGTATAATATGTGAAGGTAGGGTTTCAGTATGTCTGCCCAAGGTTGTTAAGTTTGGTGGAGTCATTATGACCCTCTTGTCTTGTGTCTAGCTCGACCTTGTTCGCAACACTTGAGACCCTGGTGTGCCCTAGTTTCATCATTTTGAGGGATAGTGTCTGAATTTCTAACTCGATTTAGCTCCCATGGCGGAGGTTTGGTTGTTAAGTTTAGGGCATCATTATTTCACCACAGGCATCCACCATGTGAGAGTTTTGGGGGTTTAAATTTGAGTGCAATCAAAATTTTGTTTATTGGGATTGAGTTTATGTTCGGTGGATTCAGATAGGGGGGTTTGTATGGTCATTCGATTAATGGTTTGCACGTCAAACGATCATCGGGTTTCTGAGGTGTCCGTGGAATTTTTGTGCACCCGAATTTTCCCGGATTTTGCCATTTCCCCAGAATATGATGAGTTCCCAGAATTTCTAGCTGTTCGCAAAAATCTGAATTGTCCAGATTTTTTTGATTTTCTACCTGGTTCTAATTGATTTTGATTTTTGAAGTTGAAATAATGAATTAAATGTTGGATGATGATTTCTTGTTGCTAAATGAATGAATCTCATGATAATCACGCATCTATTTTGTCCATATTGATGATTTATTTGATGAATGATGTCTTGGCAGCAGGAGTCTGTCTAGGTCGGATTTCTCCGAATTCCGCCCCGACTGGATTTTCTCAGATTATTTCATTTTCCTGGATTTTTAAGATTGATGATTAATGATTTATCTTAATGATTTCATGTGGTTTTGAGGCTAACATTTGATTTAAATATTGATGATAATTGGATTTTCATGAGGCTCCTTTATGAATGCAGGCTGAATCGAGTAAGGGAGCAGCAGGAAAGGCCAAGGGAGATACCAAGGGATCCTCAGTTTCAGATGCAGAAAGGGTCAAGCTGGATGTGAAGAGTCAATTGTCGGATAGTAAGGTGGCTTCAATTTGGTCAGAGGTCTCGGATACCAATGTAGGAGCCTGGAGATACGAGGAATTCAAAGAAAGGTTAGCTCAAAGGGATTTATCAGTCTTGACCAAGGGAATGGTAAAATCCGAACTGGCTCATGTGGCAGGATTTCCTCTTGCAGTTCAATGCTATGAATTGATATTAGAGTGTGCCCGACACTATGACTTTGATACGCAGAGGATTTTTAGCACTGATGGGAGAGTGTTGGCAAACTTTAACCTAGTTTCCATTGCCCAGGCATTTGATATGCCAGACTTGCCATGTGTGTGTGCCTTGGACATGGACTTGGCCAAGACTTATTATGAGGATGAACCTACCAAAGCCCAGTAGATGATCAATTCCTGGCTGGAAAAGCCAAAATCTCATTTCTCCAAGCTGCCTAAGCAGTTACACAGGGTCAAGTTCAGACAAGATATATATGATGCAATCACACTGTTGAGCAGGGTAGCTGGCTTGAGGAGTGCTGGGGCACTGGAGAATTGGATGGTGCACATCATTAACAAGATTGAGCAAGGCATCAACTACCATTGGGCAGGGATTATCAGTGCAATGATTGATAGGCAACTGAGAGATGTGTTGGAGACAAAGAAGTTTACCATGTCATCTAATGTGGTATATGTGCTTGCCAGATTTTATCCATACAGGGGATTGAGTCCAAAAGGAACATTTGGATAGGATGTCATCTATGAGGTATACCCTGAGTTGCACCTAGGGAATCAGAATTATAGAAGAACAAATGATGCATTTACTATGCATATTACTAGGTTGCTTCAGAATGCAGAACATGTGAGAATTTTTGATGGAGCCAAGGAATTCATTAAAAGATATGGAGCCCGGTTCATACAATTCCCTACCTTCTCCTATATCAGAATTGATGGATTCCCAACTACTCCATACAGATTGCCTAGATATCCTACCGACCATATCATACTTCTGGAGGTTACCCGACAGATATGTGATTTCGATGCTGTTGTTAAAAGAGAGAAGCACAAGACAGGGTTCGGTGGGGATTTTCCCTTGAAAATTGGTATAAGTGAGGTTTTCCCTTCAATCCAATCAGCTCATGCATCAGGGGAGGAGTTGAGTACTTATGATTTCTCTTTCCATTCTAAGAGGGCAGGCTTTGACATCACTGGCGAAGCACACAAGAAGGCCACTAAAGAATATCATCACAAAGATGATCTAGAGGACTACTGGGCAAATAGCAAGGATGACTTTGAGGTGAGAAAGAAAAGATATTATAGGCTTCTAGCTGATGTGATCAGAATGTACAATGTCAAGTTGATTCCTGATTAGTTGGAAGATGATGGAAATTTAGTCTAGGATCATGCATTTGAATCAGTTAAAGACAGGCCCATTGGAGATATAATCTGGTCAGAAAAGGAAATAATTGAGTTGGAGGAATTGATGGCTCCCATTCTGAAATCTACCAAGTCATGGCTGAAACATAAAGTATGGGAATTGGAGAGCGAGAAGGTACCTTGTACTTTCAATCTGATGGGGAATCTGAGTGCTCATTCTACCTTGGAGGAGTCAGGAGAGGATGATTCTACAGGAAAAACTAAGGTAAGCTCACCTTTTAAGATTAAAATAAGAGGCCCTAAGGAGAGTGAGCCTGAAAAGAAAAGAAAGCCTAGGGGGAAGAAGAGAAGTCATGCTGTAAAAATAGGTAAGTTTTCTGAAGAGGAGGAACTTGAGAAAGCAGAAAAGGAAGACACTCCTCCAGAGCCAAAGAGGACAAGGACAACTAGGGCTTCTAAGAAGAAAGATCAGGAAACTTCTAAAGATAAGGTGGATCCTCATGTGGTTGATGTAGAGAGTTCAGGAGAGAAAACCCAGGTTTATTCAAGAAGGTCAAGAACTCCATCTCCCAAAGAGACTATGCAAAAGGCAGATCCTCTTCCAAAGGCATCTACTGTGGAACAACAGAAAGATACCTCTCCTTCATTGGGTATACCTGAGCAAACAACTCATGAAGAGCATGAGACCAATGGGGAGGTAGAACTGTTTTAAGGATGGAGAACTTTATGGCGCAGCTGCTAAGTTTGAGGTAGGACATGTGGAGGTGCATCATTCCCCATTGGTATAGTATGAGGATTCTCCTACAAATAGCAAAGATAATAGATCCCCTGAAAAGGAGGATGTCCTTGTTAAGACTCCATCACCCCTATAAGAGGAGGAGCCAGAGTTGGAAAACAAAGGTGGTCAGTCTCCTAAAAAGGAAAAGGATAAGATGTTAGATCAGCATGAAGAGGTTAAGAAGGATGAAATCTGGGTGGATCCTGCTGTTCCGGATTGGCTAGACAAAGAAATCAAGAGGAAACAGGTCATTGTTGAGGACACTCCTCTCAACTGGGATGAAATGTTGGCAAAGATTGGAAAGGGAAAGAAGAAGAAGGCAGCCAAGGTGGTTTCAAAGATCAAAAGGGATGAAGCTAGTAATAGGGTTATTCATATTGCTACTCCTACTGCTGGTAAAAGTAAAGATGAGGTCATCGGGGAGGATTATGATGTACAAACCATTAATCTTGGGCCTACTTCTATGGAGCAAGATATTGAAGAATATGAGGGGTCCAGTGCAGTGATAATTGGGAGATTAAGGAAACACAGTCTAAACATGAGCTAAAGAAGGAGAACGAAAGGCTTAGAAAATGTTTAGAATATTTAATGAAGCCTTTGCATTCTTTTCACCCATCCTCCTTTGCTACTGCTAGTTTCTTGCTGAAGGAGACCATTTCTAAAATAGAAAAGATGAAAGATTCTACTCTGGCTACAGTAAATTGGTTAAAGGAGGTACATGTTAAGGGAGATGATGCAATAAAGGAGATCCTTTCAACTGGAAAGGATGCAATAAGGGCTAAGGATTTACTAGATTATGTTTTATCTTAGGATAAGGAGGACATTGATCTCTTATTGCAGAAAACCAAAGCAATCATGGAGTATAGTAAGGATGAGCTGGTTGTTGATGGAATCCTTCCTTCATCTAGGGTTAATGAGCCTTGGGAGTGGTTTGAAGCCCTGTAAATCCGATAGAAAACCATTAAGAAGATCCACAAACAAAGGAAGCAGATGGATGGTGATTTAACCAATGTTTATGATGGATGCATCGCCTTTTTTGAGTTAATGACTGGCAGGAGGAAGATCGCCCCTAAATACTTGAGCTTAGAGCAATTGAGGGAATGGTGGCATGATGTCTATGCCCCTGATATTGAAAATTCTGTGACAGGGCACCAATTGGATGATGTGGCTACCTATCTGGCGGTGGTGGATAAGTACTTAGTATATAAGGGTGATTGGGATACAACAGTTAAGCGGTCAAGGGAAGAAATTGGATCAATTGAATGTCGGCTCAAAATCCTACCCTTGCCACCTATTGCTGAGTTGGATAAGGTCTTTTTGAAGGTTCATGAATCATTGGATCAGAATAAGGATAAGTGAGGCAGTAATTAATGCCAACTTCATGATTTGTGCTTCCCTATTATTATAGGGCATGTGTTGATCTAGGCTGCATTGAGGAATGTGTTTTGGCTGACCTGATGATGTATCGACAGTTAATGTGTGCCTTATTTTGAAATTCCTAGGGCCAACTTGTTTTGGCTATTTTATTTTGTAAATGTTTGGTTGGGCCGACATGTTTTGGGGATCTCTATAAATGGCATTTGTGCCTCATTTGTAAGGGGTTAGATAGATAATAGAGACAAGCTAGATTAAGAAAGAGCTAGAGCATTCTGTAGTAGAGATAGTAGTTAGTTCTTTGAAGCAAATGTTGTAACATAGAACAGAGGAATTGTTGCTACATTTTGGTGATTTAATACAATTGAAGGCATTGTGGTTTCTGGTGAATTCTTTTGTGTTAGTTTATCTTGCATGGTTCCTATTGTTCCATCCTTTGAAATTGCTTGAAGATAATAGATTTGATGTTAGATTTAGAACTAGATAAGTTTGGTGAATAATGTTCATGGTTTCATGCTTGGAATGTTTGTAGCAATCTCTGGTCTATACTCTCAGTAACTATCTGATTGTAGTAGGCTGGTGAAGTCAACCTGGACCATACATTTATTGGTGCTTAGTTCGATTGTGGATGAATGTCTATGATTTTAAAATCTGTATGCCTTAGAAGATTGCACCTTTTCTTGTGATATTGCATTGTGGGTTAAGCAGGAATTGTTTATTTGAGATTGGTCTATTCCAGGTATTTATCATTTGCATTGTCCATCTTAGAAATAGTTTAGATTTCATTACATCTCTTACACCCTCATCTTTTGTTGTGTCTTTATTATTTGGTTAGATTTAGGATTTAAGATCATAATATTGCAAAATCTGATAAATTGGAGAGATACAGTTTGCTTGTAGTAAGGTCTGATTGTGATTACCAACATTTTCACATATTATCTGAGTTGTTTATGCATTGTCATGACCTGACACCCAAGAGACCTTGGGGTGATTTTATCACTTGTTGTTGAAAATTACCTTTCAAGAGAGATAGAATATTGCATTATGTCTGAGTTGTTGTTGTGCAGAAAACACCATCAACAGGTTCGAGTGTAATATGTTGAAATAGGCCATTCCACCTATTTTTCAGGTTGTTTCTCGGTGATATGAACTTGATGTAAGTAGGATAGGGAGTATTAATAAGAAAATAGCATTGGTAAAGGCATTGAAACAAAGTACTAATGCTGCCCCTATTGAAAATTCAGAATTGAAGCCCCTTAAAAGCAAGGCTAGAAGAGGTGAAAAGAAGAAATTGCTTGAAAATAAGTTAGAATAGGTTGGAAATAGGGTGAGGTTGTGGATTTTGATGTGTTCAAAAGGTTTGCAAGGACATGGGAGGTCAAAAGTATGTTATGGCATGATGCCCTAGTTGGGAAAACAGGGGTTTTGAATGAAAAAGAGATTTTTGAGGGAGTAAAAGTGGGTAAAGTCAAGAGACAACATAACTTGGTGGTCAATTAAGTTTGTGCAGGAAGAATGAAGAGTGTTGTAATAGGTTTTGAGGTTCAAGTTTGAGTTTGGGGGTTTGGTTCGCCGGTTAGGCCAAATTTTTTTGGAGGGGGGTTCGGTTCATTTTGGGTTCATTGGTACAAAAAACATGTAAAAACAATATATATGTATATATATATGCAGCCTAGAAGCATGAATTAGGATTAGAATATCACATAACATTAAACAACAAAACCACCATAAACTTGAATGTCATTTAAAACATGCATGATAAACATTCATCGTTGAAACTTGAATTGTGGTAGCTTGATATACATAGTCTATTTCAATGCTAGGGTTGAATTTGTATGATTTTGAAAAAAGAAGCCAACTGAGTAGAGTTATCAATGTTCTTCATAAATCATAAGAATTTTTTTAGTACACTAGCCATTTTGATGTCTTCTTGCAATCTCAAACATTATTTTGTATCATTGTTACATTGGTCTTGAGAGTGGTACCTTAATATAGCTCCACAATACAAAGTCTAGTTTACCTATGCAGTGTAACAATGGCATAGGCAACCATAAAAGGAAAAGTCTTTTTCCTAATTTGTATGCAACCATGCTTTTGACATTGTTAAAAAGAGTAAAAATTCTTGAATGATGCAAAGGCATGGCCAAGTAGTTCTAACTCTTTGCATGAGAGAAGAGAGATGTTAGAGAGTACATCAAGTCAGTGAGAACAAAAGTGTAATGTGTTTTAGTTTATAGTATTCCTCTATTTCTCTACAGATGTGTGATAAATTCTCAGTTCAATGATGCAGAACAATTTTTGAAAAAAGAAAGTTGTGTCACAATCCGCTTTCAATCTAGCAAGCAAAAATGAAAGCTCAACCTCTTGGAATGAAAATGCTTGTTTGCAAAAAAAATGAATAATAATGAGGTAGTTAAGGTGTTTGAAGTGATTTAGAGGTCACTTCTATGGTTCCCTTGGGTGTGGGTCAAAGTCAATCTCCATAAAACATTAAAAAAATGTTCAATAAAACACTTTTTTGGATGCCTAGGCACGTGGGTTCTATCTTGGTTCTCCTGGGTTCTACCGGGGTTCTCTTGGGTTCTTCCTGGGCGAGCCAAACCCAAAAATGAAGGACCCTGGTTTAACCCACAGGCGAACCAAGGGTAAAATAGAAGAACCCAGTAACATAGATAATGTGTCAAGAAGTTGACTACTTCATCTACTCTGAATATTATGTTTTGCAAGTGTTGTGAAGATTATGTATCCTTTGCTTAATTGAGTTGTTCTAATCAAAGGATTAAATATATTGGAATCTTTTTATCAATCATTTCATGGAATACCAATTGAAAACGTGTTTTTTGCTTTTAGATAAAGTTGCTTACCATCAATCAATTAATTTATTCAAGAAAAACAATGAAGGACAACAATGATCAATGCTATGGATAACCAATTAATAAGCATACACATGAATAATTTAAGCATGTACATGTGAATAAGGGAAGCACAAGTAGTCACAAACATGTATGCCTTGAAGTATACACATGAATACATAGTATACACAACTTAATACAAAGTATATGCACAAATGCAAGGTATATGCATGAAAACGCGTAAGTCACAAAGTATACATTGGAACACATGTAAGTCGCAAAGTATACATGTAAGTTGTAAAGTATACACTTGAATACACATAACTCATATCTATTAAACCATGAATTTATAACATGCAAAAATGGATACCATCAATAAAAAATATATGTATTAACCAAATAGCCATGTAAGCATACACCAATATATGTCGATATAAGTATAAAATATAGGTACAAAATAGCCATATAGGCTTACGAGAATGCCATATAGGCATACAATGTCAAATATATCCAATACAAAATATGCACAAAACTGCCATGTAGGCATACAACAAAGGGATCTAGAATCAAAAGTCATTGCTCTCCAGGCTCTTGAAATAAACTATTTCCCTTTGCTTGTTGATCAAATGGCAATAGGTATGTCACTCATTTGTACTACACTCGAGGAGTGCTCTTGCTGCTCCTCCTAGTACAGTTAAGTTCTTGGTGAAGTTTTAATTGTTACAATAAGAAGTGAAGACATTAATATATAGAAATTACATTACAAAAAATGATATATTTAAAAAAAAATCACTTACGGCCATCTCAAGATCACTCTCCACGAGGGAAATATTTGCACACTGATGTTGAGGCATGCTCAAGCCCTGTATAAACCATCCAAATAGAAATTAGACTACGAATCAATAATTTGGTTTGATTTTTCACTAGAACTAACAACTATAACAACGATTGCAAATTTAAATTTAGTAATTTTCCTCATACCTCCCCTGTCAGAGGCATCGAGGATTGTATAGCAGATGAAACAACGATATCCATTTCCCTCGTAACATTTGGAAGTGTTTCCACAAACAACATCTGAAAATAAAACAACAAATTATTCAATCACAAAAAAGTTACAATAGCTATCCATGTCATGACTTATAATGTATGAGATCTAATGAACAAAATTTTGAGTACTTATTAAACTATATATTTCTGATTATCATGCTTACTATTTTCCCTATCCATATCTTGTTCAAAAGGACATGTTTTTAGGATTTTACCCATAGAAGCAAGCCGCTGAATCGTTTGATTAAATGATTTCATAGACATGTATGATAATTGTGGTGGCATAGAGAAGGCAGTGAACTATTTAAAAAAATGACTCAAAAGAAATGGGGTCTCGTGGTGATGGAATGCCATTACAAGCAAATACACGTCATGGCATTCCATCACCATAAGAACGCATTTCTTTTAGAATTTCAAAAAAGTTCATTACCCCTTCTCTATATTAACCCTAACACTAATATGCTTTGATAGATATTTTTCCAAACATCCATGGTTGGAAAGCACCTATTTTTAGGATTTAAAGCCATAGCGACAGGAAGTGATTAGTTTGATAAAAATGCTTGGTGTACATGTATGAAAAATGTGGTATCATAGAAAGGTGGGTGAGCATTTGAAGAAATTCCTCAAAGAAATGTGTTCTCATGGTGATGGAGATTGGAATTCCATCACCATGGTCCAACGAAATTTTCAAGCCTGCTTACCTTGTCTATGCTATTTCACTATTATGGTTTCATAGATTTTTCCAAGCATTCATAGTTTGTTGTGTAGGAGCACCTTTGCAAGCACATGCCTCCATGTGAAGTACTTATGTTGACTTTCTAAACAACTATATTGTAGTTGAAATTTTGTCATCTATGAACGCTATAGTTGTGGTTATGGAATGTGAAGTAATGCTTTGAGTTTGAATGATGTGCGATGCAACACAACCAGCGATATGAATATAAACTACAAATCTAGTAAGTACAATTCATTAGTTAAACTCTTTATTCTATTACCTGTGTGTAGGTTTGAGTAAATCCACTGGCACTAGGAGGTGTTCCCTCGAAACCTCCAATATTACCCTGTTCAACATCCAAAATCACATATTAAAATACTATTCATAAAAAAATGCTATTAACATGTAATAAATTTATAATTGTTTACTAGTTACATACCCCACTGATAGGTGGAGGGCCAGTGTATCTAGTCTCAACACTCTGACCCTGCAATTTTATTAAAATCATAAAACTAAATTAGTTAATCTTGCATTTCAAAATTGAAATTTAATAAATTAAATTCAATGAACATGCTAACTTTTACCTAAGTATCAATGCCATATGCATCATGCAAAATGTCAGTCGCCCTCTCCATCTTCGTAGTTGCATACGAATCCTCCATAGCAGCCTCTTGAGTGCCAGTGGGGTCATATGAACAAGTTACCCTACAAGATTGACACACATGGATTCGAAGGCCACCACTCGAAGACTCCCCTAGATGGCGATGTAGAATAGGGCTAGTATGATGGATGACACAATGGGTCAAAGTGTTGATCGCCTGCAATGTCTCTATGTCGACTCTCTCCTTCGCGATGACAGGCAGAGCACCATGCTCACAAGGAATCCTAGGGAGATCTCATCTCTCTTGCCACGTAGGATCCGGTTGTGTACCGGGCCTATCTCGAGCCGACCCCCCACCTCTCCCCTGGAAGTCCCTAATATCAAAATAATTTGGGATTTTGTTCAATATGAACTCACTGTATAGTTTCCCAAGAAAATACTAGGGGACTTCACAATAGTTGCACAGTCGGTCAGCAAAGACCATGTACCACCTATCATAAAAGTGGTTCCTAATCTATTGGTGGTGGCACCAATGAATAGGAAACCTCTTCACATTGAGGCTAATATTTTGATTTGTGCGTGGGTTAGTGAATAATGAGCACAAATCACCTTTTGTAATTTTTAAATCCTTTACTTGTTTATATAATAGTTTATCCACATAATATGCCCTAGCCGCTCACCTCCTATCTTGCCATCCAGTTATTTGTTCACTAATTGAATCTACATTTTTTAACATATCTTTCAATGAATTTGTGAGGGTCATTCTTTCTATGGTTGAACCATTTGGATCACTCAACCTACTAATATAATCCTCAATTTATTTTTTGTTTTTCTCAATCTCACTCATTAAATTTTGTTGAGTGTTAGGAGGGTGTTGAGTGATTGGTGGAGGTTATTGTTGAGGTTGATTTTCTTGTTGAGGATTTTGTTCTTCAGGATTTGGTTTCTCTTCTTGTTGAGGATTTTGTGGGTTTACGGGTTCATTTGCATCTCCTACAAATTAAAATATATATATATCAAATATAACCAAAAACTAATAAATTAAAAAAAATAGAAAAAAATACTTACCTCTCCCACCTCTTCATCATCGTGACACCATCCTTGCAAAGAAATAGCAACTCTTGTTGAAGATTTGTGCCCAAAACCTCCTCCTAGAACGCGGGCACGAAAGTTGGGGGTTTTGGCCACGGGAAAAAGAAGAAAACAGTCAAAATGAAAATGAAGACTTTCACTTCTTTTTTTGCTTTTAACATGCAATAACACGAGTGTGTTATAATGTGCTCGCGTTATGAGTTTTCAAACTTTTTTTAGAGAGTGGCCATGAAATTGCTACCCAACTTCATGCACCCACCCATAGGATAATATTAAATGCAGTCATTGGTTTGAGGGAAACAAATGTATGCCAATACCAACACTTAAGCATTAAAGTCCATGACATCTATGAGAAAATAAACTATAGATTCTATCCAAAAATAGACCAAAAACTAGGCTCGTCAACACCTTCTCTCAATCATAGCTTGGATCTTATGACCTTCAAATCCTTCCCACAACAACCTTTCTTCAACAACTTCTACTAGATCATTTGGTAACGAGTCAGAAACAACTAAAACAGTAATACCCTTTTTGAGCAGATAATCAACAAAAGCATCTTCAATTCTAGACCTATTAATCAGAGAGTAGGCAAACCACATTTCACCAATCTTTTTCATATCACCCTCATCCAACACTGAACGAACTTCATCTAGATCAAAAGAGTTAGATCTAGGCAGAGACTCTTCTTCCTTCTCCTTCTCTTCTGAGATAGCACGATGACATCCTTTCTGTTAATTTTCCTCCTTTTAGGTTCTGGAGGGAAACCACCAATGACAACCTCTAACTCCTTCTTACTAGAGGAGGAACCCTTCTCAAACTAGTTGATAGGTGTACAACACTAGACACTAACATACCAGAGCATAGATCCATCTATAGGGATGACAAATAAAATTTACATGCATTTGCTTTATCTTCCATACATTCCAAATATCTGTAAACTTGCTTTCTGATAGGGATGTTGGACTTCCACTTAATATTATCTTTTGACGGTAATGAATTCAGAAAGTAGAATACTAAACACATGAGTAGAGACCTAAACTTGAAGGGATAACTCTCAACCAAAGACATTCTGACATTCTCAAATTGGTTTTGCATTATTAGGCTACGCAAGTCAAACTATTTATTTTCCTTCACATCATATGTGCAAGATATACACCAATGGCTGAAGTAGAACCTTCATGATTTCAAAAATAGATTTTCTAAGTGATACCATAAGCAACATGCCTTACTATAGGATCGAAAATGGTATTTATCAGTAGAGCTCGGGGGTCTTTTTCGATACCGGTAAGCTCCTCCATGTCTTTATATTTCACTGTTTTCTTCCTAGGGAGGTCATCTACATTGCACAATCTAGTAATAGCTTCAATGGCTTCCTTAGTGATCGGATAGGGTTTGTCCAAAACAATACTGCCATCCTTGAATTGAACCAATAGGAACAAGATAAACTCTTTGTCAGAAATCTAGGGAAATTCTCCCCATAGATTCATACCCAAGGCACTTACATTATGCAATCCATTAGACTTCAACCCTAGTTCCACTTCCTTCATCTTCTAATGATAAAATTTATCCAACTCTACTTCCTTAAGTCTCAGTAGAATACCACTATTTGATTCACTATTAACCAACACATATTCCATTGTTGCACTTAGCTTCTTCAATCCTTTTATCGCTCAACAAAACCTTTTCTCCTTCTTTGCAAACTATGAGTAATGATTTGAAACTCTAGCTTTTATCTTTAATTTCTCATGATGATTTCACCACCAATGATGTGCATTGATGACGCCATCAATTGTACTTCACTTTTCAATCAGCCAGATTAAGCTTCATCATACATTACCAACTGGATTGAACTTAGTCATGTTGAAAACAAATCAATATTACTTCAGAGAGGGGGAACCATCAGGATATGCATTGCAAAACTCCCCCTGATCCAAGGCAGTTGGCTCAGATTCTGAAAGAACATGTACCGAGATCCAGTGCCACGGAAGAGTTCCCCACACTTGTTTCCCTTTTCCTCCAAACCATCATGGTCTTCTTCTTCTTAGATTCATCTGATTCTGCAATCTTCTTTTTGTTTTCAGGATTTTCTAGAGCAACATATCTGCATGAGTTAGCATAATGTCTGGGTTGACTGCACTTGTAACATCTTTGACTTGAATTAACTGAGTTAACCTTAGATCTATACTAATTAGCTCTGTGACCATAACCATCCAGCATAAATGGAAATTACCATGAAAGAGATTATTTATTCCGTTCCTTCTAGCCAAATTAGATAATTGACTTCTACAATGACTTGCTTTGTGACCGAATTTGTGACAGTTAGAGCATTGAGTACTTGGTTCCTTCTTGCTTCTACACTCTACAACCTTATGTCTAATTTTTTTGCATAGAAAACAATGACCATTAAATGATAATTACCTTTGAGCATTTGGTTGCCTGATCAAAGGTCTTTTTGTAGGTGTTCTAGAGTTTCAGACCTTGCTTGTTACAACAGATCTTGCTTTAGCTTCAACTACTTTGTATTTTCCCTTAGTGTTCTAATTTGAGCTTTCACCTGAGAATCCAAGTCCTCCCTTATCCTTGTGACATTTCTGTAGGGCTAAGAGTTGATCCATAATTATGCTACTTTCACATACTCTTCCTTCTAATTTCATCTTTCATAACTCTTGATCTAACTTCTCATTTTCTTCTACTTTATGTTTGATGGTATCTTTGAGATTTTCTTCAATCTTCTTCCATTCTTCCATTTTTTATTTGGTGGTATCTTTGATATTTTCTTCAGTCTTCTTGCATTCATCCAACTAAAGCTTTAGATTCACAACACTTTCCTTTGACTCCTTAAATTCCTCATAGACCTCTTTGTGTCTAGCTTTGAATTTTTGGATTTACTCCCTTAGCTTTAAGATACAAGCATTTGCCTTCGTGATATTTTCTCTCAATTCTTCATTTTCAGATTTCATGCTTTTCATGTCATCTAACATTGTCTTCAGTTCTTCATCAAAGTAATAGTCTCCTACCATCTTGTCAAATTGCCAAGATCTCCCTCAAGTGGTTAAACTCTATCTAAAAGGGACCAAGCTCTGATACCAATTGTTGAACAATCTGAATAATTGAGAGGGAGGGTGAATCATTTATCATAAAACAATTTTATTGACTTTAATTAATTTGGAGCAATCTTAAATCAATCAGATAATAATCAAACATATATGAACATGAAAGCACTTAACAACACCATGCACAATGAACACCAAAATTTACGTGGAAACCCAAGATGGGAAAAAACATGAAGAATGCTAATTCTCAATTATAGAACACCAATTACTTAGTGACATTGGTTAAGGTGATTTTTACAAAGGATCACTTCCAAAATGTTCACTGCAGGTAAGGATCACTGTTGTTGGGATCACTGCCCAATTCATACAAAAAATGTCTAATTACGAAAAGTATCACTGAAAAAAATGAACTAATGAAGTTGCATCTATATATGCATGAAGTCAGTTCCGGTTTAGAGCACACTATCAGTCTACAACAGATCTGATCAAGAATCTTCTGCCCACTTTCCTTGCACAACCTCTGCACTATTGATTACTTCTTCTTGACACTTTCCTTATGCTTCCTTCTTTGTTTCTTATCGCATAATCCTTTGCATCCTTGTTTGCACACACCACACTTCTTGTCTCAAACCAAAGAGATGTTCTCTCTCTCTCTCTCTCTCTCTATATATATATATATATGTACACCCGTAGAACAAAGTAAGTTGGCCTAGAAAAACATGTCGGCTTGAAAAACAACCTTGAAATATTCGATAAGGCTTGGCATGCTAACACCAGACCCAAAGGATAGGTCGCAAAAAAAGATCTCCTTACAGCGTTACCAAGGGAACCATAAATAGTTCATACATAAGATAGCATAATTACCAGAAGATAACAAACTTTGAATTACATGAAATATATTCTAGAGCTGATGGGAATGACACAACCAAGACCAAATCTTGATTTCCATCAATTTTAGTATCAACCGAAGAAATGTAGTTAGACATACCAAAACTTGTAACATGCTACATGAATGTCTGGATAGCAAGGATACCAGGAATAAGCTTTGAGCACAACAACCAACATCAAAAGATTAGTCTTCATTATTTTTCATTAACTAAATTTCACGGGTGTCCAAAAAAGAATTACAGCCATATCTGGATCAAGAATAATATCCACATTGCTCAACATCAAAGCACACGATAAGATAGATCATTTCTATATATCATCCAGAGCACAATCTTCTAGATCCCAAGTTTTGACATCAATGAAAACAATGCCAGATCTTCTCAACACCTTCTCAATAGCTAATGTTCTTCAAAAGATATTAATATATGGTTTAATCTCTTTCCCAGAGATAAGAACTCTTTTTGAACCCTATCCTAACTTTGGAATTGGCCCTTCTTTTGTTATTCCTACACCTTAGCCTCTGATCCCTCTTCCTATTCCCCCACTTGCCCCAAAAGTAGATAAAGAAAGGAGCCTGTGGCTGAGACCCATATCTCTATCTCTTCTCCTCTTGTTCTTCCTCAAGAGCTTGCTCTTTTTTTGACAATATCTATGGAGACTACTCCTTTGGTGGAACAGAATCCCCTAGAGTTGTCTCAACCCACTATTCCTGGTGCTCATAGCCATCAGAACCGACTTGTGTGTGAGTACAAATATTTCCAATGGGAATTAGACCAAGAACGCGAGGCTTCACAAAAGACCGAGGATGAATCTTTTGTCTCTACTTTTGCTTTTATCTCTGCTCTTGTTCTTGTTATCGCTCTTATCTCTATCTATGCTTCTCTTCCCATCTCTGCTATTTTTCTTTTGACTTCATCGATAGATCTCAACAAACGTCACCCCAAGCAGGGGCAGTCTTCATCACTCCTTCTTCAAAGCCTCCCTTGATTACCTCTTTACCAGATCTTCCTCCTTTCCTTGAGATCGTTGACATGCCTCATGCAAATTTTGTGCCTACTGTGGCTCCTTCCCCTTCTCCCTCTTCCACTTTAGATGTGAGGACCCTATATCCTCTACCTAAGGAAAAATTAGAGCATGAACTCATTCCAAATTATGGTTGCAAAAGGTCTTCTTTGTCTTCTTCATCTTGTTTTTGAACTTTGGCTTGTACCATTTTTGTCATGGATACACCGCCTCCTTCCCTAGAGTCTATCAATACCCCTATTCGGAAGGTTGATAGTGAATCTTTGGTCTCTCATCCTCCTTCCATTTAGGGACATCACTTCGTACTCCAGAGAAGTGTATGTTTGACTTGCTGGAGGACATCTGACTTTTTCATATATCTTTGCTCGATTGATGATGTTGACCTCACAGGAGCTTATTAATGAGGACATTAAGGTTTCCTCCTCTTTGGCTCTTACTACAAGCAAGTTGGCTAACACTCCTCTTGCTATCCAACTTCTATAGGCTCATTTCCCTTCCCCCTATGATGATCTAGATTGGGAGAAAGATGGCATGTTGGAGGTATTGGAATAGAGTGGTAGCTCTTCTTTATCTTTAGATTAGTTGTGTGTGTTTGTTTGCGTTCCCTCATGCTTGTTTGTTTATGTTTTTGATCTCACCTAGAGGAAACTTGATACCCTTGTAGGTACTTGGATACATGAGTGAAAACCTATCACAAAACCTCTTCTATATGCTTCATCATTCTTATATTTGTCATAAATTTATTTTTCACATCGGGAACAATGCAAAGCATTGGGGTATTTATGTCTCTTCCATGTTGACCTAACTTTTATTTGTCTTCATATGCTCTTCTTCTCATTCCAACCTATTTTGGGGGTGATGATAGGTCATACACATTATACTATCTTTATTTATATACATTTATGATTAGTTCTAACCTTGAATAATTGGATTCCCCTATGGTCTTGATTACTTTATCTCTACTTTTCTTGATGTTTTGGATTCTATGTGTTGTCTCCTGTGTGACAACATTCCATGAATACATCTCGCCATGTATGTCATGACACATCATATTTTTATCTTTTCTTCTCCTTAGAATGACATGTGCTCCTTTGCGTAGCACACATCATTCTAAGGGGGGGCTATTATATTTGCTTATTTTTATTTTTCAAAAATCCATGTCTTAACATTCTTGATGTCTCTTGATCTCATTGTCTAGCTTGATAGCAACCTGACTAGACTTATCTTATAATCTCATATTTTTGTGATAGGGGTTCTCTTTCTTTGTGGATTTTGTTTCTATCATGCATCTTTATATATGCTTGTTGTATGGTCTCTAGCATAATGCATCTTGCTAGCCATAGCTATCAACACTATCTTTTATCTAATCAATTTTTTTTCCTAATGTGTTTCTTTGCAGCTAATAGGTTTGTGGTGAGATTGCAGCCAACTTTAAAGGATGAAAGACCCATGTCCTTTTCGTGTCTTGGCTCAACTTTTCAATTGCATATATCAGATTGAAAACTTGCATTATCTTCATCCTAGGTATATTATCTTCAACATATTTCTATCTAATTTAGCTCATATATGTTGGAATACATATGCTTACTAAAGTGGGGGAAAAATGTAATGTTTAAAATTGCATCATATGCAATTTTGCATTCCATAACCTCCCCTTTAGCTTAATTCAATTTGATAATGCAATATCCCTTCACCTAACCTTAATGTTGAGCCTAACCCTTTCATTCTCGATTGTTTAAGTGAACCTTTATCATGGATGCTAGCATGATGTGCAGACGTCTATGCATCACACAAATGTATGAAAAAGATTCCTACTTGCGTACCATTGAGACATTACACTTCATGCCTTCCTGTGAAGTGTAATGCCTCTGTGGTTTCCAGGCGTGTTGAAAATGTCTCCTTGCATGCCTATATCCATTTCAAACCTTCATGGGAAAGCTCTTGTGGCCAAGCTTTACTAGCGTTGGTGTACCAATCAGCACCAGTTATGGGCTCGTATTCTCAACCATAGATATCTTCGGGGTGTTGCTTCTTTTGAGGTTCCTCGCTATCCTCTAGAAGGGAGTGGTTCTATGATTTGGCATACTTTGAAAGTGGGGGCGCAGTTGATTAAGTGTGCTCTTTTTTGGATCTGTCATTCGGGATCACAGGCTCTTTTTTGGTCAGATTCTTGGGATGGTCACCCTCCTATTCTCTCTTCTTTTCCTCATCTCCAGTCCCTTTCTGATGTTTTTATTGTGGCTGGCTGGGATACTGTGGAGCATTATAAGATGGCGCAGCATGGTGGATTGGTTGTTAGTTTTTGCTGGAAGCATCCTTCTGAGTGGCCACCTGGAGGGTCTGTGGGAGATAGGCTTGAGCTTTCCCATCTTCTGGCTTCTCGTGCTTGTAATTCTTTGGGAGGCCCTAATGTCTTGGCTTGGGATGGTTCTGACTTGTCTGGAAAGTTCTCTGTAGCCACTGGTTATAAACAGGTTGGTAGGCAGGTGTTTGGGAACATTGAGGTCCCTTGGTGGAAGCAAGTTTGGCAAAAATTGGCTTGGCCCAAGTGCAACTTCTTTATGTGGTTAGTGGTTCAAAACTGGTGTCTTACTTGGGATAATTTATGTAAGCGTGGTTTCCAAGGCCCCTCTATGTGTGTTTTGTGTTGTGGTTGTGAAGAGAGTGTCTCCCATCTCTTCTTCCAATGTTCCTATGCCAAGGAGATTTGGCATTTTTGGTGGGGGGTGTGGAATATAGCCTGCTGGCATGCTTCCTTTTTGGTGGAGTTTGGGGAACGGTGGGGTAGGGCCCCTGTTTCTACTCCCTTTCTGTAGGCTGCTTAGACTCTTGGGCCTTCCTTTATTATTTGGAACCTGTGGTTGGAGAGGAATAGGCAGATTTTCCAGGATTCGTTGTTGTTGGCTCCTCACCTTTGGAGGAAAATTCTTCACTCCTTAGGAGAAACTATTGCGGCTAAGTGTGATATGACTATGTTGATGGACCCTCATGATATTGGTTGCTATAATCGTCTTCATCTTCCTCATCTGCAATGCTAGCTCATGTGCAACAAATGCAGGCATCCTACCCCGAAGGTGAATAGGGGGGGAAGATGGACCCCTCCTCCTCTTGGAGTCCTAAAAATCAACTCGGATGGTTCTTCTCTTGGAAATCCTGGTCATGCTGGCATTGGGGGGGTTGGCTGGGATAGCTCTGGAGATGTTCAGTTTATTTTCTCAGTGTATAAGGGTATCCATACAAATAATCTTATGGAGGCTCAAGCCATTTTATTGGCTGTGGAGCGGGGCAGTCAATTGGGATGGCGCAGGATCATATGTGAGACTAACTCCCAGGTTGTGGTGAACTTACTGAAAAGACAGTATTTGGATAATGTGAGCTGGCAGCTGGCTTTGATTATGGAACAAATTCTCACTCTTTCTGCCTCTCTGGAGGATATTACTTTCAATCATATTCCTCATGAATGGAATGGTGTTGCTGATTGCTTGGCGAAATGGGCTTCTAATCATATTCATGATTGGAATTTGGTGGATCGGGGTCAACTCCCCCCGGATTTTTCTCATCAATTGGATCACTTGGTTGATATTGATAGGGCCATTTAATGCCCTTGCTTTGTAACTTTTCCTTGATTTAATAAATTTTGACCCCTTGATGTTTAAGCTCTCTTGCTAATTTTCTCTCTACACCAACACTTCAGTTCTCTTGGCACATCTTGGATGTTGCATACTCTTCTTTTTGGCATCACCATCTTGTTAAAGGGACGATAACTTCATTCCCTTTTTATTGCATTATCGTATTTATGTTGAGTAGCATATTGTTGTTGTAACTTGTTTATTATCTTTGTCTTGTCTATCTATTTTCTTGTCTAATATCTTTTTCATCTATCTATTTGGATGTTCATGGAGATGGGAACACCTACACAGGGGTTTGACTGAGGCAAGCCCCTAAAATGGCCCCAACGTTTTCCCTATTTTTGTGTGTGCAGGATTTAAGGTTTGAGCATTGTGGGAGTCTTCACTCATAGGACCTCTTATGAGTTCTCATCTTCCTTTTATCTCATTGCTTTCATTTTGTTTCATTCAATCTACCCTTGTTATTCCCGTTGGTTTGTCATTTGTGTCATTTTGTTAGTTTAGCACATCTTTATGATTTTAGCTGCCAATTAGCTAGTTGGCTCTTCGTTGTCCCTGCTAGCAAGCTCTGTTTTTGGACCGTACGAGACTACACCACATCGCGAGGATGTCTGCACGCTACGTTGTTGTCCTTGGATGAAATCTTGTCAATTTGCTCATGAGACCTCTAAAGCTTGTTCTTTCGGTCCCTAAAACTGTTATCTCTTAATTCATCATAAAACACAAAATATAAGCAATCTCCTTTGTCCTTCCTTCTTTGCTACTGGAAGGCCATTATGAAACCCAAACTTGCCCGTTTTACTTAGTTTTATGTGTTCCCATCGGCAACAACCTTCCTCATCTAGTTGTGACATGTAAAAAATAAAATGATCCATATCGAAGCAAGTTGTGGTAAACATGAGAACAAGCTTTTCACGATACCCAATTAGTGGTAAACATGAGAACACGCTTATCACGATACCCAATTAAAGAAATATATATTATGCAACACGTGAAATAAGAAATAGCTTTTCGTACATACCTTTATTATCGGCGTTCAATTATTCACAGAGAGTGGACCACACTTTAGTTGAAGTTAGAATCCATTAAACATTTTAAAATATTCAACAACCCATCCATGTTGGATATGATTTACTACACAACAAAATCTTATCGTATTGACTGTTCGCTATGTGAACCACACGAGACAGCTCATAATTTAAAATGTAAAGATAATTTATTAAATACAATAGGGATATTGATATAATTTATTTCTTAATGATTTTGGTAACAATGCGTCCATAATTGAGGATAGACATTGCAGGAAAATAGATTTTGCATGGCCAAAAATAGTATAAGTAAGTCTTGAAACGAAGCAAAATATCACTCATCAAAATGAAGAGCTTTACCGTATGGGTGGTTATGTTTTGCCATCTGGGGGCACTTTCGCTAGTCACAGGTTATACCCAATTTGGAAGAAAGGTCTTCCCATCAGGCTTTGTTTTTGGACTTGGATCTGCAGCATATCAGGTTTGTCCATTCTCTTTAGTCACTGTATTTTCTTAATTACTAATAATGGCTTATTTCTATTGGAGTTGAGAACAGTTTGTATTACTTATAATTTATAATATTTTTCTGAGATCATCTGCCTAGAAATCTAGTTTTTCCAGTTTCTCATTTTCCATCACTCTCTTTAGTAAACGGATTAAAATAATGGATGTTTTTGCATATAGTATGAAGGAGCAGCTCGAGAGGATGGGAAGGGTCAAAGCATCTGGGATACTTTTGCGCGTGTTCCAGGTTTTATTTGAGGATGAGGAGAATACCATTGTTATTTGCATTATCTATAACCTTAGTTAGTAGCAGTTAGTATTATTATTTTAATTTTTTTCTTGCCTGTTTATGCTTTCACAGGAAAAATTGTTGACAGTAGCAATGGCGATGTTGCTGATGATCAGTACCACCGTTATAAGGTTTGCAATGCCATGTCTGCTACATTATGGAATGAGAAATATCAGATGAAGGATACTGAAAATGTTGTACTATTGCTTTGTTTACTTCTTAAATAGTGGGTTAGATCAAAGGATAGGCAATAGGACAGACTTGACTATGGATTGATGTAAATAAACTTCTCAGGACGATGTGAAACTTTTGGCCGATTTGGGAGTTGATTCGTATAGATTTTCAATTGCCTGGACTCGCATATTCCCAAGTACGTAATAGAAATTTCTCTGTAAATTGATGTTGTTATTTGTTTTAACTTTAGTCGTTGATACTGATCCCCCAAATTTTTGGGCAGATGGAAGAGGGAAGGTGAATAAAAAGGGAATAGCTTATTACAACAATCTTATCGACGAGCTTATTAAGCATGGTACATTTTTATTGAAATTCGTTTTGTTCACAGCAGCTTGTCTGTCTGTAAGGGGTTAGCTTTGATTATCTTAAAGATCCAAGCCAATATTTCTAACACACAGAAATAACAGTCATGTAAACAGCAGTATAGTAAAAATAAGTTAGAGAATGGAGAAGATCTCAAAGGTAAACTAGATGTATATGCATGCTCAGAAATTTTATGGAAAAATTGTAGGCATCCGTCCGTTCGTGACGATATTCCATTGGGATCTTCCACAGGCTCTCCAGGACGAGTATGGAGGTTTCTTAAGTGAAAAGATTATGTAAGTTAACTCTTCGCCATCTTGTCGTTTGTGTTAACTTAATGAAAAGTTCCATCCTTATGTTGTTTTTTTGTGTGTCCAGAAAGGATTTTATCTACTATGCAGACGTATGCTTTAAAACGTTTGGTGATCGAGTGAAGAATTGGGTAACAATAAATGAGCTGTTAAGCGTGAGTGTGTATGGATACAACTATGGAAGCCTAGCGCCTGGCCGCTGCTCCAAAGCAGTTGGAAATTGCAGCGCTGGAAACTCATCTATTGAAACCTATATTGTCACTCACAATTTGCTTCTTTCACATGCTGCTACTGTAAAACTATACAGAGACAAGTATCAAGTATGCCAATTTAAGATTTCATCAATAACTGTTTTCATAGTTCCCTATAGGAGAAGGGGATATCAATCACATGAATTTTAAAATGCTGAGGAATGTCTATATTATTGCAGAAAGCACAGAAGGGATCCATTGGAATCACACTTGTAACCCACTGGTTTTTACCTCACAGCAATTCATTGGCCGACGGAAGAGCCAGTCGACGGGCTCTCGATTTCTTCTTTGGCTGGTCTGTAACGATCCTTATAACTAGAACTCCAGTGTGCTTATGAGATTGAGTAGATAAACACAGTAATCTTTCCGTTAATAACGTTTTCTGTTAATTTTCTTAGTTTTATCATGATATCAGAGTTATATTTCCTCTGCCATTAATTTTCATGATTTAATGATATATATTGTTATGGGTTAAACAGGTATATAAATCCTCTAACAAGAGGTGAATATCCAGCTACAATGCGAGCTGCATTGGGTGCTCGTCTACCCCGTTTCACCCCAGCACAGTCTAATGCAGTGAAAGGCTCATTTGATTTCTTGGGCATCAATTATTATACTGGAATGTATGCCATACATGATAGCTCTATCCAAAATCCCATGAACAATAATTTCACACAGGATGCCCGGGTCAATTTAGTTTGTACGTGACGGCAGCTCTCTAAATGTCTGATTAGTTTTAGCAAGTCTTGGTCTCTTTACTCTTCCTGTAATCAATCTATGCAATGGATCCCAGTAAAACGGTACAACTAAATAATTTATGAACTCCGTGATATTAATTAACACCCGTTTACTTGTGCAGATGAACGCAATGGTATTCTGATTGGACCCCAGGTAAAATTAGGACATCTGTACTGAAAATCAATTTAGCCTTTTTGAGGCGATAAGCTGATGAACTATATAATTTATCAGGGAGGAGCAGATTGGTTGCATGTTTATCCACGGGGGATCAGAGAGTTGCTCAACTATGTGAAAGACAACTATAACAACCCGCCTGTTTACATCACGGAGAATGGTATAATACAGCCATTGGATGCCCAGGCATCTTACTAATCAATTAATGGCATCAGATAATTCATCTTCAGTAATTTATTGTCAGAAAATTCACCACCAACAATTCATCGTCAAGAAAAATTTACCACCAGCAATTCACTGGCAGGAAAATTAATCACAAACTTTTAATGCAATGAATTTTCCGCAGTGGTGAATTTTTCTTGAGGTGAATTTGTCATGGTGATGAATTTTCTCACGATAAATTATTGACGATAAATTTTCTACAAATTTTCCAATGGTAAATTACTAGGGTGAAATTTCCTAGAACGGGTGAATAATTTAGCAGTAATAATGACTGTGAAAGCAAAAATATTCCTGTGTTGATTGTAAGTTAAAATGTTTGCACTGTGCAGGGATCGATGATACGTACGATTCAAGCATGAGTATGCAGAATAGGCTGAATGATACATGGCGAATTAACTACCATTCCCAGCATTTCTTACATCTTCGATTGGCAATAAAGTAAAGCACGGCACTCTCTGCAAAGGTTCTTTCGATGATTGCTTCTACTCTCTAAAATATTGATATTTATTTTTTAATATGATCGAACAGGGATGGATGCAACGTCCTGGGTTATTACGGATGGACGTTTATGGATGATTTTGAATGGAGCGGAGGATACCAGAGCAAGATGGGCTTTTATTACGTTGACCGCAATAACAACTTGACCAGACATGCCAGAGCATCTGCTAAATGGTTCAAGGCCTTTTTGAGTAACTAGTATATTGCCATCTATCTATCTGTACTACCATTATCTTATTATAATAACACTATCGTTCCACCGTATTGTAAAAGCCTTGTAGCTTTGTAATTGTGGCCTTGGAAGAAGATAATCTATGACATGGATTTTATGATTTTATGATTTTGGGGTCTTTTGGGGTCTTTTGGGGAATTTTGAGTCTATTTCTTTTATTCATATCCGATGAGAAATGTTGTTGTGGATTGCTTGGCTAAATGAACCTCTAATGTTAATTGCACTTAGATGGTCACAGATTGAGAGTCTCTATCTTTTAATAAGACTTCACAATTTCTTTAACTCTTTCATAATAATTTGGTTTGATCTTTCTAATTTATTTTTTCACGAGATTTTGTTCGTCTTATAATTTTTTTGATTATTAAAAATAGTGGGTTTGTGAAAGATGTCTTTAAAACATTATTATAAATTACTATTATTTAGAAATCTTTGTATAATTCTCTATAACTCTTTAGTTAATATATTTATCTTTTTAAAAAGTATGAAAAATTATTATTATCTTGTTCGACATGATTTGACCAAAGAAAACTCATCCCCTTACTCATGTCAAAACATTGATTCTTGTGTGAAATGACAATCATCACTCTACACAAAGGAGCCCACCATAATTTAAGTTGACATGTATTAGTTAAAAATATTGGTTAGATTTGACATCAAAAGGATCCCATTATAGGGATAGTGTTATTTACAACACAATCTCCAACAGTGATAGGTTGAGATGCATGATAGTTCCAGTTAAATACCCATTTTCAACACATTGAAAGTTTGAAACACATCTTTTCGGATTGTTCATGGACAAAAATAAAATGTAAGACTATTTTTACTTATTTTCTTGCTATTTTTGATCATGTGTTATGTTGGAAAGAAGTCATTTTGGGCTTAGGTTTCCAAAATAATATTGTGGTGGATTCTATGAGGCAGACTATTTTGTTTAATATATGAAAAAGTATATGCATGGTTGTGTTTTTAGATCATAATTCTTATCAATAAGTAGAAATGCCAAGATTTTACTTTGACATCATTTTTCAAACTATTTCTTTGTGTTCACAATTGTAGGGAGTCCCTAAAGAAAATATAAAAAACCAATAATCACTTGGGTAAGATCAAATAGAAAATCTTTCAACTACATAAAAAAATGTTCAAAATAGCTATAGTGTATGATAAAGTTTAGAGTTTGATTTTTTTTTTATTCTTTAAGGAAGGTTGTTCTAGTTTTCTTGAGTTTTGCAGATTGTTTGTATGTATTTTTTCTTGGCAACCTATTCGCTATCTTCGCCTTGTAATATTCTTTTCTTTGATTCAATACTTAACAAAAATAAATCTCCAAATTATAGCATCACATGTTTAAACATGTAATTTTCCTACACCACTTGTGATTAGAATTGTTGATTAGATAAAGAAGAGCACTCAAGCTTATTTCTTAGATAGTAAAGGACCAATTATTTCATAAGAAAATTTTAGTTATGAATTCTAATGTTATTTTTAAAAGCAAGAGATTGTATGATAATTGGATTAATTTTTTTCTTTCATATTTAAATTCTTATTTGTTAAAAATGTAAGAATGATTTTCATAGAGTATAAATATTTTAAATATAGATTGTGTCTTATATATTATTAATATAATCATAAAAATTTTATGTTCAAATGGCTTCAGATGAGCATAACAAATCTATCAAGATGGGGTGCTCAGCTTCTAGGTTAAGGAAAAATATTCAAGTAGATATGGGTCTTGTGTCTATCTAAAATGGGTTATCATGAATTTTAGAACTTCTTAAAGTTGATGTCCTACTCCATAATGAAGCTTCCACTCTTAGGTAGTACCATGGTGGCTCCCAGTTGAATCTAAGCATAAAATTAATTTAGAATCAAGTCCTCGACTAAAAAGATTCATATTACTATAAGAGCTTCCTTAGGCTAGAAAATATATAGTGCTAAAGTTGTAGACTCAACTCTAACTAAATTTAAAAACTACAAAATACAAAGAATATAGAAAGAAAGTAGAAACATTGTTCTAGGTGATGCAAGATTGCTTAAAACCCTGAGATGCTCTTGCACTAGACAACCTCACAAATAAAGGTTGAGTGGTAAAACCACTATTTGATTTTGTACCTCAACCTCCATATTCCCACTCACTTGATAGAGGTTCCTCATAAGAAACATGCTTTTCTTCCATTGACTCTTACAATAATTAGCTCTCATATCACATCTTCATCTGTGAATTATTTCTGTCAATCCCTTATTCATAATCATTGTTGATTGTTATTCACCATATCCCAATCACCTTTATTAATTGATTCTTCTTCATTCCAAACTATATTTTCTCATTTCTATATATATATTATTGTTTCTTGGCTTTCTCTTCTGTAACCTCAATCTAGATTTTCACTATCTATCTATCTTCTTTTTCAAACATATTTTTATCATTGAATCCATTTGTGATTTATTTAAACCATTCATCTTGTTTAGGTGCAATAAATTCTTCTAATCTCAAATAAATATGCATTATGGATTCAAACTATTCTATTGCAAAGATAGTTGCCATTGCACCAAACGATCGACCTGTTAATGCCCGACATAACCACTAGAGTTAATGAATCCATGGGAGGTGGTTAAGCCATGTCATGAACCCGAGTGCTATGCTGCAAACACAAGGAGACCAAGTACAAATACCTTGCAACAATCCCCCCCAACACAAGCCAG
Source organism: Sequoia sempervirens (assembly GCA_007258455.2). NCBI lineage: Eukaryota > Viridiplantae > Streptophyta > Pinopsida > Cupressales > Cupressaceae > Sequoia > Sequoia sempervirens. The sequence goes on along the minus strand of VDFB02047230.1, from coordinate 149,145,800 downwards.
TGATTCAAACCTACAATCTTGGCTCTAATACCAATTATTCCAAATACAATTGTTGTTGCACCAAAAGATCAACTTGTTAATGCTCGATACAACCACCAGAATTAATGAATCCATGAGAGGTGGTTAAGAAATGTCACAAACCTGAGCGCTATGCTACACAACACAAGGAGACCAAGGGCACATACCATACAACATATTCCTCTAATAATTTTGATTCATTCTTGGCTTTATATTTTGATGATGCCATCTCCCGTTTTTGTGACAACTTTTCCCACATCTAAAACTTCTTCTTTAGATGTTAGAGAAAGATCTTTGGTTTCCTCAACAATAGTTTACCTTTGATAACCCTCTTTTCTTCTTTTTTCTTTTTGTTAGTTCTATTTTAGTTTATTTTGTATTTACTCTATACAACACCAATACATTGATGATCATTTGGTTTTTCCTTATCCTAAGACTCATCAATGACAAGTTTGGAAGAAAATCCATTTAATGAGGTGATATTTCTAACAAAACTATAAGAGATGGGATTTCCCAAGCTCTTTCAAAAGTGCATTAATCCAGATGTTACAAATAGAGATTCACTCCATTCTTACTTTTACCTTTGGAGATCAAGTATCCTATTGAACTCAATGAAATCCATGTGCAATCCCATGGTTTAATCACTATTATCCCATGAATTTTTCTATGAAATTCAAAACAATTATCATTAGTAGCTCTCAAGAGGGATCCTAACATGAGGAGTAATGAACATTGATGGCTAAGAAAAATTCCAAAGCCAAATCTCCCTTCTATTACTCACATATTCCAACATGCCAAAAAATTCATTCCATATGAAATAAAATATGGGCACACCATGAGATTTATTGATCAAGAAAACTACCAAAATCTTATGATAAAATCAAGCCACAAAATTAAAATCATAATTAAAAAGATTGTACAAATGCAATTGTATTGTAGCAAAATGCATACCCTTGCATATTCACACTTGTTTGGGCCCATCTTGCTTTATTTATGCTTCTTTATGGCTTAATTGGCCCTATTTTGTGTCCAAAAGCCTAATAAACTATATCTTTTTATGGAAAATCTTGACAAAACTCAAAATATAAATGATCATTTAATGTTTCTCTTTGTGTGTCCTTGATTTATGAAGTGGGACTAAAATTCCACCTAGGGTGTCTTTGTCCTCCATGGGTCTTGTGAACCTGATATTGAAAACACCTGAAAAGGTCCCTTTTTGGAGTTTGTGCCACGCGAATTGATCCAATTGAAGAGGGTTTGATCAAATCACCTTAAATAAAACCCCCTTGGATAGAACCTCGCTAGTTTTAAACCATACCTATAATGGAGTCTCCTTTACACCTATCAAAATGCTGATAAAAAACCACTTTTGATTTACCTTTTGGGGGATCAAATTAATTCATTTAATTTTTTTTTCTATAAGTATGTAGTCCTTATTATGAGCTTCCCAAAAATTATAATTTTAAATAAATTTAATTTAATTATTATATTTATTTTTTATTTCTTGTGAATGTAGGTTTTTCACCTTAAAGTCAAGCTCTTAGTTCTACACATGTGGATAAATTGCAGATTATCAAAAAATAAATTAAAAAATATGAGTGCACCAGATATAGAAGTCCTTGATCCAACCAAAAAAAAAAGAATTTCGATACATACAAAAAAAGTTATGCATTATACGGTCGCGCTATGTCTGAATTGTAATTGGTTTGACTTTGAAACTTGATTAAACAAAAAATATTCAATAAAAACTATCTAACCAAGTGGAAGCACTAGATATTAGAGTTAAAAATATAAATTTGAAAGAATTATAATTTTATCCTTCATGGAAAAAAAGTTATGCGTTATACGGTGATCGTCACTTTTTAAAAATGTTCTTTTATGAAAAAAATTAGTTTTCGAGGGAGATGGAAAAAGAAGTGAAATTTGATTCCAAAATTAAAAAAAAAAAATAGTTAGAATCTACAGACAAAATTTCACGAAACTCTAGTTTTTATCATCTTTAAATTCCTCACAGTTTAGCCACTATAGGTGCCCGAAAGTGAAGATTTAGTTAAAAATAATAATTTCAGTGTCGAGTTTGGCCAAAAATTGTAAACCGCTATTGTGGGATCACCCCCTCTCTTGTGTGTTTGTATTTGCAGATCTAGATTGAACACTTGAAGATCATTTGGAGTGCAAGATTGAAAAGTTGCAAAGTTGCATTGTCAAAGTTGTCATTTTCACAGAAACTCACCTACAGGTTAGATCTAGAAGTTTCAGGACCTTAAAGCTTAGAAGAAGCAAGTGCAAACCTTGGACTTTAGGACCACATTCAAAGGCTTCAAAAATTCAAAATGGGACTAATACACCATCTTGGGTGTCTTAGTCCTCCACAAGGTATTTTTAGAGATTCTTCGAGATTCTATTCTTACATCCGAAGACTTCGTATTTGCCCAGAAAAATAACAATGGGACTAATACGCCACTCTGGACATCTTAGTCCTCCATAACACTTTTCAACAACTTCTTTATATTCCAGAATCCTCACAACATCTCCAGAATTCCCATGTATACATACCCTAACTTGGTGTACAACTTAATTTCATCATTTGTACTCATTATTTGGCTTACATTATTAGGTTTTGTGAGTTGAAAGTTAAGTTTTCTTTTCCAATATTTTGTTGGGTGGTGAACCCCTTAGAATTCAAAGAACCTCGTCCTAGGTCCTTCCTATTTGAGACTTGACTCACCTTGTGAGGTTGTTATTCATTCCAATTGGGACTCTTAGGACATTATTGATTGGTTGGTGGAGAAATAGTGATATCTCTAAGGTATCCATTTTTTTCCCATCATTTTGGTGAACCCGACTTCTTGAGCATTCAGTTTCTGATTTGGATTTCATTAAGACCCTAGATCTAGGTTGCTTTCATTCTTACATTACATCTTTCATTAGTAAAATTTCATCTAGTGTTTGTCATATTTAGTGAAATTGCATCTAGGGTTTCTCATATTTAGTGAAAATTGCATTTAGGGTTTCTCATATTTGCATTAGTGAAAGTGCATATAGGTTGCATTTTTTATTTCTTGCATCATTTCATTTCATTCAAAAACTAAAATGTGCATTGTCAATCATCCCAATTGCATTTAGAAACATTGCTATTACATCCAAAATTGAAAAAAAATCATTCACTTTTGCATCCAATTTCTTGTCACTAGTTACTTTTCCTTGCATTCATTTGCATAATTTTTTGTTTCCAAACATTAGGTCCCTAGGTAGGCAACCTAGAATTATCTTATTTTATACAAAAAACCCTTACTGAGACTAAAACGCCCTTGGTGGCTTCTTAGTCCCTCTCTAGTTTTTTGTTGCAATACCCTATCTAAGTGATTTGCTATCTGTTTCAGCTTATAAAACCTTCAAATTTCATCAAGAGTAATAAGATGCCCTCCCTTGCATCTTAGTCCTTGTGGAATTTCAAATTGTAGTTTTTCAGGATCTAAATCAACATTTATGTGCTTTTGTTTGTTGGCATTGGTTATCTTTTTTAGTGGATTGACTTTCCGTTTCATGTATTTCACTAAATCTAGCTTAAAGTGCTTCATTTCATGAATTTCTCAATTCCAAATTTTCATTTACAACATTTCATCTTTCAGATCATTGCATAGTGTAATCAACAAATTACCTTGTTTCCAATCTAAAAATTGCATTTAAACTTTTCACTTTAAGTCATTGCATTACACTTTCTTTACTTTTCCATGATAACATGTTTTCTTTCAAGAGATGTGGCTTTGATATGATCACAAATGGATTGCATAAGTACAAAATCCCCTCTTATGAGTTCTATTTAGATTACACCAATGAGGTCATTAAGAAACATGTTAATCATCAAGCCATTGACACAATCCTTAATATTACATTGCCGATTGGTGAGGATGATAGCGTATACAATCATAAAAATCATACTTGTTCATCTCCTAATACCTCTCCTCTTAGTGACGAAGGTATCTTGGTGAAAGAAGGTACAAGCATTGAGAGTCTTTATTGTCCCTATCCTCCTCCCCCTTTGGAAGACATTAGAAAATAAGAAGATGAGATCATTTTCACCACTTTGCTTACCCCAAATCCATCTCTTAATGCCTCCCCTAATTGCAAGAAGGATTTAGTAAAAGAGGATACAATCATGAACGATCATGAAAATCACATTTTTCAGGACATGTAGATTGAAAGTGATAACCTTATCTCTCTCCTTCCTAATGTCCCTAACATTTGGAAAGACCTATTTGAACAAAATAATTTAACCATTCATAATCATGAAAACCATAGCAGTCCTTCTCTTGATGCTTCCCCTATTAGTGATGAAGTTACTTTATGTTGGAATTATGTGTCTCAATCTCACAGGCTGAAACCCCTAAAAGAGCAAAGTTAGTGTGCAATCCTTATTGTTTGGCCGACTAACAGTTGTGCAACCTTGTGAAATTTTTAGGTCACTGAGATCTTATTTCTATCTTACCGATTGGAGCCTGTCACTGTGACATTTCTATCTCTCTCTGCTCAGGGAGAGCTCTTGGTGACGGGTGATTTTCTCACCGATGAGCTAGTCTATTGTCGGTATGACTCCTAGTGAAGGGTGGTTTCGGGGTGACTTGGAACCTTCGGTGTTACCTCTCAGCGATAGCCTAAGTCTTGCTGACGAGTGTTCTTTTCAGTATGACTTGAAGGGATCGGTATGATCTCTTGGCAAATAGCGATAGTCTCGCTGATGGGAATGTTGATGTCTATGTGACTTTGGAACTTTGGTATGACCTCTCACCGACTAGAAATTGTCTTGGCAATAGCGCTACATGTGATGGATATTGGTATGATGTCTTAGCGACAAGGGGAAGTCTGAGCAATAGTTTGTGAACTCGGTATAACGTCTTGAAGATGGTGAGGACTCTTGCCAATAACTACAATGGGGTCTTGTGGGATTGGGGAGACACGGTTAGTGTCATGCAAACATAGGTTGAACATTGTTGACTGATTGGAAGACTATCCTATGTGGTGTGTCTTCGACCAATCAGAGAAGCTGAATGGGAACCGTTGGAAGTTAGTCTGTTGTGGCTGTTCTGTGAGGAAGTTCGAAAGACAGGAGCAACATGGATATACTCAGGAATTGTAGATGATGATCAACTGGGTAAAAGTTGGATGTATAGTTCAATGTGTGATCAGTGAGAATTCAATTATGAGAGCATTATAATTTGAATGTTTTGTACAAGTTTGATCAAGGATTTATGACATTGTAAATTGACATCAAAGAGTGAAGCCTGTATTCTGTATGTAATTTTTTTACTGTAATACAAAGGGGTTTTTTCTTGGTGTGGTGGGTTTTTCTTCCATAAGGGTTTTCCCATGTAAATCTGGTGTTCATGTGTGTATGCTTATTTCTCCATTTTTGTTATTTCTTTCAAGTGCATCTTAATCAAGGACTGTAATTGAAAATTTAAAACCACCTATGCATTCTTCCCTGAGATTTTGACTTTAGGAGAGTTGTTTCAGCACCTTAGCTTTCCTTACAAGTGGTATCAGAGCCTGGCCAGTTGTGTTATCCTTGTGGGCACGTTGGGTTTTTTGTGTCAATTCTGTTCAGTGGGAGTCTTGTAGAATTTTTGGTAATTTGAATTACAGGTTAAGATGGCATGCACGTTAGGAAAGATTGAAATTGAGAAATTCAATGCCAACAGAATTTTGAGTTGTGGAAACTTAAAATGGAAGATCTACTGGTTGATCATGATATTTGGATTGTTGTGTCTGGAATGAAGCCTACAGGCATGAAGCAAGAGGATTGGGACCTTGCAGATAGAAAATCTAAGGGGATGATAAGGCTCTATTTAGTAGAATCTGTTCTTCTGAATGTTCATGAAGAAAATACTGCATCTTCCTTGTGGAAAAGACTGACAGCTATTTATCAGGGAAAGTCCTTGGTGAATAAATTGTTCTTGAGGAAGAAGTTGTACTCTTTGAGAATGCAGGAAGGAGGGTCCATTGCTGATCATTTGAACGCTTTCAACATGTTGATTGCACAGTTAACATCTCTAGGTGTGAAGATTGATGAAGAAGATCGCTATATGCTATTATTATGTTCTTTGCCAGATTCTTGGGATCACCTGGTGATGGCTATTGGGAGTAAGAAATCCACTTTTAAGATGGAAGATGCTGTTGCTTCTTTATTATTAGAAGAGATGAGAAGGAAATCTTCTAGGATGGAAAAAGAGACTCTTGTTGTTAGAGGCAGATCGAAAGAGAAAGGCAAGAAGAACCTGACAAGAAGTCCAAGTCCAAATCAGAAGGGAGATCAAATTCTCCTAGCAAGAAGTCCAAGGTGAAGTGTTGGAATTGTGGGCAACCTGGTCATGACCAAAAGGATTGTAAAGAGGAGAAAAAGAAGAAGAAGAAGTATTTTTCTAACAATGATTCTTCTCAGAGTGATGCAGATGCCTTCATTGCAGTCTTGGCTACAAAAGCATCACTTGATGTCTGGCTGATTGATTCTGGAGCATCTTTCCACATGACATCTCATATAGACTGGTTCACAAAGTATGAAAAAGATGATGGTGGAAAGGTGTATTTGGCAAGTGATTTATCTTTGAAAATAGTTGGTTGTGGAAGAGTCAGAATTCAATTCCCTGATGGAAGAGTGAAGGGAATCAATGATGTAATGCATATACCAGGTCTGGCTCGAAATCTACTTTTTGTTAGTATGTTGAATGATATTGGAGGGCAAGTCACGTTTTGTGGAAATGGTTGCAAGATGAATAGAGGCTCTATGGTGTTATCAAGAGGTGCTCATATTGGTACCTTGTATAAGCTTGATGCACATGTTGTGCAATGTAACAGTGTCGCTGCCAAGTCACAGAAAGCTACTCATGGGGGAAAAGAGGAAAAAGTTTCTGATAGTGTAAACTCTATGGAAGTTAAACTTCCAGTAGAAAAGACTACGCTCTGGCATCATAGACTAGGCCACATTGGAGAGAAAGGTTTAAAAACCTTGAAGAATAAAAACCTGGTTGAGGGGCTTGAATATTGTAACCTCAAATTTGAGTTTTGTGAACATTGTATATATGGTAAACAACACCGTGTTTCATTTTACTCCAATCCTCACAAATCTTCTGGTTTGCTTGATTATATACATTATGATTCTTTTGGTCAAGTGAATGTTCCATCTTTGTCTAAGTCAAGGTATTATGTATCATTCATTAATGATTATTTGAGAAGAGCATTTGTTTATTTTTTGAAAAGTAAATCAGAAGTGTTCAGTCGGTTTAAGGAATTTAAGAACCTTGTAGAAAATAAGACTAGAAGAAAAATAAAATGTTTAAGGATTGACAATGGCGGTGAGTTTTGTTTTGATGATTTTGAGAGATCATGGGATTAAAAGACATAAAACTACACCTTACACTCCGCAGCAAAATGGAGTTGCATAAAGGTTCAACGGGACAGTGATGGAAAGAGCACGAAGTATGCTGAGCAGTGCTGGCTTGGAGGAGAAGTTCTGGGCTGAGTCAGTTGCAACAACATGTTACTTGATAAACTATTCTCCAAATTCTGCTCTTGTTGAGAAAACACCTTTGGAAGCATGGTCTGGTAAGAAGCCCTCTCTAAGACACATTCGTGTTTTTGGCTGTGAGGCATATGCACATGTGTCGTATGAGAAAAGATTTAATTGGAAAAAAAGGTGTCAAATGTATTTTTATTGGTTATAGTGCTGGCATAAAAGGATACAAGCTTTGGAATCCTGATACAGAGAAGGTTCTATACAATAGAAGTGTTATCTTTCGTGAGTTGAAGCCTTCTACTTTGGATCTGCAGTCAGAGACAAAATCAGAAAACAAAAAGGATGTAGTTGAAATTCCTTCGACACCAGATAAAGAGGAATTGAAAATTAAAAATGTAAACTGGAACTGAGGAGAGCTCAAGCGGTTCTAAGAATTTTGAAGAAGAACAACAACCTCAGCCTCAACAAGTGACGAGGTCAACTCATGAAAGAAAGCAACCTGATAGGTATGGGTTTTCTTTGATAGATTCTACTTATGCCTATGCTTTAATTTATAGCACTAATGAGCCTAGGACTGTGAAAGAGGCATTTAGAATGTCTGATTCAAACTCATGGTTGGAAGCCATGAATGAAGAAATGGCATCATTAGAAAAGAATGACACTTGGAGTTTGCTGCCCTTTCCTAAAGGTAGAAAAGCTATTGGCTGTAAATGGGTATTTAAAAAGAAAATAGGTCTAGATGGTAGTGTGGAAAATTATAAGGTGAGGTTGGTTGCAAAGGGTTATTCCTAGGTTGAGAGAATTGATTATGGATAAATTTGTTCTCTTGTAGCTAAGCTGACATCTATCAGATTCCTTTTGTCACTTGCAACAACGTATGACTTAGAGGTTAAACAAATCGATGTGAAGACAACATTTCTTCATGGTGATCTTGAAGAAGAAATTTGTATGTCCCAACCTGAGCACTTTGTGGAGAAAGGTAAAGAAAAACTAGTTTGCAAATTAAAAAAATCTCTGTATGGATTAAAGCAGTCTCCTAGAATGTGGTACCAGAACTTTGACACTTTTGTTTCTTCTTTGGAATTCTTAAGATCAAAATCTGATCATTGTGTGTATTATAAAGTTGAAGGTGATCGAGTTCTTATTATTGCTCTCTATGTTCATGATATGTTGTTCATAGGCAATAGTAAGTTAATGATTTATGATCTTAAGTCTCAGTTGTCTACAAAGTTTGAATTGAAAGATCTTGGTGTAGCAAGGTATATTCTGGGAATGGAAATAACAAGGGGCATGAATAGTAGAAAACTTTGGCTCAGTTAGAGTAAGTATATCAAGACTGTTCTAGAGAGATTTTGTATGACTGATTGCAAGTAGCTAGTTGATCCAGTTTTGTAGGGAACGAAGCTATCTATTGAAGACTGTCCAAAATCTCCTACTGAGATGGAGGACATAACCAGTGTGCCCTATGCTAGTTCGGTTGGAAAACTAATGTATGCAATGGTCTGTACAAGGGCAAACATTTCCCAAGCAGTGGGAGTACTTAGTCAGTTTATGGCTAATCCTGGAAGGACACATTGGGATGTTGCAAAGAGAGTGTTCAGATATTTGAAGGGCAGTTCAAAATATGCATTATGTTATAATAGAAATTTGGTTGAATCACAAAAGACTCTCAGCATTCGAGGCTATGTGGATTCTAATTGGGCAGGGGACATAGACAACAGAAGATCCACCAGTGGATATATCTTCATGATGAATGGTGGTGAGTGAGTTGGATGAGTAAGTAGCAAGCTGCAATTGCTTTGTCCACTACAGAGGCAAAATACATGGCAGCAACACACGCCTGTAAAGAAACAATCTGGTTAAAACGTTTGTGTTCTAACATTGGTTTTGATGCAAGGAAAATAATAATTTAATGTGATAGTCAAAGTGCTATTTGTTTGGCAAAGAATCCTACTTTCCATGCTAGGACGAAACATATAAATGCACAGTATCATTTTGTACATGATATGGTGGAGGACAGAAAGGTATCTTTAGAAAAATTGGATACTATAGAGAATGTTGTAGATGCATTAATGAAGCCAGTGAGCACAAACAAGTTTGGGTGGTGTTCTAGTTCAATGGGCCTTAGTGCCCATGAATTTTAGTAGTTTTGTTGTGCTTTGGAGGTGCCTGTGTGATCTTTGTCAAGTGGGAGATTGTTGGAATTATGTGTCTCAATCTCACAGGCTGAAACCTCTAAAAGAGAAAAGTCGGTGTGACATCCTTATTGTCTGGTCGACTAACAGTTGTGCAACCTTGTGGAATTTTCAGGTTGCCGAGACCTTGTTTCTGTCTTATCGACTGGAGCCTCTCAGTGTGACATTTCTATCTCTCTCCACTCAAGGAGAGCTCTTGGCAATGGGTGATTGTCTCGCCGATGAGCTAGTCTGTTGTCGGTATGACTTTTGGTGAAGGGTGGTTTCGGGGTGACTTGGAACCTTCGGTGTTACCTCTCAGCGATAGCCTAAGTTTTGCCAACGAGTATTCTTTTTAGAATGACTTGAAGGGCTCGGTATGATCTCTTGGCGAATAGTGATAGTCTCGTCGATGCGAATGCTGATGTCTATGTGACTTTGGAACTTCGGTATGACCTCTTGCCGACCAACAATTGTCTTGGCAATAGCACTACATTTGATGGATATCGGTATGATGTCTTGGCGACAAGGGGAAGTCTAAGCGATAGTTTGTGAACTCGGTATAACGTCTTGCCGATGGTGAGGACTCTTGGCAATAACTACAATTAGGTCTTGTGGCATCAGGGAGACATAGTTAGTGTCATGCAAAGACAGGTTGAACATTGTTGACCGATTGGAAGACTATCCTACATGGTGTGTCTTCGACCAATCAGAGAAGCGGAATGGGAACCATTGAAAGTTAGTCTATTGTGGTCATTTTGTGAGGAAGTTCAACAAATAGGAGCGACATGGATATACTCAGGAATTGTAGATGATGATCAGCTGGGTAATAGTTGGATGTATAGTTCGATGTGTGATCAATGAGAATTCAATTCTGAGAGCATTATAATTTGAATGTTCTATAAAAGGTTGATCAAGGATTTATGTTTTTGTAAATTGACATCAGAGAGTGAAGCCCGTACTCTATATGTAATTTGTTTACTGTAATAGAAAGGGTTTTTTTCTTGGTGTGGTGGGTTTTTCTCTCGTAAGGGTTTTTCCACATAAATCTGGTGTTCATGTGTGTATGCTTATTTCTCTGTTTCTGTTATTTCTTTCAAGTGCATCTTAATTGGACTGTAATTGAAAATTTAAAAGAACCTCTACATTCTTCCCTGAGATTTTGACTTTAGGAGAGTTATTTCCGCACCTTAGCTTTCCTTACACTTTACACGACAAAATAATGTAGAGTGATGAACCTTTTGTTTGCCTCTCTCCTACTATGGTAGATGGTAGAACACATGAGAATGAGACCTTAGAGAGAAAGGACAACCAAATAGAGACTTCTCCTAATATCCCCACTATTGATGAACAAGATAATTCAACCATTGATAACTCCCTTACATACGATGAAGTCATTTTAGAAGAACCAACCCTTGAATATCAAGAACATTTAGTTTGTAGTTCTCCTAAAAACTCTCCTAGTAGGGAAGACATCATTGTGCAAGAAAATGAGAACATTGACAATAGTAATTCCTTAGATAAATATGATGAAGGGTATGTGCAAGATAATCATAGAAAAAATAGGACCTTAAGTGGTGAAAAATTCAGAAAAATCAAAGTTAGACAACTCGACGTAAAAATTTGAATAAGTTATGTATATTATTTCAAAAATATGTAAGAATAGAATCTGTAGCAAATTGAATTTACTTTCTAAACTACTAGGTTTATTTTTTTTAAAATAAAATCTATTTGGTGAAAATTTGAAATTTCAATGCAGTGGTACTTAAATTTCAGGAAAAAAAAAAGTAGGTGTTTTTCTGACCACCCTAACCACAATAAAATGATAATATATTTTTATAATATTTTATATATAGAAGTAGAGGACTCATGTCTCAATGTGATACATATTTTTTTGTAATTTTTTTCCAAGTAAATAATTAATTATGAATTTTTTATTACAACTTTTAAAAAATATTAAAAAATCGTATGTCTGACCACCTTAACTTGGTCAAAACTTCATGAAATTCAATTTTCTTTTTAATCTTATAGTATGCAAATCATAGAATGTGACACATGTTTTGGATTCAAAAAATGTGATGTCATTTGAAAGATATAGATGTTTTTCAATCAGCCTATCAATTAGGAATTTAGTTGTAATTCAAATAGAATCTGAATAATAATTATTTATTAAATTCAAAGTAAAGCATAATTTATATATTGGTGGAAAGCTGAGAATCTCCTTTAAAAACCTTTTTCGTTTCATTAATTTTGGGTAAAAAAAAGGTCGTCAGCCACATACCTTACACATACTCATCATAACGCCACTTTTTGGCCCATCATGATCCAACACATACACATTAAACTCCTCTTCACTAAGAGATCATGAAAATAAGGATAAGTCTTGTAAGGTTATGCACATTAGATACCCCTTGGAGTACTCTCCCGAACCTAAACTTATTATTTATCCACCCTCTCAAAAACCACAAGTTCAAAAGAAACCTATCCTTATCCTCAAACCACCTATGAACAATGTTTTGCAACAACTGAGTTACAATACCGTTGCTCATACATACAATTGAACCAACAATTTTTGGGTGGTACATACTTCTCTTGCACTCTTAGGGTTTTTCACCTAAAAGGAGAGAGATAGACTCAAAAACTATGGTGGTTCACTCAAACTAATGCAAGTATGATAGAAATATGTCTAAATGGAGTGTCCTAAATGCAAAAAACTAATAAAATTTATTGATTAATGAATGGAAACTAAGAAAATGTAGAGTGTTTAAAAACACATTGTGATATGCAGAAAACACCTAAAAATGAATGCAAATTACAACAAAAAATAGATGAAATTGAAAGTGTGCACCTGAGATCTGGATGGAGACTGAAAATGACTTTTGAAATGTTTTTGATCCTAGTTTTTAGGCCTAATGGGACTTATTCGCCATCCTGGGGGAATTAGTCCCAGTTCTGTGAAACTGTTTTAAAGCCCGTTTCTAACATATGGGTATCCAAAAATGCAGAAAACAAAAATGAGGCTTGGAAGTGGGACTCATTCACCACTAATGGTGAATGATTCCACTTCTACATTTTTGAAGATTCAAAAGTAGAAATAGGAGCCTTCGTTTTGCACTTTCTGCTTCTCCAGGTGTTTGATTCTAAAACTGTCAAATTCAGGCCTAAAAGTGACTTTTTGTTGATATTTTTCCTTATCCAATGAAGATATGACTTGAAAATCTTTGAAACTTGATCTTCAATGACTTCCAAGCCTCAAGATTCCTAAATCTACAAACACACAAGACAAGAGAGATAAATGTTGAATGTTAGGGCATGGGGGTTTCCTTGGTCAAACCCCTTTGTAGGTAATTAAACCAAAATGATGAAATGATCCGGAGGATCTTCACCAAAATTTGAAGTTTCTCATTTCTCTCTAGAATTTGCACCATCAAAAAGAAATCTCCTTATAACTCCTCCCGAATCACCTGTGTTTCTCTAACTTGAAAAGTCTGAAAATTATCATTAAACAACTCACTCACACTCTCCCCTTTTATACATAAAAATAACCCAATTTGGCCCTTAACCAAAAAATTCACAATAATCTCCCCTATCTCCATTTTTACATATAAATCCATATTAAAATCCCTTAATATTTTTTGATTTAATTTAAGCCCCTTAATTTTTTAACTCCCGAGGCTTATTTTGTTTGGGAAGGTTTTTGGTTAATCCTTAAAAGGATTATTTGTTAAAATTTGGAGGGATTTGCTTTAATTTTAAGCATTCGGTTTAAACTATTCAACAAAGACAAACGATGCCACATTTATATCAAAGCCATTCAATGGCTTATTGGTGGCTATGCCTTTCAGAACCCGACCGGTGCGGGGTTTGACTCCCACCGGCCTCACCTTTTTCAATGGATTCCACTGTTTCATTTAACAAAATGAACCCGTGCTCTCAATATGGTAAGGAAATAGCCGGCAGCATAACGGTCGGGCCGTTGCCTAGCCTGTGACAGGTCACGGGTTCGAGCCCATTACAAATTTTGTTCAACTGCTCAACGAACTCACCGAATTCAGATGGAAGATAGAGGGACATATGGCACACCAGAAGACTGCCACGTGGCAGTATTTGATTTGCTAACACAACCACATCATTTGCCAACTGTCTGCCACGTCGTCGCTGACTCGATGCCACCTCATCAGTATCGCTGGACACATGTCATCATATCATTGGTTCATACAGCTGACTCAACTACCATGTGTCATGCTCTGGTTTGTCCATATCAGATTCTGTACGGTACGGTATGACTGCTGACGTCATCATCCGTACAGTCACCTCAAAAGTCAACTCAAAACTTTGATTAGCTGTACCTTGAGCATATGATGTCAGATTTCGATGAAACAAACACCGTCAGAATCATCTCGACGAGCTCTTCACGATGGGGCTAGTTCCATTGGTTTCTGAGATGATCATTTTTCACCTTCTGGATGACCCCTAATGGTAGTTTGACCACAAGTTTGACTGGCCATAACTTTTGCAAACGAACTCCTTTTCGCTCCATTCAATTTGCGTTGGAATTAGGACGCCAAGATCTTTCTAATGGTGTAGAAATCTAGAGATTTGGAAACACTTCAATTTTCACTAAAAATATCCCCAAATGATAGGATCTAATAGAGTACGACCGATCTGATTAATCTCTAGAAATTAGTTATAATGATGCACCAAGACCATCACTTTGGCAGCATAACACTACTCCGATGTACAAAAAAAAATGGCTTCAAAATGATCTCCTTAGAACTCCTCTCGAATCACCTGTCACCTGTTTCACTTGAAAATTTTGAATCTCCCACTTAGCCTAACTCTCTCCCTTTAAATACAAAGAATTTACCCGATATGGGTAATAACCATAAGGTTATAAAATCCTCCTTATTTGGAAAAATAAAGACAATTCCCCTAATAATCTTTCAAAATAATTTGGAGCCCTTCGTTTAATTTATTTTCAGGCTTACATAGTTAGGGATTTGTTTTATTTGTTCCAAGTCCTATCTAATAACCTTTTATTAGTTATTAGTTAAAATATTGGACTATTTAACTCTTAAATAAAACTGAGCCCATTATTAGATTGAATGGAATTCGCGGCTCAACGATGAGTATACCTTTTAATACCCGGCCGGTTCGGGGTTCAAAACCCGCGCCGACCATTTTTAAAACAAACTTTCAAATAAAACGACGACAAAACAAACCGGTCGCTGCATATAGTTTGATGCGGATGATTTGATGCAACAGTCCACTGGTGATTTCACACTTGGATGGTGGGGGGTTAGAGGGCCCCCCCACCAACATTTTATTTTAATAAACAAACCAACTTCCAACTCGCCGGAGGATGAAACAGAGGCCACGTGTCATGCCGAGGAGGTGCCACGTGATGAAGCCTGATTCGCCGATGATGCTGACATGTATGCCAACTAAAATGCTGACTTTTCTGCTAACTGAGATGACTTCGTGGATGCTGACTCATACATTGACATGGATGATGACGTGCCCCATGACTGGGATGACTATACCTGCCATGTATGTTGACTGTGTGTACAACTGTACGGAAAAGACATGTGTCACCACTTGATTGGTTCCATACGGATGACTCAACTGCCACATGTCTCGCCCGAATTCATCCATGTGGATTCCATACAGTACGGACTGGATGATGACGTCAGCATTCATACGGTCAAAGGTCAATCTCCTCTCTGAACTTTGACTGCCGATATCTCGAGCATACGATGTCGGATTTCGAAGAAATGAACATTGCCAGAATCGTCTCAACGAGCTCTTCAACTTGACACTGCTTTCGTCAATTTCTGATACAATCATTTTTTCCACCTTTTGGACGCCCCCTGATGCCAGTTTGACTGAAGGTTTGACTGGCCATAACTTCTACAAATGGACTCCTTTTCGCTCCATTCAATTTGCATTGGAATCAGGACGTTGAGATCTTTCTGATGGTTTAGAAATATGGAGATTTGGAAACACTTCAATTTTCACTGAAAATATCCCTCGGATCACGCATCCCCATTGAAGACCTTTTGGACCTCCAAAAGCGGCATTTATTCTGACATTAAGTGAGGACTTGGCCTCCCCACTTGTCCTGTATGCTCTGTACATCTGAATACCTAGCTCACAAGCACAATGAAGACTGCAACAACATTGTTGAACATAAACATTATTCTATCACTTCCATAAGCTTCTACATCAAATGTCGTAGCCACTAACCAACAAAAATTGACTAGCATCAAGCTGAAAAATAATGCAGAAATGAAAGAGAATAAATCAACAAGATATCGATCCTTTACAATAGGAACATTTTTACCCAAGGAACCATCAATGCTTTCAATCATCATTCCCTCATGTTGTACTGTGGGTGCATCCTGCAACATCTGACCCTGGTTAGCTACTCCAAGTTCAAGTTTAGAACCACCTGTACTGACAGACATAAGAGTTAACTCTTTACTTGCATTAATTACCCTCTTTAACTATCCTATGTTTGCAAAAGAACGATCAGTCTTAATCCTGTGAGAATGTACAATATACTGTATGCCATCTTTAAACAAGTGATAATGATTCTTTTCCCTATAGAAAATTGCTTTTCTATCATAAAGATAAGGGCTACCAAGCACTATCCCATAGATATCCAGTGGAACCACATCAAACTGTACTTCATCCACAAATTTACTAGTGATTGTGAATCTTAAGGTGCATTGTCTTGTTACTTGCAACTTATCATTTTCACAAATCTAGCCTAGTGGATAAGGTTTCTTATGTTGTGTAGTTTTTAATTCCAAATTTCTTATAACACTTTCAGAAATTAAGTTAACTTGAGACCCACTATCTATGAGTGCATCAATTTTACTGTTCTTAGCAACAACCATTAAATGAAACAACTCATTCCTTTTCTTATCTTCAGAGAAATCATTAACTATAGAAGTAGAAGCACAACTAGCAACAAAAACACCAGAAATAGGAGCTTTACCTTTTAGACCCATAGCTGTTATCTTAGTCTCATCATCTGAATCTGATCCAAGATCCATAACAACATTTGCGGCTTTCTCCTTACCTTTCTGTTTCTGATTACGTTTCTAAGCCCACTTAGGCCTTAGTTTAGGATGCAACTGCCAACAATGTTCTTCATCATGACCCTTCCTGTTGCAATGAGTGCAAGAAAGTTTCTCATCCTTCTTAACTGTAGCTGCCTTCTTTCCTTTCCCTGTCTCTGCAACCTTAGAAGATTTCTTTACATCATTATCAAACTTATCAATAAAAGATCCTTTACCCCTTGACTCTAAGTGGGTAGCTTGGACACAAACTTCATCCAAGTTACAAGGATTCAAAACCAAAATAGAATGCCTAAGGTAGGAATGCAGACCTCCTATGTACTTCAACAAAGTGTCCTGGGTGTACAAAGGGACATTCAAAGCAATAGCCCTTTTTCTAAACTCATGAGTGTAATCCTAAATAGACTGACCTTTCCCTTGCCTAAAAGTTTGCCAGTTCATCATTAAATGTTGCATATGGCCTAAGGGGTAGAATTGCTTTTTAAGAGCATTAATAAATTCTATCCAAGTTATACTAACTCTACCATGTTGTGAAATTTCTGCCTTAGTCTTACTCTCCCACCAGGTTAAAGTCGTACCTCCTAATTGAAGAGTAGCTAATTGGATCCTATCATCATCATCTAATAGGTTTTGGACTCTACAATAGACTTCAACTTGCTGAATCCAATCATCCAATTTTTCAGCATTTAGTTCCCCACAATACTTTGGTAAGTCAAATTTTACATCCAATTTAATTTTAGGCTTATGCCCACTCTTGAAAGGATTAAAAGAAGTAGAATGAGGAGAAGATGGAGAAGAAGGAGAAGAAGGAGAAGAGGGAGGAGAAGAAGAAAATGGGTGATCTGGTTGCTTGCCACCATCTCCATGTTGTTTCTCTTTCTTGTCTTCATGAACATCTTTCTTCGACGAACCTCCTTCACATTCCTTCCGTTCTTGTCTTTCTTGGAAAAGAATGTCCACCTTAGCCTTCATCTCGAGGAATGCTCTTCGAAATTCCTGCTCACTGATTTCTTCAGGAACCTCCATTCCAGACAAGGACATCTTCGAAAAAGTTCTTCGCTTCCCGATCTCAGGATCAAAGTCTTCAAGCTTGCCTTCACCCTTCTGAATCTTGGATCTCGTTAGCATTCAAGAAAACAACCACGATAATAGTCAATTGAGCTCTAATACCACTTTGATTTGATTAGGATCTAGACTATGCCTTATGTTTGTGTTTTCTTTCCATTTTTTCTTTTCCTTTATCTTTCTCTCTTCTTTGCTTGAGTTGTCCCTCTTATGTGTGACAACACTCCTTTAACATCTTGATTTTTAGAAAACGCATTCATTGCCAATGAATCGTTTCTTGAGAATCTTCACAATCTCCTTTTCAAGAATCACATTCTCAACTTGAAACCCTAATGGAACGTGTTTCCTTCATCGTGGGTTCATAAAGAAAGAACTTGAGAACCTTCCTTCAAAGTGGGAATAGCTTTGATCTTCCTTTCGAATTCCTTGATGAAGTGGACATCTTTCAAAAGGATTCCTTGATGATGAATCGATTCGATAAAGAGACATCTTCTTCACACTTTCGAATAGCAGGTCCCTTGAGTGGACCCCTTCTTCATGATGGGTTCCTGAGGGACCCCTTTGAAATTCTTCCAAATTGTCAATGGTTTGGAAGAATTTCCACTTACTTGCCTACATGGCCAATTTCTTTAGGTTTCCTCCATGCAAGAGATCTTGGGGGATACCTCCCTGTAGGTTTGTGGCTCTGTAGGGCACTTCCTTTGAGCTTCCTTCATGTGAGAGATCTTGGGGGTGGCTCCCTTGCAGGTCTACGAGTCTGTAGAGCACTTTCTTTAGGTTTCCTCCATGTGAGAGATCTTGGGGGATACCTTCCCTATAGGTTCGTGGGTCTGTAGGGAATTTTCCTAGGTTTTCTTCATGCGAGATATCTTGAAGGACACCTTCCCTACAAGTTTGCAGGTTTGTAGGGTGCTTTCCTGGTTTCCTCCATGTGAAATATCTTGGGTGACACTTTCGTGCAGGTTTACGGGCCTATCAGGTGCTTTTCTTGGTATCCTCCATGTGAGAGTTCTTAGAGGACACCTTCCTTGTAGGTCTATGGGATTGAAAGGCACTTTCTTCATGGGGCTTCCTTCATGTCAGAGATCTTGGGGGTTTCCTCCTTACAAGTCTGCAGGCCTGTAAGACATTTTCATTCTTTAGCTTCATAGTTATGTGGGACTATGAAGTCCTCTTCTTGTCCCGCACTCTCGAGTTCACCAGATTGTGGTCTACTTCATCGATGGTTCAAGTATACATTTCTAACTCTACTATTTCTCTTCATTTTAGAAAACCAAAATTTGAAGGCTAAATTAAACATAATCCCACTACCTTTGTTCCACTTTGTGGTTATTTTGTGTGTCGGTAGAGGAATAACTATCGGGGACACTCACCTGGTGCATAGATGTTTGTGCGGTGCGCTTACATCCCTGAAAAATTCCCACGTCTGGAGCCTATAGAGGCATTACACTTCTCATTGGGAGTTGACTTGTAACGCCCCCTTCGATTGACCGACCTGAATATGGCCATTTTCTTCATCTTTCCTTCAAATTCCCTCCTTCTACATGCATTTCAACCTCTTCACAACTTCTTTTACACTCTCCAAGCAATCTTTCTCACAAGCTTAAGCATTCTATCATTCTAGTAGCACTCTTACACTCCATAGTAGCAACAACATCACTCCATCAACTGAGTAGAGCAAGTGTGGAGCAACGCCATTGTAGCAGAGGCTTGAGTCCTCTCATTTTCTCCCCCATTATCCTTGAGTGCTCTTGGTGGAGGTGGTAAGATTTCTACTCCTCTCCTCTATTATTTACACCCTTGCAATGTGTGTGGTTTGAAAAATCATTGTGAAAAGAAATATTGGAATAATGCATCAAAGAAAGATTCTATGGCAAGTTGTATGAAAATGGATTGTGGTTGGACTTATGGATTGAGTTGGAAAAAACTTACAGGTATGATCAAGAATTTGTTCAAGTATAAAAGTTTGCATGTGAAAGATAATGGAAATCATGGAAAGTTTGAAGGCACACAAAATATTTTTGGCAAGACATCTACAAATGGCAAGATTCCAAGAAGTTGTAGATTGAAGTTTTGAAGAACCGTCGTAGCAGTGGGAGAAAAATGCAAGAAAGGCATCATGATTGAAGAAAAGATATGAAGATCGTAAAGTTATTGAACAAGGAAAGTTAGTAAGTCTGAAGACTTGGTTGCAACCACAAGGAAAAGAAGACAGCAGTCAATGGAAAATGAAGAGCAAAGGAATTGGTATTGTAGACATACATGGCAATGAAGATTAAGGGGGAGTGTTGGCTAATGTGGTGCTCCAGTTGTGAATATATAATCTCCCCTTCCATCATAGCATTTCTACTCCACCAACTGCATTTATTTCTCCCTTCTCCTTTCTTCTATTCTCTTCTATGTATCTATACTTTTCTAGATTTGGCATAATCTGGAAGCTTCCTATGATACTTGGAAATTAAGCTTTGTTTTTGTAAGGGTGGATTTAGGGGTAGATACTTTGTTTTATGAGGAACAATGAAGGCATGACTGTAAGAGCACCAGTAGATCTCTATTTTCAACAGGAATCTAATATAAACTTTGTTATGTGTTAATATTTTTGCTTAAAATTGGTTCTATTTTTTTTTAATAATCTGTGGTTGTTCTTCAATTTGTCTTTCTCCTCTGCATTTCAACATATATCCATTTCAAACCTTCATTTTAGGCATCTCTTCAACTCTATTTGATCTATCACTCTTCTTACTCATTTTTCTTCAATTTTTTCTCTCATTCTCTCAATCTATCAAGCTCTCTTGCTCATTTTCTCTCTACACCAGCACTTCGGTTTTCTTGACACATCCTTGATGTTGCATACTCTTCCTTTTGGCATCGCCATCTTGCTAAAGGGAGGATAACTTCATTCCCTTTTAATTGCATTATCGTATTTATGTTGAGCAGCATATTGTTGTTGTAACTTGTTTATTATCTTTGTCTTGTCTATCTATTTTCTTGTTTAATATCTTTTTTATCTATCTATTTGGATGTTCATGGAGATGGGAACACCTACACAGGGGTTTGACTGAGGCAAGCCCCTAAAATAGCCCCAACGTTTTCCCTATTTTCATGTGTGTAGGATTTAAGGTTTGAGCATTGTGGGAGTCTTCACTTGTAGGACCTCTTATGAGTTCTCATCTTCTTTTTATCTCATTGCTTTCATTTTGTTTCATTCAATCTACGCTTGTTATTCCCATTGGTTTGTCATTTGTGTCATTTTGTTAGTTGAGCACATCTTTAAGATTTTAGTTGCCAAGTAGCTAGTTGGCTCTTTGTTGTCCCTGCTAGCAAGCTCTGTTTTTGGACCATATGAGACTACACCATGTCGCGGGGATGTCTACATGCTGCGTTGTCGTCCTTAGATGAAATCTTGTCAATTTGCTTATGAGACCTCTAAAGCTTGTTCTTTCAGTCCCTAAAACTATTATCTCTTAATTCATCATAAAACACAAAATATAAGGAATCTCCTTTGTCCTTCCTTCTTTGCTACCTGGAAGGCCATTATGAAACCCAAACTTGCCCATTTTACTTAGTTTTATGTCTTCCCATTGGCAACAACCTTCCTCATCTAGTTGTGACATGTAAAAAATAAAATGATCCATATCGAAGCAAGTTGTGATAAACATGAGAACACGCTTATCGTGATACCCAATTAAAGAAATATATATTATGCAACACGTGAAATAAGAAATAGCTTTTCGTACATACCTTTATTAGTGGCGTTCAATTATTCACACATAGTGGACCACACTTTAGTTGAAGTTAGAATCCATTAAACATTTTAAAATATTCAACAACCCATCCATGTTGGATATGATTTACTACACAACAAAATCTTATCGTATTGACTGGTCGCTATGTTAACTACACTAGACAACTCATAATTGAAAATGTCAGAAAGATAATTTATTAAATACAATAGGGATGTTAATATAATTTATTTCATAATATAATTTTTTACCCCTTTATGTGGTTAATATAATTTATTTCATAATGATTTTGGTAAAAATGCATCGAGAATTGAGGATAGACATTGCAGGGAAATGGATTTTGCATGGCTAAAAATAGTATAAATAGGTCTTGAGCTGAAGCAAAATATCACTCATCAAAATGAAGAGCTTTAGCTTATGGGTGGTTGTGTTTTGCTATCTGGGGGCACTTTCCCTAGTCACAGGTTATACCCAATTTGGAAGAAAGGCCTTCCCATCAGGCTTTGTTTTTGGACTTGGATCTGCAGCATATCAGGTTTGTCCATTCTCTTTAGTCACTGTATTTTCTTAATTACTAATGATGGCTTATTACTATTGGAGTTGAGAACAGTTTGTATTACTTATAATTTATAATATTTTTCTGGGATCATCTGCCTAGAAAACTAGTTTTTCCAGTTTCTCATTTTCCATCACTCTCTTTAGTAAACGGATTAAAATAATGGATGTTTTTGCATATAGTATGAAGGAGCAGCTCGAGAGGATGGGAAGGGTCAAAGCATCTGGGATACTTTTGCGCGTGTTCCAGGTTTTATTTGAGGATGAGGAGAATACCATTGTTATTTGCATTATCTATAACCTTAGTTAGTAGCAGTTAGTATTATTATTTTAATTTTTTTCTTGCCTGTTTATGCTTTCACAGGAAAAATTGTTGACAGTAGCAATGGCGATGTTGCTGATGATCAGTACCACCGTTATAAGGTTTGCAATGCCATGTCTGCTACATTATGGAATGAGAAATATCAGATGAAGGATACTGAAAATGTTGTACTATTGCTTTGTTTACTTCTTAAATAGTGGGTTAGATCAAAGGATAGGCAATAGGACAGACTTGACTATGGATTGATGTAAATAAACTTCTCAGGACGATGTGAAACTTTTGGCCGATTTGGGAGTTGATTCGTATAGATTTTCAATTGCCTGGACTCGCATATTCCCAAGTACGTCAGAGAAATTTCTCTGTACTTTGATGTTGTTATTTGTTTTATTTAGTCGTTGATACTGATCCCCCAAATTTTTGGGCAGATGGAAGAGGGAAGGTGAATAAAAAGGGAATAGCTTATTACAACAATCTTATCGACGAGCTTATTAAGCATGGTACATTTTTATTGAAATTCGTTTTGTTCGCAGCAGCTTGTCTGTCTGTAAGGGGTTAGCTTTGATTATCTTAAAGATCCAAGCCAATATTTCTAACACAGAGAAATAACAGTCATGTAAACAGCAGTATAGTAAAAATACATTAGAGAATGGAGAAGATCTCTCAGATAAAATAGATGTATATGCATGCTCAGAAATTTTATGGAAAAATTGTAGGCATCCGTCCGTTCGTGACGATATTCCATTGGGATCTTCCACAGGCTCTCCAGGACGAGTATGGAGGTTTCTTAAGTGAAAAGATTATGTAAGTTAACTCTTCGCCATCTTGTCGTTTGTGTTAACTTAATGAAAAGTTCCATCCTTATGTTGTTTTTTTGTGTGTCCAGAAAGGATTTTATCTACTATGCAGACGTATGCTTTAAAACGTTTGGTGATCGAGTGAAGAATTGGGTAACAATAAATGAGCTGTTAAGCGTGAGTGTGTATGGATACAACTATGGAAGCCTAGCGCCTGGCCGCTGCTCCAAAGCAGTTGGAAATTGCAGCGCTGGAAACTCATCTATTGAAACCTATATTGTCACTCACAATTTGCTTCTTTCACATGCTGCTACTGTAAAACTATACAGAGACAAGTATCAAGTATGCCAATTTAAGATTTCATCAATAACTGTTTTCATAGTTCCCTATAGGAGAAGGGGATATCAATCACATGAATTTTAAAATGCTGAGGAATGTCTATATTATTGCAGAAAGCACAGAAGGGATCCATTGGAATCACACTTGTAACCCACTGGTTTTTACCTCACAGCAATTCATTGGCCGACGGAAGAGCCAGTCGACGGGCTCTCGATTTCTTCTTTGGCTGGTCTGTAACGATCCTTATAACTAGAACTCCAGTGTGCTTATGAGATTGAGTAGATAAACACAGTAATCTTTCCGTTAATAACGTTTTCTGTTAATTTTCTTAGTTTTATCATGATATCAGAGTTATATTTCCTCTGCCATTAATTTTCATGATTTAATGATATATATTGTTATGGGTTAAACAGGTATATAAATCCTCTAACAAGAGGTGAATAACCAGCTACAATGCGAGCTGCATTGGGTGCTCGTCTACCCCGTTTCACCCCAGCACAGTCTAATGCAGTGAAAGGCTCATTTGATTTCTTGGGCATCAATTATTATACTGGAATGTATGCCATACATGATAGCTCTGTTCAAAATCCCATGAACAATAATTTCACACAGGATGCCCGGGTTAATTTAGTTTGTACGTGACGGTAGCTCCCTAAATGTCTGATTAGTTTTAGGAAGCCTTTGTCTGTTTTTTTCATCGTGTAATCAATCTATGCGATGGATCCCAGTAAAACTAAAATATTTATGAACTTCGTGATATTAATTAACACCCGTTTACTTGTGCAGATGAACGCAATGGTATTCTGATTGGACCCCAGGTAAAATTAGGACATCTGTACTGCAAATCAATTTAGCCTTTTGGAGGCGATAAGCTGATGAAGTTGAATGAACTATATAATTTATCAGGGAGGAGCAGATTGGTTGCATGTTTATCCACGGGGGATTAGAGAGTTGCTCAACTATGTGAAAGACAACTATAACAACCCGCCTGTTTACATCACGGAGAATGGTAGATTACAGCTATTGGATGCCCAGGCATCTTAATAACTAAATATTGGGATTACCTGTGTTTCTTTAGTAGATAATTTAGCAGTAATAATGACTGTGAAAGCAAAAATATTCCTGTGTTGATTGTAAGTTAAAATGTTTGCACTGTGCAGGGATCGATGATACGTACGATTCAAGCATGAGTATGCAGAATAGGCTGAATGATACATGGCGAATTAACTACCATTCCCAGCATTTCTTACATCTTCGATTGGCAATAAAGTAAAGCACGGCACTCTCTGCAAAGGTTCTTTCGATGATTGCTTCTACTCTCTAAAATATTGATATTTATTTTTTAATATGATTGAACAGGGATGGATGCAACGTCCTGGGTTATTACGGATGGACGTTTATGGATGATTTTGAATGGAGCGGAGGATACCAGAGCAAGATGGGCTTTTATTACGTGGACCGCAATAACAACTTGACCAGACATGCAAGAGCATCTGCTCAGTGGTTGAAGGCCTTTTTGAGTAACTAGTATATTGCCATCTATCTATCTGCACTACCATTATCTTATTATAATAACACTATCGTTCCACCGTATTGTAAAAGCCTTCGTAGCTTTGTAATTGTGGGAAGAAGACAATCTATGAGATGGATTTTATGATTTTGGGTTTTTTTTAAAATAATGGAAGATTTATGGTTCTTTTTGCGATTGTCATGTTATATTGAGTAGATTTTGTCTTTTGCAAAAATTTGAATCTATTTTCTTTATTCATATTCAATGATAATGGAATTTTGTTGTGGATTGTTTGGCTAAATGAACCTCTAATGTTAATTGCACTTGGAAGGTCATGAGAGCCACTATCATTTAATAAGAATTCACAATTGCTTTAGCTCTTTCATCAAATTGATCTTTCTAATTTATTTTTTCTCAAGATTTTGTTGGTCTCATAATGTCTTTTGATTTTTAAAAATAGTGGGTTTGTGAAAAGTGTCTTTTTAAACCTTATTAACAATTATTATTATTTAGAACTATTTGTGTGATTCTATATAACTCTTTAACTAATATATTTATCTTTTAAAAAAATATGAAAAATTATTAATATCTTGCTCAACATGATGTGACCAAAGACAACTCGTCCCCTCACTCATGTCAAAAAATTGATTCTTGCGTGAAATGGCAATGAACTCTATACAGAGGAGGCCACCATAATTTTAGTTGACATGTATTAGTTAATAATATTGGTTAGACTTGACATCAAGAGCATCACATTATAGGATAGTATTTTTTACAACACAATCTTCAATCGTGATAGGTTGAGATGGATGATGGTTCCAATTAATGCCCATTTTTTTAACACATTGAAAGTTTGAAACACATCTTTTGGGATTGTTCATGGAAAAAAGAGAATGGTAGGCTATTTTTACTTATCTTCCTACAATTTTTTATCATGTGTTATGTTGGAAAGAGCCATTTTGGGCTTAGGTCTTCAAAATTTAATGTTGTTGCAAATTCTATGAGGCAAACTATTTTGTTTAATATATGGAAAAGTAGATACATGGATGTGTTTTTAGATCATAATTCTCATCAAGAAGTGAAAATTCTAAGGTTTTACTTTGGCATCATTTTTCAAACTATTTTATTGTGTTCGTAGTTCCAAGAGTACCCAGAGAAAATGTCAAAATTAGTAAACACTCGGATAAGATCAAATGACAAAATTTTAGTTGCATAATGAAGATATTCTATGTTCCAAACAACTACGTTGTATGATAAAGTTTAAAATTTGATTATGTTTTGTTCTTTACGGGAGGTTGTTCTAATTTTACTAAGTTTTATTGGATTGATGTAAAATATTTTCATTTTTTTCTTGCTAGCCTATTGGTTTCCTTCTCCTTGTAATTATTTTTTCTTTGATTCAATATTAAAAAAAATCTCCAAATACTAGTGTCACATGTTGAGATGTGCAATTTTCCTACACCACTTATGATTATAATCCTTGACTGGATAAATAAGAGGACTCAAGTTGAATATTTCTTAGATAGTAAAGGACCAATTATTTCTTAAGAAAAAATTAGTTATGACTTTTAATGTTACTTTAAAAAATAAAAGATTGTATGGTGATTAGATTTTTCTTTCGTATTTAAATTCTTATTTGTTGATAATATAAGAATGGATTTTCAAATAGTATATATTTAAATTGTCATATATATATATATATATATATATATATATATATGTATGTATGTATGTATGTATGTATGTATGTATGTATGTATGTATGTATGTATGTATATCATTAATGTAATAATAAATATGTTATGTTTAAATGGCTTCACATGAGCGTAACAAATCCATCAATATGGGGTGCTCAACTTCTAGGATAAAGAAAAATATTTAGGAAAATATGGGTCTTATGTCAATCCAAAATGAATTATCATGAATTTTAGAACCTCATAATGTTGATGTACTACTTGATAATCAATCTTGCACTATTAAGTAGTAGCATGATGGCTTCTAATTGAACCTAAACATAAAAATTCATTTGTAATTAAGTTCTCAACTAGCAAGATTCATATTACTATAAGAGCTTCCTTAGGATAGGAAATATATAATGCTAGAGTTGTGGACTCAACTCTAATAACTTTAAAACCTAAAAAATACAAAGAAAACACAAATAAAGTAGAAATATTGTTTTATATGATGCAATATTGCTTGTTAGGAAACTTGCAGCCATCTAATGACAATTTCCACATAACCCAAATCCGAAATCATGCAAGTAAATACTCAATATCAACATGTAAGAGAATAGACAACATACCCATGAATGATGACACAAGATATACCCTGGGAAAATCCTCAAGAGGGAAAAACCCAGCCTCTAAAAGCATCTATACTCCATGTATTATTCCACAATGAAAATCTTCAAAGACTCCATGAGCACTTCTAAAGCACAAGCTATCCATGCATTCCATGTGAACAAGCATGAATCCACACATCCCATGCCATGCTTCAAACCCTCACACATGCACAAGCTCAACCTACTAATCTGCAACAAACTCTCCAACCTTAGACAACTACCCTTGTGGTTGCTTTTATAGAAGCAAGCTCCCA
Source organism: Sequoia sempervirens (assembly GCA_007258455.2). Lineage (NCBI taxonomy): Eukaryota > Viridiplantae > Streptophyta > Pinopsida > Cupressales > Cupressaceae > Sequoia > Sequoia sempervirens. The sequence continues at coordinate 149,118,090 of VDFB02047230.1, read as the reverse complement.
CAAAACCACCAAGTGGTATTACGTAAACCATGTGCCCAAAACCATGAACTTACAAAATCATGTGACCCCTCATTTAATATTGTGTACTTTATTATATTTTATTTTTTCTCCAATATTAAATAATTACATTTTACAATTAAGTCCCAATGTTAAATACAACATAAAGTGGCCCCAACATTATAACTCCTAGTGATGCACATCCATCTAGGTACCCCTGGGTGCACCACACAGATAATAATGAATTAAAAATTATAAGCATTATGCAAGGTGTAAAACACCTAATTCCTAACAATCTCCCACTTGTTGTATACATTGCATAAAGGGGTAACAATAAGCCCAAACATCAAGATAATAAACTACATAGGAAACATGTACCATCCTCGAATCCAAGTGATCCATGTCCACATCAAGATACCTATAACAAGAACCAAGGTGACCACCATCTCATCCATGAATGCTCTCATCCTCCACCATTCCAAAGCACTAAGATAAGAACACATCCAAAGAGATGTCACACTAACTGTCACAAAGAAGCATAAACCTGCCTCAAACTAGTATCTCAAAACATAAATACTCAATCCAAAGGTAACGATATGCACCTGTAGCTATCAATAATAAATCACCATAGCTAAAATGACACCCACAACAAATGCCAACACATCCAATTATCCATAACTCCAAGGTATACATAACATAGTAAACTCGTTCCATCACATATCCACCCATAAATTGCAATAACAAACTCCATGTGCAAACCTATCAAAGAGTGACATACACATCCAGGAGCTCCCACTACATGGGCAATGTCCAAATGAATGCAAACCTGGAATGAAGTGCATTCAACGCATTGCTTCATTAAAATTCCAGAAACAATGCACCATCACAAGTGATCAAGGCATACCGAGTCTACTAACAACATCACATAGAAGATGTAAACATGTGGTACCAAGGAACATTCACAATGATATGCAAAACCTGCAAACCAAACACCTGTAGCATATCCTTCTACACACACCTCTAAATGCCAACTGTGTCAAGTATGATCTCCTCCACAACACCCCATAACAAAATACATAACAACATCCAACCATCCAATCACCAATATCAAACATAACATATGTATCATGTAACTAATCATGAATGTAAGCATCTCAAAATAAGAAGATCAAACTCAATGTAACCATTCCAAAACCAAAGAAATCAACCCAATAAACCATCTCCTAAAACAAAAATGTACAAGGAGATAAACATGCCAACACTCCTCAAATGAACCCTCTAGAAACCAAATATATCCATGGCTCAAGATCCATATCCATGGGAAGACAAAGCATAAACATAAAAACACCTGAAATAAAAATGGGCAATACCTCTCAAGTGAACCACCGAGTAGACCAAGAGTGGGGAATGAGAATGATCCTCTAGGATATCCAAGTATCATGACTCAACCATGAACAATCTCCTCTATCGATCCATAATGAACTCACGTCCATACCCAGGTGAAAGCTCCTTGGTCTTCCTACTGAAACCTCGAAAGAGTAATTGTCTCAAGAAAATGTCTCTAATCACAAGAGAAATCCAACCTCACCTACATCTCCAAGTATCCATGAGCACCTTTAACCAATCAATCCATGCTAAACTCCAAGAAAATGATCAAAGTACTCAATACAAAGAGAACCAACCAAGATCAAAATCATAGCTCTAGCTGTAGAATCATGAACATAAACATGACACCATGATCTCACATCTTTTCATTTGAAAGAAGATCTCATGCTCAAATCATCATAACATGTACCATGCCACATTTCTAAACCGGTGATCAAGAGTATACCATGACATAATAAGAAAACCATCCTACAACCAAGGATCGCCTATCAAAACCAACAAGTCATAAACAATACCTCAACATCTCCAACACCTAATGTCAATGAAATTTCAATATAGCACACATAATCCAAGAGCTCCTCCATGACACCAATGAACCCCTACTGAAGAAAACCATCCATAATCAACAATGGATCCACATCATTGGAAAATACTCCCACTGAACCGTGATACCGAGCAACCCCATGGCATCATGATGCACACAACCAACACCACATCACTATCATAAGCTCACACCAAACCTGTGAATCCAAACTCTCAATGAAAAAACAATAACCATCCTCTAAAGCAAGAAGATACACCCCCAAAACTAAATCAGGATCCAATCCAACACCACTAACAATGCACCTGCATAAACCATCATGACATGCCAAAGTCTCTAATGTGCACAAGAAACATCCATGACACCATGATCACCACCAAATGTACCAACAAATGAACCCAACTGTGTCCACATATCTGCATAATCATAGTCAACTACATAGGTCTCATATCATGATTGTACCTGATAATACCATCTCACCTCCTCAACATGACAACAAAACTAGCAAACCAAGTGACTAAACCAAGCCACCAAAACTGAACATGCATCACCATTGAAATATCAATGGGAAAAGACAACCCATGTCAAAGTCATAAATGCAACATGTAAGTATAGACCGCCTACAACACTACACAACTTGTAGATACAACAATGCAACATACAAATCCAAAAATGTACTGATAACCATGTCAAAGTTCTAAGAGTAATCAGAGATATAAAACTAAGTATACAATGAATCCAACATCAAATCACCAAGATCCAATCATCCATAAGCTCATAATATCTCCATAGTCAAAGAGACCCATAATCATCTCAGATGAAATAATAAAAAATAAACCATGCCAAAACATCTCCAAACCTGACCCACTGTATAGTGATCTGAACAAGCTTTCCGTCAACTATTTGAAGTCTAAAAAATCTGACTGCATATGCACAATTATGCCCTCTTGAAGCTAAAAAAAAAACCTTACTTTCAACATGCAAAATACTGTCAAAACTGTAAAATCTCATAAAATCACTAGCAACATAGTGTAGAGCATCTAATCAGCTTTCCACTGAGTCCAAGAAGAGCAAAAACTGACACCCTGGACAAAAGTTATGCCCCCTAAAAAAAGTTTTTTAATTAAGGTATACAAGGCAAAAAATGCCCCCTAGTGGTGCACTGGTGGTCCGCCGGTGGTGGCAGAGCCACCCGGTGGCACCACCCATTCTAGGCTCCGGATCCGAAAATTTCATCAAATGTCATTTAATTTTCGTATTCGCAAAATTTACATTGGGCCCTTAAAAAATAAAATTCATGGGCGCATTAACATTAGCAGACATAAATTAAAAGTTTATATTTAAAAAATTTAAAAGCAATTTAAAATTGCTTAAACCGACAGTGTAGGGGGTAGTACCCAGCTGGACGGTGGTACCTCCACTGATAGGGGGCCGACAGTACACTGTCAGCACTGGCACAACACAAAACGACAGGGATACGGGGGATTGGACCCCCGCCCCTCCCCCCCACCCCCACCCCCACCCCAATATATATATATGTATATATTTTAATTTTTCTATATTTTTTTTGTTTTTCATTTTTCTTGCAGGGAATTTTTTGATGTCGACAGAGGTTTTATTTTTTGGATTTTTTTTCTAAAGAATGATGTCCGTACAACCTGCAAATAGGGCTTTTTACAAAAAAAAAATTGCATTTTTTTCCAGTAACCAAAATAAGGAAAATTATATATCAAAATTCATCTCTCGACCAACTTGAATCCAACCATGAGGTCCATTTTGTCCCAAGAGGTCATTTGTAATTTTTTTCCCCACAAAACCCCCATTTGAATGCACAACCAAGAAACCCTATTTTGCCAAAAAAATTCACACCCCAAATCTGCAAACTAACCATCAAAACAACAAACCCAAAACCCTCAGATCTGTAATAAACAACCTGCAAAATTGTCATATCTTGCCATGCCTTTCATTCTCTCATGCATTGCATAGATTCAAACATAAGCAATATTTTTTTCTCAACCTAGGGTTATCCAACCACAAACCATGGCTCTAATACCACTTGTTAGGAAACTTGCGCCCATCTAATGACAATTTCCACATAACCCAAATTTGAAATCATGCAAGTAAATACTCAATATCATCATGCAAGACAATAAACAACATACCCATGAAAGATGACACAAGATATACCCTGGGAAAACCCTCAAGAGGGAAAAACCCAGCCTCCAAAAGCATCCATACTCCATGTATTATTCAGTAATGAAAACCCATTATAATACATCTTCAGAGACTCCATGAACACTTCTGAAGCACAAGCTATCTGTGCATTCTATGTGACCAACCATGAATCCACATATCCCATGCCATGCTTCAAACCCTCATACATGCACAAGCTCAACCTGCTAACTTGCAACAAACTCTCCAACCTTAGACAACTACCCTTGTGGTTGCTTTTATAGAAGCAAGCTCCCACAAAACCACCAAGTGGTATTACATAAACCATGTGCCCAAAACCATGAACTTACAAAATCATGTGACCCCTCATTTAATATTGGGTACTTTATTATATTTTATTTTTCCCCCAATATTAAATAATTACATTTTACAATTAAGTCCCAATGTTACATACAACATAAAGTGGCCCCAACATTATAACTCCTAGTGATGCACGTCCATCTAGGTACCCTTAGGTGCACCACATATAATAATAAATTAAACATTATAAGCATTATGCAAGGTGTACAACACCTAATTCCTAACATTGCTCAATACCCTTAGATGCTCTTGCACTAGACACCCTCACAAATAAAGGTTAAGTGGTAGAACCACTCTTTCATTTTGGTTGTTATATCACATCTTCATTATTTCCTTCATTCCCTTCATATTAATTTTGGGTTGTTATTCACTATATAATATCCTAATCAACTTTATTAGTTGATTCTTTTTCAATAAAAAACTATATTTACTCATCTCTATATCTATCTTATTGCTTCTTAGATTACTTTTTTGTAACCTTAATCTAGGTCTAGATTATTTATCTATCTACTTTTTGAAACATTTTTTTTATCATTGAATTCGTTTATGATTTTTTTTAACCATTCATCTTGTTTAGGTGTAAGAAATTCCTCTAATCTCAACCGGGTGTGCATTATAGATTTGAACTATTCCTCTAATAATTTTAATTCATTCTTGGATTTTTTATGACATGCCATCTCCCACTTTTGTAAAAAAAATGTTCTACATCTAAAAATTCTTCTTTAGAGGTTAGAAAAATATCTTTGGTTTTCTTCTCAACAATAGTTAACCTTTTAGAACCCTCTTTTTTCTTTATTCTTGTTTTTAGTTTTCTTTTATCTCCTTTTGCATTTACTTGCTACAACACTAATACATTGCTGATCCTTTGGTTTTTCCTTGTCCTAAGATTCCTCAACAACAAGTTTGGAAGAAAATTCATTTAATGAGGTGATATTTGTAACAAAACAATAAGGGATTAGATTTCCCAAGATCTTTAGAGAGTGTATTAATTATGATGTTGCAAATAGAGATTCATCATGTTCCTAATTTTACCTTTGGAGATCAATTATCCTATTGAAATAAATGAAATCTGTGTGCAATCTCTTGGTTTAATCACTATTGTCCCATGAATTTTTTTATAAAATTTATAAAATTTAACATTAGTAGCTCAAGAGGGATCCTAACATGATGAGTAATGAACATTTATGGCTAAGAAAAATACCAAATCCAATTCCCCCTTCCATTACTCACATATTCCAAAATAAATAAATAAAACATTCATTTCAATTAAAATATGGTTGTTAATTAAAGATTATAGAAATGTAATATATTTAGTATTCCAAAATTTAAGATGTAATGCAATCCACGATAGTCATATGAGAGAAAGAGTTGAGTATATGTAAGATAAATTACCAAGAGATGTGAATGAACAACCAATGCATGATTATAGGAGATGTAATCACATGTGTAGTATATTTATACCAAAGAAAGAAAGTACAAGTCACATGAATAACCTACCTAAGTAATATTATCCTATCTTAGCTACATATAATGTAATAAAGTAATTTAACTAAATGCAAGAAAAATATAATGCACCAACATCCCCACAAGAATATCATAGGTGGAAAGGATAGATAGATGGGCCTCAAAAAATGTGCAACCTCTTATCAATGGGTTAATTTCCTAAGGTTAGATTATATTAAATATTAAAGCACAAAAACCCAAAGAAGCTATCAAGTACACAGAAAGCTAAAACAAATGAAACGATTATACCTGTCACTCGTTGAAGCTTCCATGATTCACCTCTACAACACCTAAATTTTTGATTGTTGCCCTTAGATCGAGTGTGTGAGAAATCTTTGACTATGCCAATGTCCTAAACAAGATTTGAAGGATTTGATTACTATGCCTATGACTATGACCAATGATTATGCCAAGAAATGCCTAAGACTTAATGAAATAAAAAATAAATAATGGGGTGTGTGCAAGAAGTTGAGTCCACTTTTTGGCCAAAAAGTGGAAGTGTTTTCCCTAATTTTCAGTATTTGACACATTTGACCTTAAAATTTGAAGCACTTAGAGATGAAATTTTTTAAAAAGTCACTAATCATAAAATGTAGTGCTCGGAGTCTAGTTTCCAAATATGTAATTTATTTCAATACCCAGATTGTACATATTGAGTTTTAATAGGAATTTCTAAAAACCACTGTTTAAAAGTCATTTTTTTACCATACCATGCACGTGTACGACATCCCTATTTTGACTTAAATTATCGTATTTTTCGAAATCTTTTTGGGAAAAGTTTTATGACTCACTGAAGCTTGCTCTTGATATTTTTTTGTAATTTTTTATTGAATTTTTTTTGGTTAATTTTTTATTAGGCAGATTTGTCGTTTTGAAAAACCGTCATGTACAACATGCATAAGATGACCTAAACTTATCATTTTCTGATTTTTTTTTTTCAAATTGAAAAGAATTGTCTGAATTTTGCTCTTGTGCAATCCATTTGTCAAAATGTTATGTTGATCAAAAGTTATTAAAATAGTAAAAAACTCTGATATTTAAAGTTTATGGACCAATTTTATTATAAATTAATTGAAAAATAGAAAAAATAATTCAATTGCAAAAAAAAATTACATATTTAGAATCTGCATTGTTTCATCTAAAATGGGTTTTAATTTTGTCAAAAATTTTGCAAAAAAGGTTGTCAACCATATGTCCAAAGTCGGTATTTTTCTTTGACATTGTTAGGGCCTTCAACTTGCAGGTCAAACCAGGTTGAAGGCCTAGGTTCGGACTTCCAATGCTTTTCCCGAACCAAAAACCTTGGCAAAAACCCGCCACGATGCAAAACAAAATTCAAATTTTAAAAAAGGGGATCCCGATTATAAAATGGGATCCCGTTTATTAATAAATGGGATCTCATATTATAATTGGGATCCCTTTCCCATCTGACAGTATTCAGACCGTTGTAAATGGAACGGGATACCGTTTCATAAACGGGATCTCGTTCCATTTACAACGGCTCCGACATTCAATGTCAGTGAACGGGATCTCGATTATAGAGCGGGATCCCGCTTATTAATAACCGAGATCCCATTTTATAATCGGGATCCCGTTTTATAATAAGCGGGATCTCGTTTATTTGATTTAAAAATACTGTGCAAATTTATTATCAAATCTGCAACTTTGCAACCTCATATGTACGGCCAAGAGCACTAAAAATGAATTATTTTTCATAAGTTATTGTATTTACAGGTGGTGAATTTGATTTTTGGTTGATTTTATCAAAGGGAGCATCATCTACACCATTTTTGAAGTGAAATTGTGTTATTTTTGTGCTTGTTTGGAGGAACAAAAGGTTTCAATTTGCAATATGGATTGAATTTTTCAAAGGAAGCATGAAGAAAACAATTTTTAAAGTGGAATTGTGGTAGTTTTCTACTTGTTTTGAGGAACACAAGAGGAAGAATTTTGTCGTAATAGGTATTCAACTTCCAATTTGGATTGAATATTTTGAAGTATTTCACTATTAACATTCATTTGTGCTTGAGAATTTTATAATTATGGGAGATAAACTTCGTAATAAGAGAAGAAAGACATGGACTCCTCAAGAAGTTGAAGCAAATAGAGAAAAAGAGAGACAAAGACAAAGAGAAAGAAGAATGAGAATAAAATCAATGAACGATGGTGGAGCAACCAATTCAACAACTATTGAAGATGAAAACATTGAAGATACCATAGTTGTAGATGAAGCTAATTTGCAAGGAGTCAATTTGGAGAAGAATATGATTATACAAACAAGTCCTACTATGTCTTCAAATCCCTCTTTGAATGTTAAGGAGAATGTTTCAATATGCACAAATCCAGGTATGTCTTCAAATCCACATGTTAGTGAAATGGTAAATTTGTATGTAGAAGTTTTACAAGATGCTGGATATAATGATGTTGACATTGACTATATTCAGAGAGATGAAAATTTTATAGAACTTGTTGAAAACAAAAAAGAAAAATCTTTTGTTGCAAATGAAAATCAAAATGATCATTTTCTTGAAAATGAAAACAAAACCTATATTTTTGATGAAAATGAAAATGAAAATGAAAACTGTTTTGTTGATCAAAATGAAAATGAGAACCATTTTGTTAATGAAAATGAAGATGAAAAAAAAATGAAAATGAAAACCGCTTTTGCTGATGAAAAATGAAATGAAAAATGAAAAATGAAAATGAAAACCATTTGTTAATGAAAAATGAAGATGAAAAATGTAAAATGAAAAATGAAGATGAAGATGAAAAATGAAGATGAAAATCTATAGAATGTGATGTTGAATTTAATGTCATTTTTTTAAATTGGAAGTGGTGTTTTGATAATCTTCCGATCAAATTCTTGAGGCAAATAAGAACACATTAATAGAATATACACCAAATTCTTTTATCAGAAAAAATTCGTACTCAATCTCAACTAATGATGTAATTGATGAGAATTAAAAAAATGAGGAAAGTAATGAAAAGGTTAGGCTTTATGTTAAACCAAAAAGAAAAGATCAATCATTAAAACATGTTATGTCTACTGTTGCTAGTGCCATTCAATCTATTGGGAAAATAGTCGATCTAAAGATAAAAACGCAACAAGAAGAGCTATAACTACTGCTATAGTTAATAAAGCAACTTTGAGTAAAAGAATGGTAAGCAATATTAGTGAAGTTTTAAAATGCATCCCAAAACATTACTAAGAGCCGCAAAAAGAAGAGAAAGTATATAGAAAAAATGATCCTATCAACCAATGTTGGAGTTTTAGTGGTTGACTCCTGAGGTATGATATGAAATTGAATGTTGAAATTAAATCTTTGATAAAAAAAATATTGGCATGATAATACTAGGGTTTCATCTAACGCTAGAGATGTTTTAAAATTAAGGGTGGGGTCCAAAGTTCGCAATCCTCGCCCAAAACACCTATTAGATACAACACACACTAAATTTTATAGAAAATTTTGTAGCCGCATTCAATGTTACTTGGTAATATTAAAATGTCAAAGGTCTTTGAAAAAATGTAAAACCTCCCCGGTATGTAAAATTAATAAGCAACAAATATTCGTTGTTGTAAAATACATGTTCAATTTCAAGTATTTTATGATGTTTTTCGATATATACGCTGTAATCTTGCATTCTAACATGATTATACTGTGATTGTGGTATTGACACACCGGCTAATAGGAGAGTTTATTTCGTGTTTGTTTTGTGAAAATCTAATGATGTAAATTATTTTATTTAAGTTCTTGTAGTTTTGGACAATGCATTAACTGTGGAAATCTTTCATTTTTAAGAATTTGTTTGCATGAAAGTGTTGATCATGATTTTGGACAACAATTAGTAGATGTCAAAAGATTTAGGAATGTTCATTATTCTTTAAAAGATGGAAAAATAGGAAAGCGTTGTGATTTAGTTACAGAAAACGTTAGTGTGCATGCATTTATGAGTGAATTTAATAATAAAATTGTACCAAAATATGTTATGCACTCTGAACATGCTCGATGGCTTGATGGCCAATTTCGCGCATGTAGAAACATATTTCCAATTGGTACTATACTTTCAGTGGTTGATTTTGCGAAGAATTATACTCTCGCTCCACAAGAGGAAATTCAATCTCAATATTATAATTCTATGCAAGTAGCTATGTTTGTCCATATTGTTTATAGACATGCAGATGATAGCACTGAGGATGATAGAAAAGTTTTGAGGGAGTATCATTTTTATTTGAGTGACAATCGGTTACACTCATTAGAATTTGTTCAATATTGTTTTAGTATATTTTATAGAAATTTAAAAGAAAGAGGAATCCATATGAAAGAACACCTCATATGGTCAGATAATTGTATGGGGCAGTTCAAAAATGCTAGAATGTTCTATTGGTTAAGTAGGGTTCACAAGGAACTTAATGTCCAACATATATGGAGTTTTTTTGAAGCTGGGCATGGTAAAGGAGAACATGATGGAGTTGGTGCGTGTGTCAAAAGAATTCTTGCTAAAGAACAATTAAAATTCGAGGATTCAATAAAATTTAAAAATGAACATGAGATTGTGGATTGGTGTAATAGAAGATTATCTACACCTAGTTTGAGTGATTACTCTATAGTTCATCAATTCTTTTGGTTGGTGGAAGAAGAAAACATTGTATCTAGAGTTGATTGTGAGACAATTAGTGGATCTACTAAATGGCATTCATTTAGGAGTGCGACAACAAGCACATGGACTATTTGGACAAGGAAGCTCGCATGTTTTTTCCATTTTTGTATCTCACCTGAGATTGGGAAGCTTGTGAAAATACATAATGGGTTGAACAGTGGGAGCAAAGATCGTTGACACCTGTAGAAGCACATAATCAATATGAAAGAACTTTTGAAGAAAATGATCAATTGTTTGTATCTGAAGATTATGATCGTGTTTCAGACCTTGTACAAGAAGGTAATTTTAATTTAATTTATTTCATTTTATTTTGCTTTATTAAGTTATTTTTTAATACTAAATTAGTTATATGGATATGCACAAGTTATTAAATCGAATTTTGTTGGCAGGACATGTGTATGTAGTTATTGCACTTGAGGGGAATGAAGAGCAAACAAAATATTGGTTGGCTGTTGTGGAAACTAAACATAAGTTGTTACTACCCCAGAAGATGATGATGACTTCTATTGTCCAATGTGTACTATGGATCCCTCTTAAGACAATCTCCTTAAGCAAATTTTGATAACAAGTTTTAGATCCTCAAGTAAGCAATTTTTTAGAACAAGTCTTTGATCCCCTTAAGTAAATTTTGAGAAGTTATTTGATGGTGGTTTTTGAACATGTTTTCCAATAGGATCGGTGGTGGTTGTTGGCACTTGGCTAAAAAAATACTTGAGAAGAAATAATGGTCTACCTGCATTCGAAGACTATGAAACACATAAAAAGATTATGCACTATTCACATTTGGTGGTGGCAACAAATATAAAACTAGAGCGCTATTGTGGAAGACCTTCAAAAAAATTGCTATGGTCAATTTCTATGGAAGAGCATGAGGCAATAATAGATGCATTGTAAAAAAGAGAAGATGTAGATGGTACAATGGATTAAGTAAATACAGGTAAATATAGTTTTGGTTTTATTTTGTCCTTTTAAATACATTAAATACATGTTTCAACATTGGTCAAGTGTGTTATTAGTTGAAATTGATTTATATTGTTCTTTTATATATCCTTAAGGCATAATCACAAAAAGGATCTAGTCCATGCAAATTGAACCTAGACAACATGGAATACTTGGTAAAAATAGGTAATTATCAGTTAAATTATATTTAAATACATGTTTTGATTACATATTGATATTGCTTGGACATTAATAGTTAAAATTGATTTATTGTCATTTTCTATATCCTAAAGCCATCATTGCATTGATCTCATACTTTGAAACAAAAGGAGAGGATGCCTAGATTCAACCTAAAAACATGTGTGGAATACTTTTAAATGCACTTCAGCTTCAGACATATAGATATTTTATATAAATTAAAATATGTATGTTTTGATGATTTCATTGATATTTCTTGTACCTTTTGATATCGTGGTGAAGACCTACTACATTCTGCCAAGAGTTTGAGATGTTCTGAGATGGCATATCCAAATTTTGTAAACATCATTTTGAGATGACATATATGTACATACATACTTACAAAATTAAACATACTCTATGTACTTCTACATGTATCAAATCAATATTCTATATATTTAGGTGTACTATGACCCCTTAATACATCCCCTTAAGATGTTCTATTATGACCCTCTTTAGACATCCCCTTAATTAACATGTTCTATTATGACTCTTTTAGACATCCCCTTTACACCCCTTCGCATATCCCCTTAATTAACATGTTCTATTATGACCCCTTTAGACATCCCCTTAAGACATATTATAACCCCTTAAGACATCCCCTTAAGACGCTCTATTATGACCCTTTAGTCATCCCATTAATTAACATGTTCTATTATGACTCCCCTTTAGATATCCCCTTAAGACCCCTTAAGACATCCCCTTAATTAACACGTGCTCTCTATTATGACCCTTTTAGACATCCTCTTTAAGACATATTATAACCCCTTAAGACATCCCCTTAAGACGCTCTATTATGACCCTTTAGACATCCCCTTTAATTAACATGTTCTATTATGACCCCTTTATACATCCCCTTAAGACCCTTTAAGACATCCCCTTTAATTAACACTGCCTGATTATGACTCCCCTTTAGACATCCCCTTAATTAACATGTTCTATGATGACCCCTTTAGACATCCCCTTAAGACCCCTTAAGACATCCCCTTAATTAACATGTTCTATTATGACCCCTTTAGACATCCCCTTAAGACATATTATAACCCCTTAAGACATCCCCTTAAGACATTCTATTATGAACCCTTTAGACACCCCCTTAAGACATCATTATTTGTTTTGACAACTTATAAATTAGTGTTAGATGAACTATTATTTATAGTATTTATTATTTATTCTTTTATTCTCTAATCTTCTATGGTATTGATATGGTTAGGATTAGAATTTTAATTAGAGTTAGAATTGAACCCTGATTCTAATTGTAATACTAATTGAACCCTAACCCTAACCATTATTAGAACCCAACCCTTATTGAACCCTTACCCTATCCTAAAATTAATCATATCCCTAAGCCTTGTTGTATCTAACCCTAATTGAAACCTAACCCTAACTCTAGTTGTGTCCTAATCCTAACCTTTACCCAAAGCTTTATCCTATAACCCTAGCCTTAATCCTAAGTTGCTATATTTTTGTACAATAAAACCTTTAGTAAAGCCTTAAAATTTTAATATTTATTTACATATATATGTTAATTTTGAATAAAATAGAATATTAGTGATTTTTCCTTTTTGAAATGTTCTTAATTTTTTTAAAAATATTGAAGATTTTTTATGTTGGAAGATTTGTACTATTCATGTACAGTGTTAATTCATGTGTATTTTGAGCAATCATTATTATAGTTGAAGATTATTTTGATTTTATAACTATTTTTTCCTTTTTGAAATGTTCTCAATTTTTCCTATAGTTAAATTTGACATGTTAAAGACTTTCATTACCAACTTGATATTAATCTAAATATGCAGTAATCCAAAGACTTTACATTCACATGATTATTTCCAAATAATATTAAAATAATAACTTATGTAGATTTTGGAAGTGTGTCTACACATTTTAAGCATAAGATCCATGTCCACTTGACCCATATTTTAATGCAATTCAGGTTTAGACCCTAAATTTTTGGTATATAAATAGATTGATTTTGTTTGTAAATTATGATTTATTGATTGATTATTGTAAATATTAAAATTTCCTATATTAATCCATGTATGAGATCACTAAATTTCACATTAATGTCCTATATTAATGTCTTGACTATGAACATAAAATGCATAAATGTACATGTGTAAATTAAAATTTCAAACAATAATAAAGTCCATAATTTATGTAACATATTAAGTGCATGAAACCAATATATTAAGCACACATGAAATAAAGTCCAATAGAGTACATGATAAACAAGAAATATAGTCAATGAAATAAACAAATATAACACATAAAATCACATGTTTCTAGGTCATGCACTATCTCTATAATCAAGAGACCTCTTCACACCATGCAGACTATGTGGATGACCTGAAACACTCTGTACATAAGAGAAAGATGAAATTAGATGTAAGACAATAAAAAATGATTTAAAGACAATTTAATTTATAATCCATCATAAAATTAAATTACCATCATATCTACATCTAGATGCTCTAGTGTGCCTGAAGAAACCTCTAAATTCTCTAAATTGATCTACATAAACAAGACAAAGAAATTTGAAATTAGATGTACAACTCTACAATTAAATTTTTTGATTCAATTTAATTCAGAATTTATCATATTTTAATTGTACCATATTCTGAGGTTGTGCAGTAGGCTCTTCTCTAGGACCTGTCTGTACATGCTCAACTACAAGATGTGTCTCATGCTATAAAAGAAAAAGAATATGTGAAAATATCATATTATGTATATATTCAATTTAAAATTTATAATTCACTTTAAATATAATAAAAAAATCAAATGACCATTTGATTTGAAACCTACTCTAAATGTCCTCCTGGTGGTGTAACTATGTCTGGGTCAGGGCTGAAAGTTGCACTAACAAAGTCCTATAAGATCAAAATTAAAGCATGTACAATTTAATTAGGTTAATATATACATATATATTCAAGTTTGCACATTTTGTGTAGAAATTTTTGTAAACAACCTGGAAATTAGTGGCCTCACGAGTAACTGCAACATCAAATGTTTGCCCAATTCCCATTCTTATTGTGGTATCAACCTAGACATACATGTACATAGACATTTAATGCTTATAATATCTACAAGTGTGCATGCATGCATTTCATATATCTAGTGAATTCAAAACTCATAAAATTGTAACTATACTAATGTAAACTTTAAAAAAAATTACAATATGAATGTACCTACCCCTGATCTATGACGCTCGATAGTGGAGGAGTGCTTGACAATCCCTCAGGAGGAATTGGCATGGATGTTGATTGACTCACCTAAACCAACATGAATATTTGAAACATATATGTGATTCAATTATAAATTTAAAACTCAAGTTAAATAATTTATGATTTCATATATAATTTTTAAAATTGAAATCAAAATACCCCATAAGGGTTTCCAAGTATGACCGGTGTCGATGTATGTACTCGTGGAACAGATGATTGCCCTTGCATCGTTAGTGTCATTTGTACACCAAACAATTTGATTGTTAAA